>OZ023172.1:7530879-7915879 GCA_963678695.2 Diplodus puntazzo | reverse complement strand
TTGTTCCAGCTGTCCCACATTCATCTGGAAGACGGTTTTGTTCAAATAGAATCGCAGAAAGAGCCTCCAGCCTCATTTCAAGCGCTCATGCCTCTTTTTTTCTCCACCACATTCCTCCCCCCCCTCTCCTGCTTCATTTGATTCTCTCCTCCTCTCATGTTAATCTCAAAATTGACATATTTGGGAAAACCGGGGATTGAGCGTCTTCCTGTAGCCGCTAGGATTAGCCGCTGCTACTGTGGCTAGCCGTCCCCCGAGCTAACCCCACATGCTTGGCACTAAGCATTAAGGCTGATTAGCTCCACGCTAGCTCACTCATACTCAGGGTATTAAGGCTTAAAAGCTAGCGCAGCTGGCTAGCACCTTGCGCCTCCCGTCAGTCATACGACGGGGGGGATTTGCACATGCTAACGACAGTCAGTTGCCGAGAGAGGCCGAGCGGGCTAAGAATTAGTGCTTCAAAGAGAGGAAGTAAATCTGGCGCGACCTGAAAACTCATCCCTGATGTGTTTTTTTTTTTTCCTGCCTAACCAGCAGTCACACGTGTTTAAGTGTGGAGGAATGTATGTTATACTTATAATACCTGGATGAGGGTGGAGAAAATGTACGTCTGCTCCCTCACAGCTCTAAGAGGGGCAGCGAGACGTTGCCTGACACCCGAGGACTCTGGGCTTTAGTGAGCGAGCAGTAAATGCCTAAAGCTGAATAAAAAGCAGCTTTTGTGACTTTTGGCCGAAGCTGTTGAGTTGTTTTTTTCTCTTCATTACACGCTCCTCCGTAAGTTTACAATCAACGTTTATCGTGTTTAACACTATGGAACCTGTAGTAGAGAAACTTCCATCACGGTCAAGGCCGAAACCAAAGCTGTTTCTCTCTGCCGTTTCAGAAGTCACTTAAGGACTCCTCTGCTAAAAATCCCATAAACACAACACAGTTTATGACTGTGTAGAGTATGACAGGTAAAAAAAAAGAATGAAAAAAGAAACGTATTTACATGCGCCCTGGTTTCTCTGTCAGGATCAGGTTTTTGGGCTGGAGAGATTGGGTCAGAGGAGCCTGAAGGTCCTGGTCCTGGTCCCGGGGGCCATGGCTGTTTTGTTTTGTTTTTTTTTTACAATATCGTGCAAACTGTTGCATGTAAGCACCTTATCCTGTTTCCTGCATTTGCTTCATCCGCTTAATTGGATAAAAAGATTGGATGATGAAAAGTTCCAGTATGACTAACACGACGAAATGAAATTGCTAGCGATCATCTGGGAGGAGGGAAACCGCTGGTACATCCAGCTGGCAGCCTCAAACCAAAGTAGTTGGCATGGACTGGATGAAGACAGAAACCTTGATGATGATGTGATCGCAGGTAGCCGAATTGCCTGGATTCTCTGTGTTCCACGTGGAAGTATCACTCTGAAAATAATGAAGCCAGGAAAAGATTAAATCTAAGAAACTAGAGCTTTTGTAAACAGTCGCAGCGTCTCCACAACACTGCAAAAACTCAAATGAGTGCATTCAGTTTCTTTTTTGGCACCGTGAGGACTGTTTGGAACATACTGAACACGGCTGATGAGTTTATTGTTCTGCAGGACTGGTTGGAAAGTTTCTATGAACGTTTTGAGACGTCCATAACTGCCAGCTTAGAGACACCTCGGTTTGTACTGCTGTTTATTGTACAGTTGCTCTGTGTTTAACCTTCGGTCCTTGTGTCGAAGGTTCAAGTGAAAATTTGTCTGAACTTTTTTGTTTTCAGCCAAACTGTCACAGTCAATTAGCGGCGATACAGTACAGAGCTTTCTGCGTTCCCGCAAACTCATGGATTTTTTTTTTTCTGTCCACGTTTGAAATTGATTCTCTTTCACAAACATTTCCCTCTCACTACCCTGTCTAAATGGAAACGTTTTGTTTCCAACGTATATTTTTCCATGTGAAAATGAAAAAACAATGTCTATCCGGCCAAATCCATGATTTAGTTAAGGCTTTTTAATCATTATCAGCTCCTTTCAGACCTGATATCAGGCTTCACAACCTAATGTTTCGTATTTAATGCTGAATGTACAAGAAGGCCCAAACAGTCAAGAATTTGTCAGAGACTGCGCTTCGCAGAGTTTATAAAGTTTCTCCTCACTTCACAACTCGCAAAATTGACGATTTTCAAAGGGAGTCTGGTGACTTTCTCCACAGGCAACAAAAAACATTGCCCATATCGGTTATTTTTACTGTGTTTGTAAAAATTTGACATATTTACCTTCAATGAAATGTCTTCTTTCATAATTGCAGTGTGAATGGTGAAATTCGTTGAAACTGTGTGTTTAACCAGTTGCTAAAAACGCCCAAAATATTGTGATGTTCCTCGTTGTGACGTGAGTGAACAAGTTAGCTCATGTATCGTCTTGTGTTTTTATTGTATTTTCTAATAGTTTAAAAAATGTATAATATGATCGTATTTCTTATAAAATGTGAACAAAATATTTACATTTCCCAGAAAGAACTAGTGGAATTCTTCTTCTCCCTCACTTTTCTCCTCTTTTTCCACTCCTGTCAAACTTAAATTTTTCCCCTCCGACTCCTTTCATCTCTCTGAGTGTTTCTCTTCCTCTTTTCCTCTTCCTCTCCATCCCTCCATCCATACCTCCCCCTTCTTTCAACCACTCCGTCCCTTCGCCTCCTGTTTCATCCTTCACTCACTCTGATCCACCTCCCTCCCCCTCCTCCTCCTCCACCTTCTCCTCCTCCTCCTCTTCTTCAAAGCTCTGTCTATCTGTCTCTGGATTCAGTCCTCTCCTCTCTTTCATCCCCCTCTCCTCTCCTCCCTGCTCCCCTCTCATCTCCCGTCCTCTGTTCTCGTCCTGTCTCGTCTCGTCACTTCCCGGTTTGCCTCCTCTCTGAAGTACTCCCCTCCTCTTTCCTCGCCTATCGCTTCCTCCTCTTCATCTCTCTCGTTTTCCTGTTCCCTTTCTTCTCGTCTCCTCCTCTTCCTTTTCTCCTCCTCTTCTTTCCTTTACACCTTCCTTTAGTACCTCTGCTTCCTCCTTTTTTCATCATTCTCCTCTTTTTTTCTGTCTCCTTTCTATTCTGTCTCTCTTTATATGCCATCTGTTTTCCTTTATCCTCTTTTATTCTTCTGTTTCCCTCCTTCTTTTCTCCTTTTGTCATCCTTTCTTGCATCTTTTCTCCTCTTCCACGCGATTTTCTTCTCATCCTGCCCCTGTCCTGTCTGTCCTCATTTCAGTTTTCCTCTCCTCTTTCTTTCTCCGGTTTCTATCTAACCTCCCCTCCTCTCCTACCTCCTCTTCTCCCCTCCTCTCCTGCTCTCCTAAGCTCCTCCTCTCCCCCTCTATTGTCCCTCTCCCTCATCCATCTCCCTCATCTCCCTCTTCTCCTTCCATCCATCTTTCTAATTTGTCTTTACTTCCTTCCTCTTTTTCAGGCTCTCCTCCCTTTCTCCTCCTCCTGTTCTTTCTTCTCAACCTTTGCCTTCCTTTGCTTCCCCTCTTTTTGTCCATCTCACCTCTCATCTCTCGTCCTGGTTTCCTTTCTTTTTTTCCTTTCCCTCTCTCTTCTGTTGTCTTTTCCTTTCTCTTTTCTACTCCAAACTCCTCCCTTTTCCTCCTTGTGTTTCCCCTCTTTTGTTAAATCTCTTTTCCTCCTCGACTTTGTTTCCCCGTCCTCTCCTCTCCTTACTCTCTTTAGTTCCCCCTTTCCTTTTTCTCTTTATCCTCCTATTTTCCTCCCTTTGCCTCCTCCTGTGTTCTTTTCTCCTCATTTTCTCCTCCTCTCCTCTTCTGTCCTCCCTTTAGTTCGTCTCTTCTTTTCTCTCCTCCCTTCTTCCTTCTTCAGTCTCTTGTCCTCCTCCTTTCTTACCTGTTTACTCCTTTAAATCCTTTTCTTCGTTCTCTCCTTCTCTGTCTTTTCCCTCCTTTTATCTCATCCCATCCCTCCTCATGTCTTCCAACTTTTTCCTCCGCATTTTGTCTTTAGCTCCTATCTTTTTGTCTCTCTTTATTTCTCCTCTTTTTTCTTTTACTTTATCGTTTAATCTTGTTTTTTTTGTCTTTCGTCCCATTTCCTTCTCATCTCCTTCTTTCCTCTTTTCTTATATCCCTCTCCACTTCTGTCCTCTTTTTAGTCTCTTCTAGTTGAACGTCTTCTGTTCACCCTCCTTTCTTTCATCTTTTTATCTAATCTCCTCTCCCTTTTCTCTTTCCTCATCCTCCCCTCTCTGTTAAGTTAACCATAGTTCCCATCTCTTCTTTTCTCCTCCTTTCTTTTTCATCCTGTTTCCCTTCCTTTGCCTCCTTTTCTCCTCCTCTCTTCCCTTTAGTTCCTTAGTTCACCCCCCTCTTTCCTCTTTATCTCGTCCTTTTTCCTCCTCCTGCCCTCCTCTCTCATCCTCCTCTCCTCCTTCCCTTTCCTCCCTCCTCTCCTCTTTTTCCTCCCTTTGCCTTCCTGCCTTCGCTTGTCCTCTTTTCCTCCATCTTTTCTCCTCCTCTTCTTTCCTAAGTTCTTTAGTTCCCCCTCTTATCATCTCATCCTTCTCGCCTCCTTCCCTCTCCTCTCTCCTCTCTCCTCCTTCCCTCCCCTCCTTCCCCTCCTCTTCCCGTGTCCTCTTTCATCCCTGATGTGCCAAAAGAGGCCCAAAAAATTTCAAAACAGATCCTCCTTTTTCCTCTCGCCTGTCAGCCGTACCATCTCTCTCCCTCAGTTTTCTCCCTTTTAACTGATGGGAAGCGAAATTAAAGACACTTAGAAGTGTTTCACTGTTTGTTTTGTCGCCGATGTGTGTTTCCGCGAGAAACACACACACACACACTGGGTGTCGGTGGCAGGATTTGGCTGACAACTGGCTGATATCAGACCTCTCTGTTAACTTAAACTACATACAGTAGGAGGATCAGAAGCAGCTGTCAGCCGTCTGCGTGTGTGTGATCTCTTGTTAGACTGCCTCGGTGTCATCAGCGAGTTTCAGCTCTGTCCTCCCTCCGTCTAATTCCCACCGGATGTTCCACGTGGAGACGTTCAGCTGAGGGGCCAGAAAAATATCTATGCAAATATATTCAGATAAGTCTTGTTTAAAAAGAAATGTAAATACGGAGATGCTCCTTTTTTTTTCTCCTGAAAATCGAGATTGTTGGCATGAAAGCAAAGCGCGTTATGAGGTAGATTTAAGGTTGTGAGTCATCTTGAGGCATTTCTTCGCTTCAGAAATACCCTCAGAGATGTTCCGCAGCACGGCTCGTAGCGTTCTGACAGGCGGAGAGGTGAATTATCTGCATTTAGGACCACAGAAGGATCAGAACACATTTAAGTTTTCCACAAACGGCCTTTGAACAGCTTGGACCTGTTTTTCTGCTCATTCTGCAGCTAAGATGAAGGCCTGAGGAAGACAGACCTGCAGGTTTTACAGCTTTGATATAACATTGGCTGCCGACGATTACTCAAAATCTGTCACCGTATTTTAGGGGATATAGATTGTGAATGCACTCTGACCAGAAGGGTCAAGATTCAAGACCAAGACATCTCGGTGTGCTCACAAGCAAGAGTGGGTCGAGGTTCAACAAGGATGCCAGGCTCAGGAACTCTTCATAAAACTGTTGTCAGTACACACAGTTTGTTTGCAAATGATCGAATTCTGCGTTTGCTTTGACATTACACAGCGTCTCCACTGTTTTTTTGGAAGCTGATCTATAAAAGCAGGTTGACGAGAGCGCTGCGTGTAAAACGGCCTTTTTAAACAAACACGCGTGCGCCGATATGTAAATGCGAACACAGACTTAGACCAACATGCAGGAGTGCGCTCAGTACGCAGACAGATTCGCGCTGAACATGAACCCACTCACACTCCTCGCTGGTTTTCGCTCTCTCACCAAACCAAACACTGTAATTTATCTCCATCCCTCTCTCGGGCCGACCTCAGGCCGTTAAAGGTTTCCCGTTCGGTTTGCGGCGGGCAGAAATGTCAGAGCTGTGGATTCCAGCGCTGGGTAGAAAGGCTGCTATGCGGCGGCAGATTGCTATGCTATATATGTTGTGTTTCTGTCCGTGGGGTGCTGTTTTTTTAGGCAGCATGTGTGAATATCGAGGCGAAAGGCTGCTCGGGCCCGAGACGATCTGAGCTGAAGGATTCTGGCAAGAAGAAGAAGCTGCTTTTTCCCGCCTGTGTGGTTTGGGTTTTTGGGAGGCTGCGAGACACACACACACAGTTGGCATGCTCGCTGAATTTGTCTACCTCCAGAGCTCCAGACGCTGCCGAGTCGTTCAGTGTGCTTTTCTGATGTATTTACTCAGCGCGGCCTCAGTTTTAAAGGAAAAGTTCTCCCAAATATTGAAAATTCAGTCATTATCCGCCCATGCTGACCGCAAGTCGGGTGAAGTTTCACAGTCCACTTCAGGTGCTTATTAGCCACCATTTAAATCAGGAGGTGTCATCAGATCAGCAAGGCTGCCAAAACAGCCAACCGCAATTCAAGCCACACCACTGGATGTTTTTAAGGACACCTGGAGATATCTTTTAAACCAAAACCATGATGTTTTTCTAACCCTAGCCACTTGTTTTTTGTGCCTAAACCATAGTAAAGAAAGAAGCGTTCAATTTGTGACTTGGCGAAGGTTTTGCAGAAAGTACTTCGCTTTACTGCCGATTGGGTTGATTTTCTAAGCTCTCGTAAGGATCCAACATCACTAGAACCTCCTGGCTATATTTTATTGTTTAGAGTGCTGAGGAAGAACGGAAGTCAAGAAGCTGCTCTCTCGCCTGGTTGTACGGCACTGAAGCAAAGTTTATTTCGTTTCACCATCGTCATCTTTTGTCCACAGGCCTCCAGGATCAACAAAAAAAATCAAAGTGTCTCGTCACTGCTAACATTTACTCTGGCAATTGGTTTGCGGAAATTCTCCCTACTTTTCCATCAGCGCTGGGGTCAGTAGATGATGAATACATTTTCATTTTTGGACATTTCCTTTAAAGCTCCTTCTTTGCTTAGTGGAAACAATCTTTATGGCTGGTTTAGTTGAGTCTTTGTGGGGTTCTGCTCTTCTTCAGGTGGTGGAAACACACAAAGCAACTCCTGGGATGGACTGACCATTAAACTGAGTATATTTAGCTGGACTTTGGCGTGCAGGAGCTTAAAGTTTTAGTGAAGCAAGTCTAATATTTAGAGCTGCGGGTTTGAATCCCTGGACCAGGATTGGGCCCAGTACAGTGCGGTGTTACTGCATGTGTATGACTGAGTGACTGTGAACTTCCCCTGGATATACAACTGATATAAATAGTCAGTTTGAAACTAGTTAACACAAATCTGTAACTTTTAACATTTAGTTCAGCTTGGCTTCTGAAGAAAGGTTGCTCCTCCATCTGTTTGTTTTTCCGCTTCCTTTTTCTTCACCATCATCCTCCTCTTTTTTCTCCTCTGCTCTGCTCTTCTCTCCTCTCCTCTTGTCTCCTCTCCTCTCATCTCCTCTCCTCTCCTTTCCTCTCCTCCTCCTCTCAGATGCTGCTCAGGGCCAGCAGAGTTATATTTAGCTATTCGCTCCTCCTTCTCTCCCTCTGTTTCTGTGTTTTTCCCCTGCAAAGATGGCTTCATTAGCCATAGACCTCAGCATGGAATCACACACACACACACACACACACACACACACACACACACACACACACACACACACACACACACACACTGGGGTATGGAAGGGGATAGAGTCTGTTACATAAGAGCCTCTCTTATATAATTTGATGCATATTTGATGCTGAATGGTGCAACAGCAATGCAGAAAGCTGCGATGTGTTTGTGGTGTGTGTGTGTGTGTGTGTGTGTGTGTGTGTGTGTGTGTGTGTGTGTGTGTGTGTGTTTAAGTGTGGATGAGGAAAGCCAGTTTGGCCTCCCCCTGCCCTCCCTGAGCTGTTGCATCACAGGGAAAGCTAAAGGTGAACAGGCAGTCAGTGTGTGTGTGTGTGTGTGTGTGTGTGTGTGTGTGTGTGTGTGTGTGTGTGTGTGTGTGTGTTTGTGTCTGAATATTGAATCCACAGCACAACTCCCTAATCCTCCTGATGGTGCAGTCTCAACTTGAGCATCTCAGAGTTTAAAACTTCTCCCAACTCGTCTGCTTCTCCTTCGTCTCCATTTCCTCCCCTGTGATCGATGTCAATTTAATAACAGCGATCAGTGAAGGTTAATGGCTTTTACCTGAATTCACCACATCAGTGCACATTATCAATAGTGCCCCTCAGTGTCTGCACACTCAGGTTACAGTTTCATAATGGATCACATGCAGTGAGAAGGACAGCAGACGTCCCCTTTTAGACGCAGCTTTCAAAGAAATTCGTATTTCTGCTGACTTATGAAGCTAAAGCTGCTTTAAAGGTCTTATATTATGTTACATTATAGGTTTATATTTTCTTTGTGGTGTCTAATGGAAGTATTTACATTCTTTACTGTTCAAAAAACACATGATTTTCCTGATACTGTCCATTGTTGCAGCACCTCTGTTCACTCCTCTCTGTGAATGCACCATTTTAGTGCCTGTTGCTTTAAGACCCGCCTTCTGAAAATCGTTTTTTGCACAAAGAAACATCTTAATGTATAACGTGTGCCGAATTAACAAGAAGGCCCAAATAATGAAGAATTAGTCAGAGACAACGTTCCACAAAATTGAGTGATTTTTTAAGGGGGTCTGGGGAGGTTCTTCACAGACATGAAAGAATCTGCATATGTTGGTTACTGTTTGCTGTATTTGTAACATTTGACATGTTGACTGTCAACAAAATTTTGTCTTTTTTCATAGATTCAGTGTAAATACTGAAAACAGTTGAAACAGTGTGTTCAACCGGCTACTGAATGTTGGCAGGTTGGAAGCACTTCTTACATGGAAACAAAAACAATTTCATATAGGCTATCGCATTTGCTGCGGAATTTACAAGATGGCATGACTGATTTAGAATTTACCAGCAGTCTTCCAAAGTGTGTTATTTTTTTCTCTCACTCAACACCTCACAAAAACGTATGTGATTTGTTGAGGAAGTCTGGTGATATCATGGTTGGTATTTGGTTCAGTCGAAAACAGACCATGTGTGGCTTATTTTCTTCTTCATCTTCATCTTCCTCTTCCTCCTCTTTTTATTTCTTTTTACATTTTTTTGAATTCCACAAAGTTGGTGAATACACAGGAGAGTGAGACAGGAATTTAAATGAAATTTCCAGACTTTTGGTTTAAAAACGTAGGTTAAACCACATAGACACTGATTCTTACATTTCCCAGAATGCAACCCGATAAGCCTTTATCATTACTTGCTTTCCACCTTGTCATTTCTCTCAAAAGACAAAATAACCCAAGTTACATGGTTATTTTTTTCAAACTTTATAAATCTCTTTCCAGAGCCGAAAATAACATTGGTTGAATGCCCCCTTCACCTCGTTTAGTGTTTTTTTAAATCAACAGAAAGAGCTCTTTTGTTTCATGCTGCCTTCAAGTTATGAGGGAATTATCAGATATCGGAGCAGAGAACACATTAACAAGCCAACAAAGGGTTCAAACTCAGAAAATAGGACTTTTTGTATTTATTTAAGGCATTTGTAAGAATCTATTGTAGATTATCGCTCTTAAGCAGTACTGTTTATTAATTTGTATTCATTGGTTGATACAATTAAGTTTCTTGGCGCTTTTGAGGGTTGCTGGTTAAGCTTGAACCAGAGCTGTGGTTATACTGGGCAGCTCCCAGGTGGGAATGTGTGGAAATCCCCCTGAGAGAAAAATAATGCGTTCCCACGCCAACGTAATTAATGAAGATTTCCCGACATGCTTCAAGTTTTTTGCCCGGGTCCCGAATCCCAGTTCTGGTGGTAAACAACCTGTTTTGTTCTGTTTTTGTCGGGAAGCAGAGGGTGACTCGTCAGCTTCTGACTCCTTTATTTGTTTGTTTTTTCCTTTCTTTAATTTCCCGCGGGGGAAGTAAGTCATGGAGAGGTCGGATTGTGCCAAACAGAAGCAGCTGAAATGGAAAAATCCAAAAAGCCAAATTGAGCTACTAAAAAACATGTGACCGCTGAACAAATTAAATACACAAAAATAGAAGCAGAAGACCCCTGCAAAGGTCAAGACGTCAACTCAAGTCACCCCAGTAAAATCTCACTTCATCGAACAGAGGGTGGGAGAAAGAGTAGTGGAAGGTGGAACCAGCGAATGTTTGGTGTTCTTGGTTAATAAATGGCTAAAATAATTGGCTTATTGATTAATTGGCGACTTGTTTCACCACTTTTTAACACCATCATATCAACATATTTACCAATGTGACAACTCGCATGGACTCAAGTTAACTTCACTTCCTGTTTTATTTTGTACCTACATGTTCTCTAAGTCTGACTTCCTGCCATTGTTCAGTTCATGGACTTTCTGTAATGCTGTATTGGCACTCTTATTGTACAAAACGATGCAATAATGCATCCTGATGTTGGTGCTCAAACACATGGGGGGAAACAATTCTTTCATCTTCAAAAATGAAAATATAAATAATTAAAATAATTTAATTATTAACTAGTTTTTACTCATCACAAAGGGTAGTTGAGTAGTTTACATTCCTTCAGTCAGTACACAGTATACAAAACACACCATCTTGTTTCCGTCTGTGTGTGTGTGTGTGTGTGTGTGTGTGTGTGTGTGTGTGTCTGGCAGGTTGTCACATGCTGTACCGCCCTGACCACCAGATAGCATCCAGCAGCCAGCTAGCCGTGCTATCCGAGCTAATTTCCTGCCACTAACAAGAAGGCTGCCCTTCTGGTGACATTGGTGTAACCCCCCCCCCCTCCCACACACACACACACACACACACACACACACACACACACACACACACACACACACACACCACTCAGCCGCTGCCAGATAATGAGGTTGCGTAACAGTTAAACTCTTCCCTGTGTTGTTAATATCGATTAGCCCGCTCCGTCTGACGTCCAACAGACACACACAGGGCGCTCAGTTGCCAGTCCATCAGCTGGCAGATCAATCAGGGCCTAATGAGATAAACGAGCTCACTAATTAGTTAACGAACCGCTGGCTGACTGACTGACACAAGCGCACACGGAGCCAGCCTGGCAGCTTGTCTTGCTGTCAGCTCGGGGGAACACAGAGCGAGATGTAGTTCAGAGCATCCAGTTTGATCTTTAGAAGCACCATTTTGACAAAGAAACACTGCAAATACCCACTTAACTGGAAGTGCCATCGTTATGTTCCCATTTTGGATTGGAGCCAAACGGAATTATGACATTTGAAACAATATTTGTCTCCAGAGTTTAGTTTTTTTTTGTTGCACTTTCACAGAATGAAGTCCGAACAGATTTCCCGGAATATACCGGCGGTAAACAGAAAGCTTCAAAGTGGTTTCAAATCTGGACTTTTTTTCTTTTTATATATCATCCACAATGGAATTTGACCTTTGACTCGATCGTACTTGATAAACAGCTTGACTTATTATCCCGGTCGGTTTTGTAGGTTAGGGTTGGATTAGTTCAAATAATATTCCCCAAAACAAAACATTTCAAGGTTCAACAACACCAAAAAAATTAAAACCCTTTTGTGATTCAACAATAAACAACAAAAGAAAACATTTAAGTTTGTCATCATTTTTAGGGGGAACATTTTTCCATGCAAATCAGTAGAGGATATCTTTCCATGATCAGAGATTCAATTCAGAATCAACATTTTTACGCCAATGTTACTAATTGTGAAACTTCAATTTGCACATTCTAAACACAAAGACTGATTTAACTGCTCACATTCAGTCCTGCTCAACTTCACGGAAAACCTTAACATTTGGATGAACACATTATGCACCTTCTTTCTCAGTTTGAAATAAGATAAGATTGATACCATCCTCATGTTTGTCCAGTAAGGAGCTGGGAGGCAGTTAGCTTAGCTTAGCACAAAGACTGGAAACAGGTGAAAACCACTAGCCTGGCTCATCCGTCTGATTTCTCTTTGCTGCCTGTAGTAGCATAGGCTGCCAGATGTGGCTCTAACCCCTGGACTTCTAGCTAGAAATGGTCACAGGAAACTGTTATTTTATCTGTTAACTAACTTTTTAGCCATTCAAAACCACAAAATCTACATTTACACTCTTATTGCATTATCCTTTTTTAAGGTAATTCAATTTATTTTAAATGCTGCGTAGTTTTGTGGATCAAACCGATCCAAACAACCTAGATTCGGTCATATCTGGCATGGAAAACCATATAATAAAACCGCCTAAATCAAAATGGATAATAAACATCGGTTTTGTTGTTTGTTAACTTAAGGTGGGTTACTGTTCCTCTCTGTTCAGATGTAATAATACCAAACTTATATTATGTGATCAGTTTTAGAGGTATTGGCAGGTGTATTCATCCCTTCAGTTTATTTCCAAAAAATGTTCTTTTAACAGAAAATTGTAACAAAACATGTAATTAGGCTGGTATAATTCAAGAGCTTCAAAGATTCTGACTCTCTCAAGACAGTTTACGAAATGTTCCTCTTTTGTTTCCACCCCTGGCTCCTCATCAGTTTCGCAGGTAGACACACACAAAAAAAAACCCTCTTGAACACGCGGAGATGAATGAAAAGTGCAAATGACACCCAAATCATCTTGAAAATGGATTTAAGCATCTCTCCCCCCCCCCCCCCCCCTTTCAGTTTGCTGAGAAAAATCATCAGGGAATTGGTGCTGAGTGTAATATCAGGGCGTGTTGGAAAAAAAAAAAAGATTTCACTCAAATGAGACACAAAAATGAACTGGTCACATCATATTCTAGGGGAGGCTTTTTATTCAAAAGGGTGATTCTGATCTGGACTGTTTTTTGCCAGATGCACACAGTAAAATATCAGCTTTGGTGAAGTTAATGCACAGTTATGAACAGTCATGTTTCAGTACGGTTCTTCTCAGCATGCAGTCGGCCAGTAAAACAGCAAAGGTTCCCTGCAGATTTAGGCCGGTGGGTGAGCTTGTCTCAGTCAACTGTGACTGACGGTTCTGCCCTCCTAACCCTGACACACTATTTATCATAGACATTGTAAGTGTGTGTGTGTGTGTGTGTGTGTGTGTGTGTGTGTGTGCGCGCGCGTGTGCTGGCATAGTTTGCTTGTGTGACACTGAACTGGATACCTCCGATGTCTCAGGGACCAAACTGGCTACTGTGAAAAGGACACATAACTGGAGCGTCCGTGGGGACAGCCCCGAATAATTTTAGCTTTGTGGGGCAAGCCTGGGCTGGAAGACACGCTGAGAGACAAACAGCTGAGCAGACACATAGATAAACAAACACACACACACACACACACACACACACACACACTCACACACACACACACACACACACACACACACACACACACACACACACACACACACACACACACACACACAGAAATACAAACAGATGGATTGATGTTGAGGGATTTAAGCGGCATGATGTGGAAATATCTTCAAAATGTGACACAGAATTTTAGAATCTTGCAAGTGTATCTTTTGTTTGAGCCAGAGCCTGCTCAGATTTAGATTCAGATTCATAAAAACGTTTACGTTCATCAACAATGAAGGCGGCTTTTTCCCCTTGGAGGGCCAAAAGCAAACGCCTAACGATTGTGGTGTTAGATGCAAAATGGATCCCGAGTTTGATTAATTGACTGAATAATTGGCGGAATAATCAATAATTAGAGATCTTACATGTCTAAAGAGCACTTTTACCTCACAGAAAATAAAACAGCATCAAAACATTGTTAAGATTTTTAAATTAATTTACATGTTTTTTGCAAGAAACATCTGGTGGGCAAATTGAACCATATGCAGGCCCTACTTTGGGCTGCCCTGAGTTAAGTGATCAATATTGGTCTTTAATGGGTCTAATAAATAACTTAAAATAAGCACTATTCAAAAAAGAAAACAAAATAGTAAATATAGCATCTTCTGTTGGTTTAGGGGCTTTTTTCTTGCAACCCAGGCTCCAAATGTTCGCCTAATCCGGCTCATATGTGGCTGCCGGAGTTGGCGAAGATTTGGGCTGATGCTGCGTGATATTACATAGCACTTTAGCCAACTATGGACCATGTTTGGCAACCAAAATGTATGTGGACATCCTCAGGTTAGCCAGAAATGTAGGCAGGCAGTTGCCCTCTGAAGGTGGGCCAAATCCGGGCCATTCATATCAGCCCAAATTTGCCAGACTTTGAACACAATAAGCCAATGCAGGAAATCACCAAAACAAACTTGAACAATTCCTAAAGGTTTTAAATGTACAGATTTTTTTTCATCTGTAAAGCAAACTATAAGTGGCACTGCTGGCAGAAACATTTCAAATTCAGATTTGGCACAAACATCCACTGGGACTCAACGGTGAACTGATAAGACTTTGGCCCTCAAAGGTCCAGATCACTGTGACCTGCTTGGCTACTATTTTTGTGAACGTGATAGCTCATAAATACACTGAGAGTATTCTTTACAAATAGCGTGGCTCGGTTAGCCTCACAGCAGGAAGGTTCAAATCCCAGCAGGGGCCTTTCTGTGCACAGTTTGCATATTCTCCCTGTTCTTGCGTGGGTTTCCTCCAGGTGCTCTGGTTCCCCCACCATCCGAACATGCACACTAGGTTAATTCTCATGGTCGAGGCACTGGCTCGGATCTGGAGTCGGTCCCCCGGCACCACAGCTGCCCACTGCTCCCTCGGGGTGGGTTAAATGCAGAGTACCAGTATCACTGTGTTGTACATTGTATGATACTGGAAACAATAGAGATTCCTCTTCCTCTTCCTCTTCCTCTTCGATTTGGCAGAAAGAATGAACTAATTAAAAATCAAGGTCACTGTCACCTCACAAAATACATTTTTTGGCCATTCTGAACAATTCAGATGGTAATTGCAACATTTTTACACTACTGTGTAATAGGATAAAATGATGAAGTGATGACATTTGATTGGTTTTAAGTTAATTAACTGACTTAAACAGCTGCTTACTATAGTTTTTAGCTCCCATAACTCAGACAGGAGTAGTAATGAGTATGTCAGGCTGGGTCAGGTCAGGTGCCTTCACATCTGAAAGCATTCCTATGTCTCGGACTCATGGGATTTGTTGTTACATGTCGACACTGTTATCGCTGTGTTATACATGTTATTCGACCACAACAGGTTGTTGGGAGCACTGGGAGAAGACTTTGCCTGAAGTATCTTGAATTTCTTTCCTCTTCCTTGTCCTTTCTGCTTCTCTGTGTTTCTTTACGCTTTGCTTCTGTTATGTCATCATGTCACAGGTGTTTCTTCTCTGCTGCAGAAAATAAGTTATGTGGGACGTTTGTGTTGATGTTCTTTGATTAAAGCCGACGGTAACCTCTGTGTTTTGAGGTCCGACTCGTTAACTCTAATGAAGAGAAGTTTGGGGTCAACGCTGTGTTTTTGTAATTAAGTAATTAAGTTTATGGTAACCTTTAAAAGCTGACGTCAGCCACTGTTGTCGGCTGTACCTAAGCAGCTGGCCACTGCTGTGTGTGTGTGTGTGTGTGTGTGTGTGTGTGTGTGCTTAGAGCAGCAGTCTCTTTAATGAGGGTGAATTTGAGGGTTTGTACTTCACTCAGCCTGCTGGGAAGGTTGCTGGCATACGTACGTGTGTGTGTGTGTGTGTGTGTGTGTCACACCTGCTATGGGTGGGAACCCCCCTATACAAACTGCAAAACTTCTATTAATGAACACCACCCTTTCAAGTAGTTTGAGTCGAGCGTGTACGTTTGTGTGTGTGCGGATTTGAGTGTGTGTGTGTGTGTGTGTGTGTGTGTGTGTGTGGATTGTACAGACCCCCAGGGGGCGACAGGTGCCGCGAGCAACATGAAACCTCGCAGAGTGACATGGCGAGATAGAGAGTGTGAAGTGATGGGAGAGGGATTAGAAGACGAGAGACGTAAGAGAGAGGGTGGCCAAAAGTATGTGGACACCCAGACATTGCACCCTTACGAGATCTCATTCTGGAGCCACGAGCATTAAGGCGACATCACGAGGTAAATTTGCAACTTGGCGCCCCCTTGAGTGCAACACGGCTGTCGTATTTACAAATCTCGGGTTTCTGTAATAATCTGTCAGATATACCGCTAGGTGCTAACTACAAACAAAGGTGTAGCAATCTAAACCGGAGACAACAACAACACCTGGCTGTGAAACCTCTGTGGAAATGTCCTGACTTGGGTTATGATTAAAAAAAGACTAGTAAGTTGACAACTTTGCTAACACAGCCAAACATCGAGCAAGTGCAACACAAGACAAATAACTTAGCTAGCCAGCTAATGTTGGTAGCTGTTCAACAGCAACAGGTCCAGCTCTGCATCTGTCCGCAGCCTTTTATTCATGAAGCTATCGCTACAACTAAAGGCCAGTCTGAGATTTACCATTGTCTCTCGCCTCCCGCTAGGTCTCTGTTCTCTTTTCTCTTCTTAGCTTCGTCCGCCAGTGTCCTTAAATATCATCGCTAGAGTCAGCTAGCAGAGCTAACTCAAAGCTACAGCACGCAGCTGTTGCAAGTTGCCTTCAGGAGACTCTGTAAATCACATAGTTGACGTAGAGCAGCCGGAGAAAAACCAGGGGAGAAACCAGAACACACTGTCTCTATAAAATTGATCCAGTTTCACCAAAAGCAGCCCAGTCAGCAGGATAGATTGGTAGGTAAAATAGTTGCAAAATGTTGCTTTAATGTGCTGCTGTAACAGCCTTAATGGTCCAGATGTTACATCTGTCTACAAGGATCTGGTTCATCCCGAAGGGTTTTAGATGGAGTTGAGGTCATCGGTCTGCAGAACCACTTCTCCAAGTGGGGGGCCGTCATGTTGAAACAGGAACTGGAAATGTTCTCCAAAATATCACTCAGAGTTGTAGCTACGGTGCCGGGCTCAAAGCACTGAAAAACAAGGCAGGGGCGTCCACATAGTTTTGGCCATGTGGAGTGGAGGGGTTGACATAATGACAGATCGAGGGTGATTGAGAGATAACAGAAGAGAGAGGAAGAAGACAGGGAAGCAGAGATAGACAAATAGACAGAGATAGTTTTCACTGCTGGAATTAAGGACAGCTGGCGTATGCGTGTGTGCGTGTGTGTGTGTGTGTGTGTGTGTGTGTGTGTGTGTGTGTATGTGTGTGTGTGTTGGCAGGGCTCGGTTGCATAACACTCAACTGGGTCCCCCTGTGGCTTAGAGGCTAAAGTGGTCCCTCTGTCTTTCTAGCTCTCAGTTTAATTCAATGAAGCTTTATCGGCACAACGTTTTGGAAAAAAAAAAAAACATCCCTAAGCATCAAAACAGAGTGAAGTAGTTGGAAAGCGATGAGTTGTCTGCATCAGTAAAGGCCCAGACTTTAACTTCTGGAATATAAATGCAATTTATATCACAACGCTTGCCAGAAAAATGTCAAACGCAGCGATAAGGACGACATTTTATAGTTGCTGTCTAAGTCCAATTAAAAGGAGACACCGCCTAATCAGCCCCCGTACATACAGAAAGACCTCTTTTTAAGACAGCACCGTGTTTCCCATGGTGCTTTGCTGCAGGGAAACTCGGCATGTGGAAAGAACAGCCCTTGCATTTTCTCTGCTCCACTTCCAAAGCTACTGGCTGCTCTCTGTTGTTCATAGAGGTGTGTGTGTGTGTGTGTTCTTGTGTTATTTTATGAGTGAGCTTGCAGGCGCTCACAGTTGTGTGTGCCCATGCATTTATGTTTGACTTTAAGTGTGTGTGTGTGTGTGTGTGTGTGTTCCACATGTGGGCACCTGCAGGCCTTCTCATTTTCAGTTGTTTGCATGCAGGTACGCGTACGTGTGTGTACATTAATGCGCGTTCGAGTTGCCTGTGTGTGCTTGTCAGTTAACCAGTGAATTACTATTTTACAATGAGGAATATTTTCGCCTTGATTGGCATGGAAAGATAAGGAAACAGAGACAAAACAGAGGCGAGGCGGGTGGAGGACAACCGTTGGCCCAGTGAAGGACTCCCTGTCTTCTCTTGGCTCACATTGAGCAACTTTGGCATCGAAAAAACACACAAACAAAGCGACGGTGACCTTTCAGAAGATTAAGACCCCATTTAAAGAAGGAGATGTGAGGTATGAACGCGTCCAAGAAGCCTTCGAGACGGATTAAAACTGAGTTGCCCAAAGCTCCTCTGAAGTTGGTTTGAGACACACGCCAGATGTTTAACAGGTGTACACTCGTCTCTCCACGATGCAAACATAATCTTTATCACTCATACGCGCAACAAGATCAGTCTGCGGAAAATAGCCACCGACTCCATCTGTGCCTTGTGATAACAGCAGCTGAAACTGAACAGCAACTAGTCTAGTTGCTCTGTCGAATATAAAATGCAGGAAGAGAGGCAGTCCTCCAGGAGGCACGCTTATCCGATACCAGTTCAGCGCAGCCATTTATTGATCCGTTTGCCTCACCGGAGCAAGTCTAAACCCGCGTCGACGTCACACGCTGGTTTGGCGACTACCGTTTTGCAGCCTTGAGTTTCAGCCATGGATTTACTGATTAAAAGCAGGATACGGCATTAGAGCCCTCGTTGATTCCAGTGAAAGCTGCTCAGCGGCGCATGAAACCAAAAATGATCCACTTCCCGGGTGTAGAATTACCTTGTGGGGGCCCGAAGAGTCTTCCTTTGGCCTAGACAGCTAACTTCCTGTTAAGCGCCAGGCTAATTTGAATAGGGATAAAATTATAATTACATTGTGCAGCTCTTAAACTTTCCAAATGGCTCAAATTCTGATTGTTGATGTTGCCAGAAAACAAGATGCTTGACCATGGTTTCTGTTCAGATAAGTACTAATTTCATAACCATGTAAGAACTAGTAAGCAAAAAACAAGGGCATATGAAGAGGAAAGCAGCTGAGGAGAGACTGAAATGTTAAAAAGGAACATTAGGTAAAGCAAAAGGAAAGGAAGTGAAGCATTTTTGAGGGTAGAGAGGAGTGATTCATAAAATAAAACACACAGAGGAAAGGAAAAAAGTAGACGAGAGACCGAAGCACAGCGCCGAGACAAAGGGAGACGGAAATAAAAACCTTTTTCGGACGACAGAAAATAAAAGGGCAGGGAGACAAAGACAGAGACGGAGCCCGGCTGGGGACGAGGATGAGACGCTTCTAGCCATATTTAATCATCAAATATTAATGCAGTAAAGATGGAATACAGGAAATTAATATTCCCCATTAACAAAGAAGAAGAAGAGCGAGTAGGGCCTTGTAACGGCTACAAAAGACAAACGGCCTCCATTCATCGGTTTGATTACGGGATCCAAATCACGTCCCGCTCTTCGTCCTACAGCTTAACCTCAAATCATCCGTTCCGTGAACGCTGTGCGCCCATCGGCTTCCTCTCTACTTTACTCTTTTTAATGTTGTTTAAGGTCACAATTCAGTAGTTCCTCACCATTGTTTTCTCACTGTGAAGAGCTGCAGTTGGTGTTTCACTGTGTCAATGAAACAGTGAAGTTAGGACTGTGGTGTTTTTGTCCCACACTGACCAGTTTCTCTTCCTCTGTTTACTCGAAAACAAACCGATAACATACAACACATCACTTCCCGTAGAACTTTGTTTTTGTAAGGATAGCGCTGCTGTTACAGAGATGCCTGCCAAGCCAGAGACCGCTGTTCAACACTGAGTTTCAACATTTGCAAGTGTGAAACCGTGAGATGTTTCAGACGTGTTTATCTGTACAAAAACAATATTTTTTCATGAGATGTTGGGTGATTTCTAGCCATGTTTGTGGTGAGAAAAACAGATATTTTTAGGCCAAATCCTAATCTTTTCCCAGCCCTTACCAAGTCTAAACATAACCAGAACTAACCATTCAAAACAAAAGTTTCAATATATCTATTGTTTGCTAAAATGTGTTGTGCATTAGCAACATATATTCTGGTGATTGGGTTGTTTGGGGCCAGTGTGCGCCACATGATGAAGACAACCCGTAACCCATTTGACCACCATGCCCAAATCGCTTTATAGCTTGGGGACTTGATTTAAATCGGTCTTGTGTATGAATCAAAAAAATGACCTCTGTGGGATGGGTATGTAAGTAAGTAAGGTATGTAAGTGTTTGAGAGTCACAGAGTGTCTCACAGCCTGGGAAATGAAGCTGCTCTGTAGTCTGGTGGTATGGCAGTGGAAACTTCTCTTTTGCCATGTGGCAGCGGGGTGAACAGGCTGGGGTGGGTGTTGTATTTGGATGTCAGCCGAAATGAAAGATGTAAAATGAAGAGACTATAATGTCTCCTTCTCAAGACGTATCAGTAGCATCGGGCAAACAACACGTTTTCTCAAGAATCTCAACAATTAATAGTTTGTTAGCATTCCACAATGGTCTTGGGCTGATGTCACATCATATCATCATATCCGGTTTTCAACACTGTTTGGGGACTCATTTATACATGTACATGTACCAGTGATGTCATTTACCCTCTTCTCTTCATTTTGGTGCTTTCAGGATGTTGTGTCTGGAAGGTCCACAGTTGGACTGGTGGTCAGTGTGTTTTGTGAACTTGATGTTTCTGAGGGCCGCGGCTCGAAAAAGCTTGAGAGCTATTGTCTTAGAAATCTTATATAAGAGCAGCGGGGAGGGGAAATAATGAGCGAACAAACTCTCTTGTGCAAGATATGATGAGTTTATGGTCTTGACGAAATTGGATTAAATCCAGATGATTTAGATGCTGCATTGCTTCCAGGAATGATAACAAGGTAAAAATAGATCATTTTGGCTACATTTCTATGGTTGATTAATGGGTCGGCCATGTTGGAATAATGCATGACTGTTCCCAAGTTTTATCAACATGATGTATTCCAATTATTCCCATTTTCCCGACATGACTCCAACGCGGCGTGACATCACAGCATTAGCTGCAGAGGGATGTCCTATGGATCCTTATGGGAGCTGCGGTTGAACGTTTCTCTAATCACACCATCCGGTTCAAATTTGTTCTGTGGGCTTTGTTCCCCTCTCTTCATCCCTTCATCCCTCCTTCCCTTTCTCTCCTTTCCTTTGTGTTTCCTCTCTTCTTTCTGCCTCGCTGCGTCCTCGTGGTGAGTGATCCTAACAAGGAGGATTATATATTTTCGGGACTGAGAGCAATCCAGATATGATCAAGTATTTATGTAAGCTGCGCTCTGACGGCTCAGATACATACAGAGCCCTCGACTCAACAGCTGTTTCATAACCACTGCGTGTGTGTGTTTTATGTGTGTGTGTGTGTGTGTGTATGTGTGTGTGTGGACATTTAGGATCCTGTGTGATAGCCTATAGTCAACAATACAGCGCTGAATTATTAACGTGCAGTTCATGCAGAGAGGACAGACATCTATCTGGCCCAGTTAGAACATGTATGTGTGTCCCGATGATGTGTATAAACCATTAATTGTTTACTAGTTAATTCGATAATAAAGTATTTTAAAACAAAGGCAGTTAGTGTATCGTGTAAGATGAAACAATAGAACGTGTATTTATAGGCCGCAGTCTGCACATGTGCATAATTCATACAGCCGTGTGTGTGTGTGTGTGTGTGTGGCAATACATTATACATAGTATATACATCAGTGTTAAACCAGGTGCAGCTGCAGAGTGCTGAGGTCTGCAAATATACGGCATTGTGTCACACTCAAACACACACATACACACACACACACACACGAAGTACATACACACACACACGCAGTAGGCACAACACTGACCCGAGGTTGAATATATGATTCATGTGATGTGAATATAAAATGCGGTGATGTTTAGTATTCTCAATGCACAACAGGACAGGCCCCAGTGTCAGACACACACACACACACACACACACACACACACCACACACACACACACACACACACACACACACATACACACTGAAATGGTAATAAAACCGAACATTAAGCATAGTGTGTGTTTACGATTGTGTCTTTGCATATGTGAATGCGTAAATGTGTGCTTATTTGTATTATAGGTGCTGCATTAACGGGTGTATTAATGGTTGCATGTGTGTGTGGTTTCATATCCAGATCCATGAAATCCTTAAAGTTTTAAAATTTGATGGAAAAATCAAGCACTTGACGGTTTGTTTTTAAGTAGGGCTCAACAGATTTGTCTTTTTCAGGGCCGATACCGATGATTAGAAATCAAGGAGACTGAAAATCGATATTTTGGACCGAAATCTGATCAGCCAGTGATGAAATAACTCGAGTTTACTCAAGTACTGTTCTTTTTTCAGGTACATTACTTGAGAATTTCCATGTTCTGCTACTTTTGCTTCTTGTCCTATATTGACTATATTTATTTGACACATTTAGTTAGTTTTAGTGTGTCTCTGTCAGTTTTCTGCTAAACACAGAAAAACCAAGAAGTCAGTGTTGTGACATTAATTAACCTTGATCCCTGATTCACACTCTTCCATGTTGGAGCTGTACATTTGTAGGAACCAGGCCTTGAAAAGACATACAATTAGATTTTTTAAAAAGATGTGGGAACCTGGCAGGTCATACCTGTGTAATTGTACCTGCCAATATTCGCCTGTGAAAAATAAGGAGAGCTTTAGGGGGAGGCAAGAGGGTAAGCCAGGGAGACGGGAGGCAAATGTCAACAGATAGGAAGGTCTCGCGCACAGGGCTTTTATTTCTGCCAGCGCTACTCTCCTGCAGGTAATACACTGACTGGGAGTAAGTACCTCATAAAACCCCACATCAAAAGACCCAAACTATCACTTTAACTTAGGAGTGGAGGGCTGGAGCGAGCGCAGGGGGCGGGTGACACACATCAGGCAGGGCCGTTTGCACACGCTCGCCTCTGCCTCTGAGTTGGGTTGCCAGGTACTACGACACACACATCCCCCATAGAAACTGAGAAACACTCGTTTGATATAAAATGACTAGATTATTGGAGGGAAATTACCAATCGGGAGCACGGGCCAGGCAGCTACATGCACTCACCCACGTAGAGTAAGGGCTTATGGGTCGCAGGTGGTCCAGATCTGGTAGCCAGAATGCTCGTGACATTGACCTGAATTCAGCCAAATACATTGACTGTAGCTGGGCCTGTCCTGGCCCAGAAGCCTGTCCTACGTCACGGGCTCCTGTGACGGTACATTATTTAAGCAAACTAAACAATTATCAATATAGCTGGGGAATTAATTAATAGTTGACAACTAATTGATTAAGTGTTGCAGCTTGAATCAGTTCTAGACTGATGTTTGGAGTTATTTAGTAAGTATGAGGATTTTTTTGAACATGACATTGTTTAGTGTGTCAAGTGTCAAAACATTATAAACATACAAAAAAGGCATTTAATCATGCTCCCCTTTTATTAGTAGTCTAATAGCACAATAATACAAACTGATGTCAGTTCTGAAACATGAAAAATATTCACATTGAAGAAGTTGGAATCAGAGAATTTGATTAATACTGATTAAGACTGATTAATTGATCATCCAAATAGCTGACGATTAATGTAATAGTTGACAACTCATTGATTGATTTAACGATTGTTGCAGCTCTATTGTAAGATACTGTATATACATGAAATACATACACGTGTACATTTGATCCCCTTTCCTGTGTTTATGTTTACAGAATCTCAGTGCACGTGTATTGAAGTATCCATCTTAAATTGGACACACACAGTATTTACAGTGTATACAAACAGTCAAAGTGTATGTCTTTGCAAGCTCGTCCTTGCAAAAGTGCCGCTATGTGTCGGCCCGGCGCCTCCCCCCCAGCCGCGGCCCCTCCATCTATTTCTGGCTCTGCGTCATGCCTGGGCTTTACTCCTGTGGCAAGAGGAGTGTTTCTCTAGGGCTCCCACTCTGCTGTACACACACACACACACACACACACACACACATACACACGCTCACTGTAACACACAGACACACATACTCCCTCAGACACACACACAGGCGCGCGCACACACACACGCCTGCCCAGTGAACGAGTGAGCACACTCAGATGTAAACACACAGGGTGACGGACGGACGCACAGACAGAGGAGCGGATGGATGGATGAAACTGGACATAATGGGAGTTTAAACTTGAGTGCATGTGTGTGACACACACACAGAGAAAGAGAGACAGAGAGAGAGAGAGAGAGAGAGAGGAAGAGAGGGAGAAAGTGTGTGTGAGAGGGTCGGTGTGTCTGTTACCGTGGCGATGGAAGGAGTGTGAACACAGAGGAATGCTTTCGGCGAAAGAGAGGGAGAGTCGGCCAGGTTGGTTCATAGTCTATCCATCTATCTATCTATCTATCTATCTATCTATCTATCTATCTATCTATCTATCTATCTATCTATCTATCTATCTATCTATCTATCTATCTATCTATCGTTATGTGTGTGTTGAGTTTTTCTCTTCTTGTGATGCTTCTTTTGGTCTGTGTGTCCGTGTATGTGTGTGCACGTGTGTGTGTGTGCGTGTGTGTGTGTGTGTGTGTGTGTGTGTGTCTGTCTGTGTCTGTGTGTTGCAACCAAGCAGGGGGGATGTCCTCGTCCGCCGTTGTCGTGGCAATGCAGCAGCCGTGAATGACAGTGTGTGGTAATCGCGTGTGTGTGTGTGTGACATAAGCTACTTCATGAGAAATTTGCTTTTTCTTCCTCTCTCTCCGTCTCCCTCTCTCTGTTTATTCACTCTTCTCCAATGTCTCTCTCCCTCCTGATCATCTATCTATCTATCTATCTATCTATCTATCTATCTATCTATCTATCTATCTATCTATCTGTCTATCTGTCTATCTGTCCATCCATCTACTGAAATCCTTGTCTCTCATCACCCTCTCCTCTCTCCCAGGGTGCTGTTGTTAATGGACACACACACACACACACACAGTGGACAGCTGACTGTCTCACACAGTGGTGTCAGTTCCCTCCATTAACTGAGGGGTGCCACCACAACCCACACACGCACACACGCACACACACACACACACACACACACACACACACACACACACACACACACACACACACACACACACACACACACACACACACTCAAACACACACTCAGTGGGTGTTGGTCATCTCAAACCTTAAGAACAGTGATTTACAAGAAAACAGGGTGAACTTTGTGTGTGTGTGTGTGTGTGTGTGTGTGTGTGTGTGTGCGTTTGCGTGTGTGTTGGGACCTCCCTTGTATAACAAGTTACTCTAGTAACACATGCACAGAGATATACACACAAACACACAGCCATTTGTCTGTCAGAGCGAGGAGGTGGGATTACTGTAACACTGGCCTTCACAGTGATTTCTTCTCATCTTTCGTCCTCTCCTTTCTCTCTTCTTTCCCGTTTCTTCTTTTATTTACATCTTGATTTACTCTGCTGTTACTGTCTCCACATTGACTCTGGTTTTGCTTTTCATTTTTTTTGTCTTTTTTGATTCTCATTCCTCCTCTCCCCCTTTTCTTGCCTCATCTTGTTTATCACACTCTCCTCTTTCCTCTCATCATTTCTTCCTCTCTCTGTCTCTTTCTCTGTTGTTTCCTGTCATGTTTTCTCCTCACCTTCTTTCCTTCTACCCACCGCTCTGTCTGTAAACTGTGTCAGTCCAGTGAGTGGCTCCGACCGTAGGAAATGCTTTTATTTTGAAATCTGCCTACTCCAGTTTGAGTACCATTCTGATTTAAGCTACCCAAACAGGTGTTTACTTTAAGTTACAACGTACAAAAGACTTGTGTATATTTTTCAGTCATCTGTATTTTTGGCGAGTATTTATTTTTCTGACAGCTTCTCTCTTTTCCTCCCTACATGTGAACACAAATATCTGAAACTTCTCCTCCTTCCATTCTCAAAACACGCTTATTACTTTAGTTTGATGCATTTGAGGGGAATTATGGATTCTTTTTATTTTGCATCACTGCACGCCGCCTTCCCAAAATCACAAGACTGATTACAACCTATCAGTGCACATCACACATGGCAGAGGTGGCGAGACAAAACAAAGACGCGAGAAGACAGGAACAGACAGAGAGAGAGACTGGAATGGGGAGAAAAGGAGTGTTAGTGTCTCGTATCTGCAGAGACCCTGCAGCCCTCTGCCTGGATTTTCTTATTTTCTCACTTTGTTGCTGCTCGGGACGCTTTACCAACCCAACATGTGGCTATTTGACGTCCTGGGAATGAGACTCAACCATCAGCTGTCTTTGTGGTGCGTTTAGGAACAGCTGGGACAAATCCTATTGATTCTACCTTTAAGTGTAATAGTCTTTAATTCTATTAATATGACTTGAGCTTCAGTTAGCTTTGACCAGAAATGGGCGCTAGAAATGTCCTTCAGAGGGAGACTCATTACTTTGGTACTCTGAGTACATTTCAGAGCCTGTAAGTATCTGTACTCCTGCTCTGGGAGAGAATGTGTGGACTTTTTGGTACCACAAGGAGAACAAGGACAAAACAAGTGGCAAAGAGCGATTTAAATAAAGACAGTCAGAGAGGAAGACAGGAAGAGTAGTAAAAAAAGAAAGAAGAAGAGATGAATGGAAGAGGCTGAAAACAAGGCCGAGGGAGGAGGCAGAAGGAAAGACTAGGAGGAAATATGATAGAAGAAGAAAGAGAAGAGGAGTAAACAAGTCAAACAGACTCCCTTACGTGACTCGTCATTCTTCTTCTTTCCCCCTGAGGTTTTTCCACCATTCAACTCTCATCCTTACCTCTACCACAGCCATGCATTCATCTTTCCAGCCGTCTTTTCCCACCTAAATGACTCTTTTCATCACGCCTACATTTAGAGCTGCAACCATTAGTCAATTGAAATTTAGAGAATAAAGCAATTGTTTCAGTCATTTTTTTAAGCAAAAAAAGCTTCTTAAATGTGAGGATCTTCTGCTTTTCGACATTTCATGATTTATGACAGTAAATGAAGAGTTTGGGGGTTTTGGACTGTTGGTGAGACAAAAAAAAGCAATGTCAAGATGTGTTTTGGAGACTGTGATGAGCATTTCTGACATTTTAGACTAAATTATTATTTGATTAGTTGTGAAAATTATTGGCAGATTAACCAATAATGAAAATAATTCTTTGCCGCCGCTATAACAGACATATCATACTTGCTGAAGTCTGCCTGGGTTTTGGTAAAAGATGCAGTTGTCTGTCTGTTTTTCCTAGAAAAAGACTGACAGACAGTTCAGGAAAGTTGAATAAAGTGACAGATAGACTCGAACATTAGACGGGCTGTCAGGCAGACAGACAGAGTGAGACGCAAGAAGACAGACAGGCGGGCAGATACAGATTTAAAAAAAAAAAAAAGCAGAAGCGAGGCAGACAGACACGTTGATGCTCAGACGGACAGGTAAACAAATAGAAACAGACGGACAGGAAGACAGGCAGACAAACAGAGAAAGACAGCCAGACACACAGACATAAAGGCAAATTGTGAGACAGACTGATAAGGACCATATACAAATACATTTCCAGCAGACTGACAGACAGACAGACAGACAGACAATCAGTTCCTCCAGTCCCTTCAGAAAGAAGCGTAGGAAGTTTGCCGCTCCGCCAAGTGTGTTAAACCATTTTTCCATTCACAAATTCTCAGACAGTGAAGTGTGCTGCTTCTGCCCTGGTATGTGCACGTGTGCCTTTGCAGTGCACGTGTGGTTGTGTGTGTGTGTGTGTGTGTGTGTGTGTGTGTGTGTGTGTGTGTGTGTGTGTGTGTGTGTGTGCGGGCTTGCAGGCGCTGTGTGAAGCTGTGTGGAGTCGGGTGAGTAGGCGATGTGCGTCTGAGGCCACAGTTGATCGCTTTACTTCAGCGCAGATTATCGCTGCTCATTTGAATGGGATTTGGGGGGAGTTTTTTTGAGACGTGACTCGTCTGACATCTTGCTTCCCAGAAAGATGCTGTTGCGCATCATGAGGAGCAAATACCAGGTCTACTGAAGCAAAGAGGGGGAAACTAGAGTAGCACCAGCAGCTACAGCTGAGGTGCACTCCGGTGTGCTTTTTCCTGCTTGCAAACAGGTTCCTAGTGATTTGCGTACAGTATGAAAATCATCAGCTAATCCATCTCAGTGAACTTCACACACTGGTTGCCTTTATTTATGTGCATGTTGTGTTGATGTTGCTTGGTGAAGTCTGCCTGGCAGCTGCTTCTGAGGAAGAATCCTCTGCTGCACAGGAAGTGGCCTGTTGGCTGTTTTGAATAAACACAATACTGGAGACGGGGCACTTAGCATGCGAGTTAGCTGACAGCAGTTAGCAACATGAATGCTTGTGACTCATGCTTGTCATACTTTTTTTTTCCAAAATCAACAATCAAGTTTGAACTCGGGTCTGTTTTTTTTCATAGTTCTGTCTTTTCTTTTTTTCTCACTTGTGATAACATTTTACAATCGCATGCTAACAAGTCCAGGTGGGGCTTTGAATAAGAAGTCTGTGAACAAGGCAAACTTGAAACCTGAAGTACGGGTTCTGATCCCTCGTTTGATAGAAAAACTGTGTGCACAAGTAACATTGAGTGCATCAGGTCAAACTTGAGTGCAGAAGTCAGTCTGTAAGGCTGTGATGGAGGTTTATAATCAACAGTAATCTGCACTTTACTTTCATTCTCTTCAAAATAAGAGACCACTTCTTATAATTATGACCTGTCTGATCATCTGACAGGTTGTACTCGTCGCCCCACATTGGAAAAAAGCCAGTCAAAAAAGAAAAACCCGGTAGCACGTTTAAGTGACGTCGCTGCATTACTAGCTTGGTGAGTAAAACATTATGATACCTGTGGATGAAAATGGACAGAACAACACAAACAAGACCCAGCTTGTTATGAATCTGAATGGTACTTTTTGCATAGACAACATTGAATAAGTCTGTTTTTTATTCATCCTAATTTTTCCTTTTTGTCTTTAAAGATTGACTAACAGCGCATTTTAGCTCGAACACACCCTTTTAGATCAAGCAGAGATGTGGATTTGGGTCGACTTGAGTCACCGTGTTTATGACTTGCAAGTTAGACTAGATCTGGACTTGGTATTGACTTAAGACTTGCTTGGCAATCTTGAACAAATCTCTTGAGTCACATGTCTCCAAACCAGCGCGAAATGGAAGCATCTGAGGCAAGTCGTGCCCCTCAGCAGCCATCATCCCAGGCATCCCAAGGTTATTTCAGTCTGAGAAGACCGGGCTGCTGTCTAAATGAATGGGAAGAAAGCTAGAATGCTTAAAAAGTTTGGTGTCTTTGCTCGGAAAAAAAAAAAAAACGTCTTTACTTCTACTGCGCATGTGCACGCTTTCACACCAACTTTACATGTGACTCACTCCGTCCCACCAGAGCACTCTAATGAATGCAGGTTTAATGTCTAATCCTTGAATAAACTCACATTTTTTTGTAATCCCGTGCATTAGTTTGTTATCCTCCACTTCCATGCCTATTAGAAGACAGCTGGCACCGGTGCAACAACACGATGGGCGGATGCTTTTGTGGGGAGGGGGCAGGGCACGTGTTGTACAATCGCCATCTCTGGTGTGGCAGACTTTTCTACGCAAAGTGGGCTGTTTCCTCTTTTATAAGGTCTCGTATGACATCCCCTTGTATTATTGGGGTGTTTTCTAGTGAATTCAGCGATTCTCTTTGGGAAAAGAGAGACTGTAGTTGCAATGAACGCTAGAGACTGAGACCGGTTAATATTATTTTACAATAAAAACAAGTGGATTAGAGTTATGAGCTACTTGCAAACTTGGTTTCTGTGAATCCCTTCCTTCCCTTTGACATCCATCTGTCTGTCCAACCAGCATCTGACCTATATTTGTGCTTCTTCTTCGTAGTGCGCGTGTGTGTGTGCGTGCGTGTGCGTGTGTGTGTCGTAACTCAACCACAAAACTCATGTTACCAAACACAACCCAGCTTCCTCTTAGTATCCTTAATACACAAACACAGTCACACAAACACACACGCTGAAGCAGGACAGGTGGCTGTATCACCTTGACGTCCAGTTTTACGACACAGTCCACATTCATCTCTCTCTCTCTCTCTCTCTCTCTCTCTCTGCAGGTATAAGCCCCTTATACCTTCTGTGCTGCAAACACTGCCAGGACCACACACACACACATACACACAAACACACACACTCTCTCTCTCTCTCTCTCTCTCTCTCTCACACACACACATACACACAGCAGGTAGTGGCAGCATATCATAGCCTCTGGTCGGTTGGCAAAATGAGCTTCATGATGGAGGGATGATGGGAGAGAGGGACAGACAGATGGAGGCTGACGGGGAAAAAAGGGATACAGATGGAAGCAAGGATGGAGGGATATTGATGGACTGATTGGAGGGTGGGGAAAAAGATGCAGGGATGTTAAAGGGCAGAGATGTAGGTGTAGAAGGAATTACATAACTTAAGAGGGAAAAGGAATAACACATAGAGAGTGAGGGAGGGATGGGTACATGGTGGGGATTGCAGAGTGACAGAGGGAGTACAACCGCACAGAGGGATGTTGGTGGGATGATTGAAGGATGGAGAACAGGATGGAGGGATGTTGAAGGGCAGAGATGTAGGTGTTAAAGAAATGACCAAACTTCAGAGGGGTGAATAAAAGAGTAATGAAGGAGGAGTGATGAAGGTGATTGGGGAGCGACAGAAGAGGGTGAGGAGATAGAACAGGATAGAAAGGGATTATGGAAAGATTCATGGAAGATGAAGCGATGGAAGGAAAAGATGGAGAAAAGAGTAGGAAGATTCTAAAAGAAAAGAGAAATTTAAAGGGGAAAGAGGGATGAAAGGGTGATGCCATTGCTGCGGTAAATGAGGAAGGTTGACCTCTTTGTTTGTTTTCATCTCTTTTCATTTTGAGTCCTTCACTCCTCTTCTCTTCTTCTTCTCTCATCTCTCTCACAGTCATTCCTTCTGCCTCCTCCCCTGCCCTCGCCTCACCTCTTCGTTTATCATCATCATTTTCTTTTTCACCTCTCCTCTTGTCTTCTTCCTCTATGACCGTCCTGTTTCTTTACTTTTATTTTAATCTTTCTTATCTTTTCTCGTACTTTCATTCTTATTTCTTTTCTCTTTTCATGCATTTGTTTTTTTTTCATTTAACCTTGGTTTGATCAGGAATATTCAACATTGTGATTCAGAATCTATAAAGAAGTATTAGAATAAAAAGTTTGGGAAGCATCACATAAATCAAGCAACACAGACATTTTCACAAAGAAGAAACTGACTGAAAGTGACTGACATAAATCAATCAGAAAATGACATGACAAGACAGTTTATTTACTCTTCCCATCATCTAACTTTTCGCTTGAATCTCAATTGAACTCTCAACTGAATCACACATTGCAGCAAAAAACACTCCCCTGTCTTCTGTGGAAAGGCCTCCTCCCGTCTCCGTCAAAACGAAAGAAAAACGATAAAGAGGCCCGGTGCTGTATCGACACGGAAACTTAGAGAGAGTTAACTGTTTTTCTCCTGGCCAAACTTTTTCTGCCTTTCAATCTTTTTTTTCCCAGAGGTGTAAAAGTGAGTATGTTTGAGTGTGTGCGTGTGATCGAGGAAAGAGTCGACTGTGTGTGTGTGTGCGTGTGTGTGTGTGTGTGCGTGCATGCATGTGTGTGTGTGAGGTTGGAATGTGGAGGCTCGTAAGTCACCTCTGATTTTCCACTCCCGCTGGGACACATCCCATTATCAGTTTTATATGAAACTAGGAAATTCCTCTGTGGTCTGTGTGTGTGTGTGTGTATGTGTGTGTGTGTGTGTGGTGTCTGGCTCCATAATGAGCAGCTTAACAGTGGAATAAAAACTGGGCATTTTCCTTCCCCTTTCCTTCTCTACAATGCGGGACGGCCATAAAATATAAGTTTTGACAATATTCAAGTTCAAAGTTTGTGATGTTTTAGATACTTGATTTATTGTTTTATTGAGATTTAAATGATTTGCAGTGTTCAAAAATGAAATAATGAAATACTGTACACCCCTAAGCTTGGAGAAGTTTATTAAAATACAGGACTGTTGGGTGGCTGTTTGGTTCATCTTCATATTCTCAGTGTTGTTTAAGATGTTAAACATTTTGGTTCCTTTTGATTAAACTGGAAGATGCTCATGAAGTTGTGTTGGTTGGTTATTTTTTCTGTAAATGGGTGGTTTGTGGATGGAAGGCTGATTATGATTGTTTAAATGTCAATGAAATGCTGTATTCTCTTATTGATTTGTTGTTTTTAATTGGTTCTTCACAGTTTGACTGGCTCGTTGGCTGAAGCTTGGATGGTTGAAGAGTTACAGTTTAGTTACACACATGTAAAATAACATATAGGCTAGTTTGATGCTTACTTCAAGATTCTGTTACTTTATTGGTTATTTCTCACTTTACATTTTTTCTTTCTTTCTACTTGAAAAAACTAGCATGTGTTGCCCAGCGCTGCCTTGCTCTCATTTGTTGTAGGTCTATCCAGTTTTGCTCTGCGCCCATGTATTATGTGCCTTGGTAATGAGCTGAAAGGTGTTGATGCCAGGCGAGGGTTAGGTTAGTTGAATGGCTGAATAGTGGCTTTCTGGAAAACTGTGTTGTTTTCCTAATGAGTTTATGGTCTCAATCTTTAGTTTTAAGTCTTCTTCAATGCCGTATAATGTTCGTTTTGTAAATCAGGGTCCCATTTAGAGTAAAATAAACGACAGAGCAGGGTATGAGTTAGGGTTATGGGTACCTTGTGATTGATAAGTTCATCAATCTAATCAAGATATCCTCCCTGGCTCCACCCTCCTGTCCAAATATGGTCACTTCTGGCTCCAAAAAATGAAAAAGAAGATGGCTGGAATGCCAGCCTCGAGCCTCAAAAACAATAATCCATAAACGTATGGCTGACGTCACGGTCGCTTTAGAATTGGGTCAATCTGGGAAATAACTGAGTCAAAAGTCTGGTTTTGAAAAGTGCCCCGTGGATCTATCAGCTGATCAGATGTTGCATTAGCTGCTTTGGATTGCTCGTAGATGGTTGCTTTGTGGTTGTTTGCACGGTTGCCTGGTTGGGTGATTGTTTTAATATCATAAAACTGGGACACAGCTGGAAAGAATAGGGTGATGAGAAGCAGGACCAGGACACGAACAGAAATAAATAAAAGTCGATGGCTGGAGGTTCACTGTAGAGCAGAAGAGTAGAGGAAAAAAGAGAATAGGGAAGAGATGAGAATAGAATCGAAATTATTCCTCATCCGGAGGCCTTTTTACTTCCCAGTCTGCGCTGAGTGGAAAATAAACAAAGGAATATTCCACACCTCTTTGTTTCTCCTTTGCCCTCTTGTGTCTCATCTTTACCTTGATCTTTCCATCTTCAAATTTGGAAAGACGGCAGGAAAAGAAGTTAAAGGGAAGCAATGCCAATCATCCGTTCTAATCCCTTGCTTTCACAAAATCACGTGTGAAGGTTGTTTTTTACATCGACTTTCTTTTACTGGCCAGCACACGATTCAGACTACACCAGGGAAGATTGGGAGACTGGAGCTTTTTATCTGCCAGCCTTTCACTTGCTTCCTTCCTCGTTTTGGCACCCGAATATGCTTCTTAGAACAGAATCAAACTCCAAATGATGGCTGGTTGGCTGCCAAAACTGGGTCCAGCAGAAGACAAGCCCACCAGTCGCAGCCACAAGTTGCCAGAGTTTGGCTGGTGGTAATTTCCCACCCTGCAGCCATGTATTCCAGATGTTGTGGATCTGAGTCCAACTTGTGACCTTGTTGCGTGTCATCCCCCTCTCTCTCTGCCGAGTTTTTCCTTTCATCGGCTTTTCTTCGTTCTTTCCGCGCCCGCTGCACCACTCAACAAACACAAGTACTGTATTAGAATTATTTGAATGTGATGAATGCGTCGCCTGCTGCATGTTCATGTTTTTTTCATTGTTGCGGAACTGATGGAGATATGCTGGATTTAAACCGGGTTGGTTGTCGGTTCAAGATACCAATCTAGCTGACAAACCTTTTGAGGCAGCCGCTTTTTAGTTGCTATTGAGCACGAACAGGATTCGTGCAACAATTTAGTGACCTTAAGCGCTACTGTTACAACCACTCTGACATTTGTGTGTTGCTCTGTGTGAACTTCTGCTGATTTATCAGAAGGTATTTTTACTTTTTGCAAGCGAGAACTTTCCAGTACTTTTATTTCTTATTTTTTCTCAAAATAAGACAGGAAGACAGGACGCTATTTCTTGATGGTGACCCTGAGTAACGAGATATGAATGTTAATGAAGAATGTTTGTCATGCATAATGTTTTCCCCTGGAACAGTAAAGGTTAAAACAAAATTGCAAGATGCTGCTTTTTAAAATGATAGCACTTTGCAAATACTAACCAGAGCACGAACTGTGTACAAATCTGAAAATAGTCCTCAACAAATGCACAACTGATTTGCCCCAACAGTTATTTTCATTGTTGATTAATCTGCTGATTAATCGATTAGTTGATTAGTTATGTATGAAATATCAGGAAATGGTTCAAAACATAGCGATCAGTGTTTCCCAAAGCCAAAGATGAGATCCTTAAATGTCTTGCCACAGCCCAAATATGATCGATTTATTGTCACTGAGAAGAAAATCAACTAGAACATATTCCCATTTAAGAAGCTGCAGTCACAGATTTTTGACTTGTTTCCCCCCGAAAAAAATATGCAAACAGACTGACTTATAATCAGAATAGTTAACTGTTGATTTAAGCTGTTGTCATTTTAGAATACAATAACTTTTCCCAATAAATCAAAGGATTTAATGCTGCATTTGAAGACTTCGCACTCAGTTTTTACAGATTTAGGCACTTCCTTAGTAGGAATCAGTGGGCTTGGAGCTGAGAGTAACACACTGCAATAGTTAGAAAGTAGTGAGAAATAGACAGGGGGCTGGATTACACAGAGTGAGTTGTGCAGGTTGCTTTGCCTTTTTTGTTGAACCTGTAAAGTTTTTAAAAAAGAGCATCACCTCGGAAATAAACCCCATCTGCATGAAAGACTGTACAGGTGGAAGGCACACGCTCCGAGAGGCCGTCCTAAATAGTAAGGTGGACACAGGAAAACACCAGGAGTTCGCCTGGATGATGGTCAGTCCGAGGCTTATTATTATACCTATTTCAGGGTGTGTCCGGGAAAGTTCAACAATGACGTTTTTTCTGACGCTTTTCTGCTCTGAATTGGAGTTTTCTCAACGCGAGGCACTCTGGGCATCTGCAATGTGAGGCGCCCAGGACGCATAAGCAACAGGCGAAACGTTTACAGCCAGAAAAAAACTGGAAAAATACACCTCTCTCTTGAAAAACTGCTTTCTAACACTGGATTGGATTCACTGACACTAAAAGAATATAAAACAGCACTGGTCTCATCCTTTTAATTAGGGGTTCTGTGCTTACTGTAGGTTACTTTCAACAAATTTGGACTTATTGAACCTCAAGAACATGCTTTTGTTAAGCTGAAAAATATAATTTGATGATACTCTGTCAACAATAATGTGGTGCATTGGTAAGAGGAACAATGTCTCCGTGTAACTAATTTTTTAAAACTTTGAACCAGATTTTTCCTGCTGACTCTGATTAATGTCTTCAGATCGCCTGAATGCATGAAAGTTGCAATAGTAGTTGCGAGTAGATGGGGAGGCTTCACTACGCTGAATTTAAGCAGTTTCTAATAATTCATGGGCTTTCCCTTTAAAGCCTGTGGTGTCACATAACTTACATCAGCTTCATTATGACTCCATAAGTATGTTTACATTCACACTAATGATGGTAACCTGATTAAGGCAGCTGTATAGTGCCGATTGCTCAAATGATATCACCCTTTCTGCTGCCGCCTTCATCCAATTATCATATCGGTGGTGACGTGATGATGCTGATGAAGGTTCTCAGTCATCCAGGTCAGGGTGATTCTGAGTGCTGTATCGGAGGCAGCTGGACGTGTCTCAGTTACCTGAAGATGTTTCCTCTCATCCAAGAGGCAGCACTGAAGAAGCTTCTTGGATGAGAAACTGAAACTTAGGGCCATTTCCCTACGATACAGCACTTAGAATTACGTGAAGTTAAAACACATAAATCTGCTCACATTTTGTCTTTTTGTGTGTCAAAGGTCAAGAGACATTCTTTCTGTTTCTGGGAAAATATCACATTGATGTGGTATTCTAATCAATAACCAGACCTGATCGGTTTCATGTCAGCCCCTTTGAGTCATGGAATCATTCACTGGACTGGCACTCGCAGAACAGGATTATGGGTAAAACATGCCGAGGAGCTGCGTTGTAGATTAACCGTGATCATGCTGTTTGAAAAAGTCCAATAAATTTTTTTTAAAAACACACATCCAGCTTCATTTTCCTCTTTGGAAAGGCTCCGTTCAGACAGATGGAAAGACACACAAGTCGGCCTCACCATCTGTGTGTGCGTGTGTGTGTGTGTGCGTGTGCGCAAATCCGCGCGTGTGTGTGTGTGTGTGTTTTGACAGACATGAAACAGAAAAACAGTGTCATAGTTTTTCCCTGCCTTCGTCCTGGCAGACCAGAGGCAGGAGGACGACTCGGAAAAATCTGATCTCAAAACAGTCGTCCCACTGTGTGTGTGTGTGTGTGTGTGTGTGTGTGTGTGTGTGTGTGTGTGTGTGTGTGTGTGTGTGTGTGCACAAATGTGTTGTGTGTGTGTGTGTCACATGTGAGTGTCCATGTCTCGGTCACTGCTTTTTGATGATTTCCATCCATTACCTTGTAGGCATGTGTGTGTGTGTGTGTGCCTGTGTGTGTGTGCCTGTGTGTGTGCCTGTGTGTGTGTGTGCCTGTGTGTTTCCGTTCTCTTTCGCATTTTGAACCATGTCGCTGAGAGACAAGTCAGATGAACTGAAGGAACTTTCCTCTTTCTCTCTTTTCTCCTCTGTCCTTTTACCTCCATCCCTCCCCTTTCTCTCCCCTTCTGTCTTGCCTCTTTTTCTCTCTCCCTCTTCCTCCTCTCACCCCTTTTTCTTCCCCTCTTTACCACCTCTCCCCTCTCCCTTTTCCCTTCCTCTCTCACATTTTTTACCGCTGTATTTTTTTCCTTACACCTTCAGTTTTCTCTCTCTCTCCCCCCTCTTGCCTCCCCTCTGTCCCCTCACCCTCATCCCATTATGCTCTCCTCTTCCTCCCACCTACGCCCCCAATTTGTGCCCTTTCTCCGTTTTCCGCTTCCCCCACTCTCTCGTCCCATCGCTCTTTACCTCCCCCTCCCGCTCAATCTCTCACCCCTGTCTTTTCTCTCAGCTTCTCCCCCTCTACCAGCTGCAACCCCTTCTTTCTCATCTGTTCTTCTCCACTCTGACACCGTTTATTAATTATTATCTTCCCTCCCTTTTTATTCTCTCCCTGTGGCTCTCTTGTCTTCAGCTGAACAAGTTCTTTAGAGTGTGTTTCAGAATGTGTGCGTGTGTGTGTGTATGTGATAGTGAAAAAAAAAAGGGAGGGAGGGCTCTTTGCCTCACACCTCCGGTGACCACTTCCTCCAACCACATCCTGTTTATTTCCTGTTGCGATAGTGACCGGATTCCCTCAGAAATGCAGACACACGCACACACACACACACACACACACACACACACACACACACACACACACACACACACACACACACACACACACACACACACGAACAGGGGCACTTGAACACATAGTTAACCTCTCAACACAGTTTCTGTCTCAGTTTTAGACTGTTGTCATCTCTGAGAGCTCTTCTTTGACATTAACATATTTGCCGTCAGATTTGCGTTCACCCATTAAAAATGCCGGTGTATCAATTAATCAGGCACGTTTACAATTTTCACTTTTTATGTCACTTTAGATGTTTTTTTAATGAATGTTCTGATATTTTAGTAATTTACTCAAGTACTTTACTCACGTACAGTTTTGAGCTACTTGTTTAACTTTACTATTCACATGTTCTGCCACTTTGTCCATCCACTTCAAAACATGCTGTACTTTTAACTCACTACATTTTTTTCATTTGTTTGATAACTTCAGATTAAAAATGATGAAACAAATGAAAACACATCCTGATTATCAGAAAAATGCTGGTATCAGATTCGCTAATCGTTCAGACAGGTAATCGGTCGACCCAGTGTATACAGTAAAAATATATGGATTATTGAGTATCCATAAGTGCATTTTTTGTCAGGAAACTACTTTTGGAGTACATTTGATATTAGATAAGACTTAAGAGCTTTCTGTATGGCTGACTTTACCTTCTACCAAAGTAACTTTTGAACATGATTTCTTTACTTTTATGAGTTTTTTGCCACACATTTCAGCTTCATATAAAATTCTGCTGGGTTTATGTGGACTGTGATCAAGGTTTTCAAATCAATCTGAAGATATACACAATATTTTTTCATATAACGTTTACCTTATAGATTAGATTGAGCTCAATTTTGACTTCTGACTCTTACTTTTAGACTTGTCAAGTAGGCTAACTTTAAATCTCAGTTTAAACATCTGGGAAATTAGTCATTAGGGAGCATCCCTACTTTTGAATTTCCTCCAGGTTGAAAGAGGTGTGAATGAAAGTTGGCTGCGTACACGCCTCTATTGTCCTGAAGTATTGGCAAACACACACTCTTGATCATTCTCCTGTGTCTTTTTCTCTCAGGATGGCCCTATGAGGACACTCTCTGTCGGGACTCCAGCTGAAACCAAACTGAGCATGCGCGGACTGACAGGTAAGCCCAGGATCCGCACCTGTCACCACACCTGTCAGACTCAAGCTGTACATTACAATAGACAGCATGGCATTGTTTTGCGTGTGTGATGAAGTGTGTGAGGTTCATAAACACCAGAGAGAAACAGAGCAGTGTGTTTGTGTCAAGAAAGCTAATTTTCTTGATCTGGTCTTCATGTTCAGGGTGATTCAGGGACGTATCCTCAACCTTTAGATGGTCGCTGTTCAGCGCTGGGGTATTTTCCACTCAGTGAATTTGAAAAAGCCGTGTTGCATTTCAAAACTGAAACACTCCTTAATGAGAAAATGATGTGTATTTCAACAACAGAGATGATTTCAGAGTTAGGGAACAAAACAGTTTCACCATAAGTGTCTGTGTACAGCGGGATCAGAGGCTCAGCGGAGGTGTTCTGCTGTTTTGGCAGGTCGGCCTCAGAATTTAAACAGCCGTGACCTCAAAGTGCTGATTTCCAGCTTTAACGCGAGGGTGTTTACGTTGGAGGAACGGTGTCAACACTGTGATCCGTTTAACACGTACTCCAAAAGCAGATGGACGAGCTAAGATACACTTAACGTCGTCATTTGCGGGTGAACCTATGACAAAACGATGTGTTATTAATTACAGAGGTTTTTTTTTTCAAAATCTTACGTTCTTTCATCAGTTGTAATGCAGTTGCTCGCTCAGGAAATGGCTGATTTGGACGACTGTTTAAATTTCCTGATTGTGGGACAGTTTAGTAAGAGGACCTTGATTGCTGAGTTATTGTTGTAAGCTGTTGATGGATGGATCCTTCCGACTGTGTGACCGTGGTCAGGCTTGGGTCAGATTACTTTGAAATTAAGACAGTTCCTGATTACAAATTACCTGACAATTTTCGTAATAAGTAACTTAAACCGTTAGATTACTTACCGGAATACTTCCTGTCCACATGTCCATCTCATTCTTGTGAACACGATATCTCAAGAGCACCGTGAGGAAATGTGATCAAATTCATCCACTTGGACTTGAGGATGAGCTGATTTGAGATGTGAGTGGTTTAACGGTCAAAGGTCATGGTCACTGTGACCTCCCAAACAAATATCTATGACAAAGGAAAACATTGCGATTCTTAAATAGGATGATTAAATGGCATTTTATATCCAAAAGGTCAAAGGGCAACTTCACTGTGACATCACAATATTCTGTTCCATTTTCAGTGTGAATGAAAAAGGCATCGTGCCCTCATCAGTAACACATCATTGCTTCAAAGTCGCGGTCAAAAATGTACTCAACTTACTCTTGATAATGTAATTATAATCTAAACACAATTTTTTCAAACGTAACCTGGGTTGACCATTGTTACTTATTTTTGTAGTTGGATTATGTAATCATGTTGCCACCTGACCCTGACTGTGGTTCAGACCAGCGTGTTGCTGGAGGTGTTGAACTGGGCCCAGACTTGTTGTGGCTGAACTGGTTCAACGGGTTTCTACTGTGTTTCTATGTCTTTACTCAGCGGCGTGTTGTTCGACTGGCCGACTAGTAGTTGCTGCGGAGTCAAGGAGCGGCTGGTATTGTGGCGTTTACTATCCCAGTTGGTGTGCTGTTTATAGAGCTGGGTATCTTGGTTTCCCTTGTTGTTCTGTCATGATTGTTCTGTATTTCCACTTTGCTTCCGCTCTGATTTCACTGCTGTTTCTCTGCTGTTTCTGGCATTTTAGCTTCATTGTGAGTTTTTACGGCTGGTTTGACTGGTTTCTTTCCTGTTTAACGTTGTAACAGATATATAAATATACTGTTGTAGAGCTGGTCGTGCTGGTGTCACTAGTATTTTGGGAAGTTTTCTTCTTATGAATTATCGCCACGTTGCTTCCGAACTGGTTTGACTGGCGTCTGTGCTGTTTTCTGAGGCAAACTGCAGCATCCATGAACCAGTAAAAAAAAAAAAAAAAAAGGAGAATTCTTTGAATTTAGATAGTCACAACAGCAGGAGAGGACTGAATTTCAATGTGACCACAACCAGAAATGGAACTAGAAGTCAGCTGTGAGACGTACACACACACTCACACACACACAACACATTCCAGGGAGCTAAATTACCATCAGTCAAAGTAGCTGGGATGATTTTGGTTTGACGCAGACATTGTGGTTGGTGGGCTGAAAAAAAACACTTTGTTGGAAAGCTGTGAAAGAAAATGTTACCTGCCCTGACACGCTCACACACACACAAACACACACACACACTGTAATATAAACATTACAAGCAGTTCGAGCCAAAATACGGAAAAAGGATATCATTAAAAAACAAATCAGCACAAGACCAAATGTCGCAATGAGGAGATGTAGCTCGAGCTCTCCGGGGAAGTCAGTGCGAGGCTGTGATGATGGCTTCATGATCACACACACACACACACACGTACTGGCTCTCAGCGGCCTGGTGTGTGCCAAGGTTATGAAATAATTTGCGTGCGCGCGCCTTTCAGCACAATTCTTCTGTGCTTCTTTGCCTCCATTCAAGCCTAGACACGATTCGGGGAAGATAAAAATAGAACCTCGCTGACCTCTCCTCTCTCTCCCCCTCGCTCACTTTCATAGCCATCTTTACTCTCCTTCACCCTCTCTTCCCCTCCCCTCCCCTCCGTCTCCAGTCTGATATTGTTGCAGCTGTCTTTCTCCAGTTGGGAAATGTTCATACTCCGACACAAGCCGCGTTTGGGGTCGAGGCTTCGAGGATTTTTTACTCTCCCCGGTGGGAAATGTGGCTTTCATCAACACAATACTCACTCACAATAAACTAAATATACAGAAACATACCATTAAATCAAACAATAGTCTGAATAGTTCAGCGATTCGCCAGAAAAATGTGTTTGTTTGGTGCAAATTTGTGGTGCGGAGTGCAGAATAGACGCGAATGTCAAACTGTTTGAACTAGCTCAAATTACGGGTCACCACAGTATTTGGACAGAGCCAAACAGCAGAATAATTCAGGGGTAAACGCGCCCACGCTCGGTTTATTGACAGCGAGCGAGGATCCAGTCGCCCCTGACAACCTCCGACAAAGGCAGCGAGAGAGGCATTCGGGCCCGCGCTGATATCATCACGAGCATAAATCCAGTTTGTTTTCGCAGCCCCACGCACGGCAACGACGTAAATGGAAAATACATGTTCGCATGCGGACAGAACGAGGAAATGCACGCGAAGCCAACAGGTGGCAAACAGCTGGGAGGGTAACGCTGAACTCGCTGCGAGTATTGAAAATATTAACTCATAAAAAGCAGCAGATTGTTGCGGAGGGAGAACAAGCGAGCGTCTGCTGTCGATTAGGGCCTTGAGCAAACTTGTTAGCAATGGCAACAACTTTATAAAACTGCTCTGTTCTGTGCTGAGTCTGGGATGACAGAAAACAGTACGCATGTAATCTGCTTTCTTGAAGGCTCGCAGACTTTTTAAAAGTTATAAATACGAGCAGGTGATGTGGCGGTTTCGAAAGACACTACGTCGTGTCCAGAAACCCTGTTTTGCATGAACGTAATCCGTCTAAATTCTACCTCGACACGAGTGGAGGAGCATCAGGAATGCAGCAGGGCTCAAGGAGACAATGAGTGAATTCGAAAAAAAGTATGTGAGTCATACTGTAGGCCATCGTTTCACTGTCACTAGATCTCAGCGCTCTGCATGACCGCCAGAAAAAGCAACAAATCAATGAATAGCTCTTGGAAAATGGTGCTCAGTCCTCCAGCAGAGGATCTATAGGAAGCATTGAGACTATGATGTGGAACAGCTGGCAACATTTTAGACATCTAAGGTGAGAACTGTCCCTTAGTAAAAGTAAGAACTTCTTAATAAATGACAGAGTAGGAGTGCTCCCTGGAATAAATTCAGTTTGTTGGAGGTGCTTTTTGGAGATGGATACATGTAGGCAAGTAAACTCATAACTAAACTAATAGAATACCTTTATTGTTGTGGTATGCTCATGAATGAATGAATCCTTTATTTATTCAGGGAAGTTCAATTGAGAGAAAGCTCTCTTTTCCAATGATGCCCTGAGTACAAAATTTATGAAAGCACATACACAAAATTATCATAAATTACTATTACAGTCAGACTGCAGAACATTGAACAATAGGCACTTGAAACTATCTAAAGAAATAAGATGATTTAGCACGCTGTAAGTCATTCCACTTCTGAGGGGCGTAGACCTGAAAAGCAGTCTTCCCCAATTTGGTCCTTACAGTGGGAATGTTTAAAATCAAGGACTCTTGTGAACCAGCATGCAAATTACAAGTTCTTCTAAATGAGATAAAATTGGTGAGATAGCCGGGTAAAACATGCAGTACGGCCTTGTAGATAAAAATCACGCAGTGCTGTTCCTTCCTTACAGATAAAGATGGCCATCCAGCTTTGTCGTAAAGAACACAGTGATAAAGTTCTAAACCCATCAACTATAATAAGTGCAGAATGATACACTGCATCTAGGGGCTACAGAGTTGAGAGAGCAGCATGCATTCGTCTATCTATCTATCTATGTAGATGACATCCGCATAATCTAGAACAGGTAAAAAAAGTGGCCTGAACAAGTTGCTTTCTACATTTTAAACTAAAATAAGCTCTGTTACGATCAAAGAATGATAATTTACTCTTTAGCTTTTTTAGTTGGTTCATAAATATGAATTTTAAATGACAGCTCATGTTAGACCCTTTGAAACAAACTCAGCAGCAAGCCGTGGTCCGAGGGTCAAAACTCTCACTTAGACAGAGAATGTTTTGGAGTTTTCTTGTGATTTTTTAAGTCCAAGAAATGATTAGTTTGTCTAGAGACATGTGGATGATGCTGTTCAGAACACTTATATAGTTTAATTAACGGTAATAAACAACTTATTAAGGCCTTATTACCTGATAACTAACAAGGACCTTATCATAACACCTTTTTCTAAACGGTGGCTTTTACATTTATTTTTCATATGTTTGTAAGGCTCTTAGAATCAGGTGTAACAGGTGCTGATGACGCTCTGGTCTGGTCAAGTACATTTACTCAAGTACTGTATTTAAATGGGTTTTTGAGGTGGTTTGAGGAAAGACTATACTAATATAATTACTGTAACATTTCCAATCAAAGAAATATAGGCACTATACAGTACATGTATAATAAAAATGATCACAATACTCAACGTATTATGCATAAAACTGAAAGAGTTATTGGACGTCTGAAAAGCACATCAAATGATTCAGGCTTTGGAGTCACGATCAGGCTGGTTTTAGTTTCTCCTTCCATTCGCCTGCCTGATTCATCACGATGCAGAATTACACGTTTCTGAACTGGTGAGACGAGTTTCTTGGCTGTTTTTTCCTCAAAGGAGACTGCGGACGAGCGTGGGATGCTTTAATTTGACTATTCCTCACAGTAACACCTCATTGAATCAGCTGTAACCTTCAACGTTCTGCTGAGTGTGCAGCGACGAGGAATGAATCATGGGCGAGGGTCAGCGCTGCACGGCGGCCTTGTTACACGATTAACCTTTAACAGAAGTATCAAGTATTGTGGTGACGCTCGCGTGCACGCGCGCACACACACACACACACCCACACACACACACACACACACTATGCGTATCAATTGGTCATAATGCAGCTGATTTACAAAAAACAGGCTGCAGATTAAGTAATTGAGCAACTTCCTCATTCCGTAGAAAAGATGAGGGAGTTTTTAAAGAGGATCTCACAGCTCGGTCAGTGTTTTGGATCCCAAAGTGTTTTGGTGTTTAGGATCTTTCTGAGCTCTTATTGAGGAACAACCAAGCGCTTCAGGCCAGGACTCTGAAAGACAAGTCCATTTTGGAGTGAAGAAAATCCTTGAATGCCGTTTTTTCAAACTATTTTACTGACTCATTACTTGAACAACATTGCCCAATGTGACGTCTTCCTTTTTTTGTGTAAACCTAACCAGAGCATAAGTACAAGAGAGAAATAAAAAAAAAAGAATCAACCTTGAAGAAACCTAAAGTTGCAGTTGCAGTTCGATTTTATCTGTGGTTTTGCAGAAACTTACCGAACATTTATTCTGGCAGTCCGCCCAGTCCAAAACCCAAAGATCCTCCATTTACCGCCATAAATGACAAAGAAAAAGCTGCAAATCCTTGTGTTTAAGAATCTGGATACAGCAAATGTTTGGTGAAAAAAAGACTTGTCAATTAACAAAATTCTTCCATCATCCAATCAATTAGTCAACTAATCATTGCAGCAGCTGCCACATGCTGACGCAAATGAATAGAAATTTCGGTTATTGTGTATCATCAAGATTTGCTATGAAAATGATTGAACTTGCAGCTGACCCAGAATCATGCTACCGGGTCGTGATTATCGAGTCTGAGCTGCAGACGTCCGCATGGTTTCTGCATCAACGTTTCATAGTTAATAGTTTATACCACTAATATCACTTTAGTTCGGGGTTTGCACATGAGCAGAAAATTAAGTTTTTTCAGCGTATGTTTCACTCTTTCCATGAGGTCATGGTCATTCTCACTGAGCTGCACAGCATGTGAAAATGTGCAAGTGTCTTTGGGAGGGCGAGTTTCAGTTTGAAACCTTGAGATTTTCCTGGTTGCCAGCTCATCATAAAATGGTTTAAGGTTAAGGTTAAGATTTGGTTTTCGGGTCAAGGTTTAGGTTCAGGTCGAGGGGAGAGGTGGAGGTTAGGTTTTGTAGCGGTGATGGCTAAAGCTGAAGGTCCTCACATGTATAGAAGAGCAAATGTGAAAGACTACACAGCTGTGGAAGGTTCCTTTCTGTCCTCGGGTGCCCAGTTTGGCGTGGTTTTATTTAGAAATCTGAGATCTGGGACTTTAAAAATTAAGTATCTTCTTCTTTATTTTTATTTTTCAAAGTTTCTTATTTGTCCGGTTGTTTCATCTCTGTGTGACTCTCTCCTCTCCTCTCCTCTCTGCTCTCTCTTCTCAAATAAATTCAAACATCCATCATTGGCACGACTGTCACTATTTTGTTGCCAAAGCAATAAAATGCATAACAATCTGGAGCTTGTGTGTGTGTGTGTGTGTGTGTGTGTGTGTGTGCTGGGTGTGCATGTGTGTGTGTTGATGTATTTCCCATCAGTCCTGGTCATCCTTACCCAACCCTTTCCCAGAATCCACCACTGACTCACTTAAAACAAAGTACGAGTCAGCTGTTTGACTCCAAAACGTATAAAGACAGAAGAAAACTTTATAATCATGTCAAAATGATCATGTGCTGCTGTAACGTCACAGCTGGCCACACCTGTCGAGGTATTTTGCTGCCTGCAGAACAGGAAAGACCGTCTCCTTAACAGTTTATGTGCGTGCATTTGTTAGGAATTAAAAGTGGAACGAAAAGCAGCGGTGGGTTCCTCAACGGGGGAAAAAAATACCCTTAATGGTTTAGCAAAGCTGCTGCCACATGTAAGAGGTTTGCGGAAGGTTATAAAAGGGCTCCTCGGGGTTAAAGTCAGGAAAAAACTAATTATATACGATGACGTACAAGCGGGCTTGATGACACCTGTCGGAGGAAGCAGCTGGAAGTGTCCCCGACCATCACGATTAGTGGTTTGTCGGTCGGTTCCTTCAATACATTTATTGAACCACATCAGATGCATGTGTGGAAAATCCCAAATCATTCCCATTCGTTCGCCACATGGAGCGCTCCACATGCGGCTGTAGTATTGATCACGTCCTTCTTGATACAGGCAATGTTAAAACTCTTCTTTAGTTTCTTTCGGTCAGATTTTATGTTATGGCAACGCTGCGCTTACAAAAACCACCACCGGTTTGGAGTTTGGAAAAGATCTAACAGAGCTAAGATATGTTCCAACAGCTCTTCAAAAATACCTGGTTTTGCTGTGGCCGCAAACCAGCTTGAAAACGCTTGAATGACATGTCAATAATATCCAGTTGAAAATGTCCTTATATTTTGTTAGAAATACGCAATGTTGTCGCTACTGACACTGCTGGAAAATGTCCAGATGAGTACCCAGTTTTTCCTTGCCAAAAAATCTTGTTCCAAAATCACCCATCGTGTCAGGAAAATGCCTTTTTCTTGCCGCTAACCCACCTGGAAAACATCCAAACATCTCATCAAAAACATCTCGTCAGAAATATGTGTATGTGCTGCTACTGACACAACTAGAGAATGTCCAAACATCTTGTCAAAGCCATCCAGTTTCATTGTGACAGATATGACTGGAAAATGTTCACATGTCTCGTTGAAAATGTCCCACGAAAAATATCCAGTTACGTTGCCGGAAACAAGACTGGAAAATGTCCCGACATCTCGTCAACAATATATTGTTCTGATGCCACCAACAGCTTGAAATTGGGTAGGTCTCATTAAAAATGGCCCAGATTTTTGTCAAAAATATCCAGTTGCATTGTGACGAACACAACTGGAAACTGTCTCAATGTTGCATTAGAAGTACCTGGTTTTGTTGGGACTAACACAGTTTAGTAACGTCCCGACAACTCATCAAATCTCATCTTTTTTTATGTTGTTGCCACTTACTGTCTCAAAAAATATCTCTTTAAAATGATCTTGTCTTTGTCTCAGAAACAAGCTCGAAATTGTTGGAACATCTTGTCAGTGATGTCCAGAATCTTATGCTGGTTGTGATAGAACATGGGGAAACCTCTTATTATTGTCAAGGGTTCAAAGTTCAGCTGTTTACGGAGGTTTACGGTTCCATCCTCGGCCCCCTCCTGTCCACATGTCAAAGCGTCCTTGGGAAAGACTTTAGACCTCAAACTGCTCCTGACGGTCAGACCAGCATCTGCTGCCAGTGGGCAAGTGTGTCAGAACTGTAAAGTGCTTTTGATGACAGCTGTCTGCAAACCCATCACTTCTAAACTGACTGAATTACTCAGCAGGACGAACTCAGGTTGATTTCTTTCTGCTTTCTGCTTCTTTCTCCTTGGAAACCTTTCCTGCTGTTTTGAGGTATTTTGTTGCTGATTCATTGATTATTTCAGCATCATGTTAGTTCAGAGAGTCTTTCTCAAGTTTCAACTGAGTCGTGTTGTTGTGTCTTACAGTCATTTCAGTCACGTGCGGGGGCAGACATTGATTAATGATGTACATCCTCATGTGTGCACCGTCTGGTTGTGCGTGTGCGATTCCGAGAGTGTGTACGTTGCTTAATGAACCCAGACACCAACGCCGGCGTTGTCGCCGGGGTATGACGACTACAGGTGTCGAGAGTAGGCTCCTCATCGCCATGGAGACAATCAGCTGTTCACGCTCCAGCTTCTCTGAATGCGAGGGAGCTGAGGCATCATGCAGTGTCATCTCTCACACACACACACACACACACACACACACACACACACACACACACACACACACACACACACACAGTGTTGGACACACTTCAAACACACGTTCACGTGCGCACTGCATGACGGAGGATGTTATTTCAACCACAGGTTTGAGTTTAATCTCTTGAATGAGACGTGTTAACACTGCGGGCAACACGAGGATGAGGCAAGAGAGACGTTTCTGTCTGACACAGCTGTGTTCACTCAGTTTACCTGATTACACCTTCTGGCTTCTCAGGCCGGTGAATGTAGCACATACATGCACCGGCTTCTAAATTTTGTTTGTTCTGAACCACCTGACTGCGCTCTGGCCCTTGACGCAATTTTTCTTGTCTCACGGTGTTCCATAAATCCTTAATCTGGTTTCTCCTTTGGGTAAAATTTGCCTTTGGAAATCCTAAAAACAGTTATTGACACCAGCTCCAAGGGTTATAGGTAAGCCTTTTCCAAAAACATCTTGAAAGGTTTAGAGGAAACACCTAATTTAGCATCTGAAAGCTAACATGAACCCCATTTTCTGTCATGTCTTCCATCCCCCTTGTCAAAAAATGTATTTGGATGAGAGAATTTATAAATCCGAAACTGTTTCTGGCAATATTTCCATTGTATTTACAATTTTAAGATGAGTTCGGCCGTATTTAATTTGTAGTATTTATAATCTGAAGCTGCATTTTAAGTAATGGGTTCTATCTGCAGTATGTCTTGTAGTATTTCTTATCTTCAATGCAATATCACATTTCTTTAGATCCAATTTTCTATTTCTCTCTTTGGACAACACACTGCTGTTTACAGTGCTGAAGCAGAGCTGAACACTGTTTTGGGTCCCTCCCCGTTACCTCCTCTCCCATGTGACCTGAACGCAGCATTCCTGCGGAGTTACAGCACGCTCTGCTCCTGATGGTTGGGGCTCCCTTACAAACTCTTTAGGGACTCAAACACCCAGAATGCCACGCAGGTGACGGTGACAAAGTAAAATAAAGCTGGCCGTGAGATCGCATCAGATGTATCAGCTTCAGGATGACAGAGCGAGGGAGGAGAGAGGAAGAGTGTCATCCCTCCATCTCCATCTGGTGTCAGGAGGTCATCATCAGACTCCACCCACGCTCGCTGGAACGCGCGGGCATGTGTGTGTGTGTGCATGTGTGTGTTTCACAGCATGTGTTTCCCATCTGGTTCCACCCAGTCCCTCAACACTGAGTTCATTCTGACCTCGTTCCCTCATCTTTCTTTCTTTTCTTCTTTCGTTCACCCCTTTATTCTTTCGTTCTTTCTTTCTTTTGCAGCCAAAGTACATCCAGCTCTCTCTCTCCCTCCATCCCTCCTCTTTTCATCAGCGTAACACAACACCTCGACCCCATGCTCGTCTTAAGTGTGTGCGCCGGTGTGTGTTTGATGGCGTGATGTCATCAACCCAACTCCCCCCCACCCCCCCCAGACGAGATGCCGCGCGCATGCCATCACCCCTCCATCCCTCTCATTTGTCGGCTGTCAGTCAGCATCCCGCGCCGCTAAAGATAACCATCAACATGTCATTTAATCTAATTATGAGTCTTAAAATCCCATTCGTCCTGCAGCAAAGGGTAAATCCATGAATGGGCGGTGAGATCACTTGTCTGTTTCCGTGCCGTGCCACGTGAGAGCCTTTGAGTCGTGTGCCAGTTTACACACACTGTGTTTCATTTTCCTGATACGAGCGGAGCAATCTGCCTGCATCTTCCCTTTTTTTTTTTTTAAGATCCTCACACTTGTTGCCAGAGAATTCTTGAAACAAGTGAACAGAATTGGAAACAAGTGGAATTACCTCACTCCGCTGGCAGATGGTTTTCCCTCGCCCGGAGGATGAAACGACGACTCCAGACTCTGATCTCAAATGAATTGCTGCGACAGATTATTGAGAGTTTTGTTTTGCAAACTTCTCAACTTCCCCCCGCTGCCACGCGAGAACATAAATCGCTCAACGGTCCCCATTCGATCGCTCCAGTGTTTAATGTTGTGGTATTTTACACTGTGTTGAGTGATATAAGACTTTACATCAGGGACAATGAGTGTCCAGGCTTATGATTAGAGGGGAAGTAAGGACTTCCAGCAGCTTCAGCTCTGCAATTCTTCATTTCATAAAAGGAAAGATCTGAGTTTCTCACAACCAAGATCTTTTCTTTGGTAGGGTTGTTCATAAACCAGTGTCAGTATGTCACTCAGTACAGTTGTTTTAAAGTCAAAACGAGTTACAAGTTACAAGTTACAAGTCAACATATACACTCTGCAAATCATGATGCATGTTTTTAAGGTCCATTTTCCGGTTTTTCAGGAAATGTCGGGGGGTTCAGACCATTATATTGCTATGCAGCCAAAAAATGTTATGATATTAATTGAAGACCATATCACACAGCCCTACATTTGGTGAATACAACATTCTCATAAGCATTTGGAAGGATGCCCGAAACTACAAAAGCAAGCTGTAAGAGAACAGAATTTCACTTAGAATACTGCTACAACTACTACTATCTTGAACAAATTAACTTACTATTGCCCGCCTTAAGAATTGTCAGTAAAGCCCCGTAGGTGACACTTCATTTGCTCATACACTAATATCGGAGTTATACGTGTGGTAAAACGTTGACACAAGACTAAAATGTGCTTGTGGAAGCCACATATTCATCTTATGATAAAGGTCAGCATATCCCAATATTTCAAAACAAGTATGAACCACCTGCATGTCTTTTCTTCTTGTTCCATTGTTCGTTTGCAAAAGCGAAACGCCTCACACGCGCATGGACATGGACCCGCGTAGTTGTACGGATGTGATAAGCACCAACAGTGTTGTAACCGTGAGCTTCTCAGCCGTGACAAACACATCACACGTCTCTGTGATCATTACTTTGGCAGAAAGTAGTGTCATCTTGACGCCGACATGCAGAGTTTGTGCTTGTGTTCGGGGGGCAGATGAAATGCTAATGTTATGAAAATGTGTGACCACGAGCCAACAGTGCGCTGACATCGGCCTGAATGGAGCTCAAGGTTAATTCAGAGACATTTGTCGCACTCGTTTACGTCCGGCCACCGGGCGACATCTTCACAGCGCAGGAGGAGCGAGGGTGGGCTGTGACCCCTTTGGGCCTTCCATATCTTTACAACTTCCGAGGTCGGAAGTTGGAGCTTACGAGGAGCACTTGAAGGCAGCATCAGTCTTCTCATGTACTCCCTCAGTGTCTGCTGTCTCCCTGAGCGCTATCATTCTTCCCATTCAGCTTCCTGCCCTATAAATATTTGAGCAGCCCCATTAGGGAGTGAGGTAATCTCAACACACACGCTCACGCACACACTCACGGAGGCTGCCATTAAGGCGTAGTAGTGCCTAATAGTCTTGTCGGAGCGTTAGGCCCCGGAGCTAACAGGCTAATTAAGAGCGAAACAGGTTTAACGAGTTTAGACTGTTCATTAAGGCAGAAACCTGATTAATTAACAGTCGAGGGGGAGAGTTCGTTAACGAGTCGCGTGATTAATTAAAACTACAGACGACGGAGAGTGTAACTTTAAATGGGGAAAAAGGTGAGGAATGATTAGTTGCACCGAAAAGGAGGGGAAAATGGGATGGAAATTATAGGTACAGAAGAGAGGGGGAGAGAAATTACAAAAGTGGAGAGGTGAAAGAGGCGAAGAAAGGAATAACACAAAGGAAGAGGGAGACGAGGAAAATACGGAGACGGAGAATGAAATTACTAAAAGTGACAGAATGGGAGAAAGACGAAATCTGTTTCAAAATGGGCGACCAGGTTCGGGTGAGAGACATAGGGAGAGAGAGGGGGAGAGAGAGAGAGAGAGAGAGAGAGAGAGAGAGAGAGAGAGAGGTGGCAGAGGTCAAAAAGACACCGACATTAAAACAAAGAGAGATTGTGGAGAGAAAAACAAAGACTTAATACAACAACCTCTGTGTGTATGTGTGTGTGTGTGTGTGTCTCTCTCTCACACACACTTTGCTGAATGTTGGCTCTTTGTGTTCCGGCGATGCAGAGGCCGGGTCGTGTGATCGCTCCCCTCGCTGGACATCAGAGGTCAAACTCGAGAAAGAAACGCTTCAAAACACTCGACTGCAAACTAGGAAAATAAAGACAAAAGCGCTCAAAAAAACAAACCCGAAATCCTCCGAGGCAGCTCCTCAAGTACTGCCGAGCTACTTTACACTTTGGAAGTTTACTTATTTAGTTCGTTTTTTTTCTTTTTTCTTTTTTTCATTTTTGCAGCATTGTAAACCAAAGATCTGACAGTTTGTTCAACAACTTCTCTATTTTTTTCATTTATTTTCCTGTTTTTTTTTGTTTTTTTTTACCATCTAGAATAAATGTCAGTAGTATACATTCCTGCATATCCTGGATATATTGTAAAAGCAGAGGAGGGTTTCTGGCACAACTTCACCAAAAGTCAAAGTCTAAAGAGGTCAAAAAGCTCCAGCAACATGAGAGAACAAACTAAATAGAACCAGCAGAGAGAGAAACAACACGCAACCATTTTCCTTTGACCAGATATTTAAAGGATTACACCGCCCCGCTTGATCTGATTGGAAATTCATTCAGATCAGACTCTTCTGACTGAAGTGGTTATATGAGATATTTATTATTGTGATTATTAAAGGAATATGAGGGTTCATGTTTTATAGGTCACATCAGTGAAGAGGAAAGGGTTGCTGAGAGGAAACCGAGTAGAATGAAGGGACGAGAGGAGACGAGGTGAGGTGAGGGGAGGAGGAGGAGAGTGAAAAAGGGAAGAGGAAGGTGAGGGAGGGGAGACAAAGGATGATGGGAGGAGGAGCAGGTGCTGCTGACAGAGCCTTCATCTGTTCCTATGGTTTCCTCACCCTGTGTGTGTGTGTGTCCTCACAGACAGAGAGAGAGACAAAACAGTAGTAAAGCGGGCAGGAGTAAATGGAAGCAGTGTCACAGCGGGCAGACGTGTGTGTGTGTGTGTGTGTGTGTGTGTGTGTGTGTTTTCGAGTGGACCTGTATTTGTGGGTGCTAGCATTAGCACCAGCTTTAACATTAGCCATAGCGTTAGCATTTATTCAGGTGTATTTAAGTAGGAATAAAATTCACCATGTGCGTTGGGATCACAGACAGCAGTAAAAGTACATTGGAATTTCGAGGTACTTGTACTTCACCTGAGTATTTCCTTTTTCAGCAAATTTATTTTCAGAGGTAAATACTGTGCTCTTTACTCCATTCCATTTGTGTGATTGCTACCTCTCATGTTACAATTTTTCTGTGCAGTGAAAACCATTAATCCAGTCGTGCTGATTTTGGAACTTTGTGACAAAACGGAAGGATCAACGTTTTTGTGTTCTTATTTCTAAAAACACAAAATAGATCGTCTTAATGTTTAACAAGTGTAAGTGCAGGTTAATGGCGAGCAGTCTGCGACTGTCTGCAGCAGCAGGAAGAATGAATCTTTAATCAGTCTGAGCTCGGGTAGAGTAAAAACACGTATCGATGCGACTATCTGAATGAACTGTTTTGTTTTCTGTTTCCTGGAAGCTGAAATGCACCTGACCTCTGCACATGATCCTCTCTCTCTCTCTCTCTCTCTCTCTCTCTCTCTCTCTCTCTCTCTCTCTCTCTCTCTCTCTCTTTCTGTGTAAGTCTTATTGTTCTTTCCAGCTTCGAGCTCTCTCTCCCTCTCTCTCTTTCTCTCTCTCTCTCTCTCTCTTTCTCTCCTACTCGTTCACTCCCTCCTTCTCCTTCAGTCTCTCTGTTTCCTTAGTCTCCTTAACAGTTGATGTGATCTGGATAAGATGCTATAAGCTGCCGCATTATATTCAGTCCCGTCCCGCCTGGCGTGCCGTGTGGTCAGCTCGTCGCTGTATTGACTGTAAACACTCGTCTTGTTTCCACGGAGACGCGGGGTCAGGACCCCCTGTGTGGGATATTTAGCTGGACTCGGGTGTCATGTACGGGCGGCGTGTAGGGTCTTGTTAGAAACACACACACACACACACAACACTCGAGGTGTGTGCGTGTGTGTGTGTGTGTGTGTGTTTCGGCCAGACGCTGATTGGAGACTTAAGTGTACAGACTGGATACGTCTGATGCTAATGGACTGACAAACGGTACAGTGTGTGGCCAAAAGTATGCAGACAGCCCTGTCTGCATACTGTATTTACTGGTCTGTTTTTCCTTTTTTGGGCCCCTTGGTCGAGCTCATTACCGTCACAACTACTTACAGGAATCCATATTGTGCATAATTTGAGCTATAATAGAAAGAATAGCTATTGTTTTGTATGCATAGCTTCCATTCTAAGGCCTACTAAGGAAAAAGAAAACACTTTTTATTTGCTCCTCTCCTCTCTCTTCTTGGCTCACAAGGACACGCGACAATCCATTAGACATACGGGGGATTTCTTTTGTCTGTGCCTGATTATCGATAATTATTTTTAGGCTGGTGGTATCTACAGATAATCTTCAGTACACAGACACAGAAGATAGAGAAAAGCATCGTTGGTCATTACTACATCCAACAAGGCTGCCAAACGTGCGACCGGAGGGCGAGTCACACCACTGGATATTTATGAGGACGGCTGGAGACATTTCTAGCAGTTTTTGTGGCGTAAAAGACAGGTGAAAGTAAAAGATGTACATCGACTGTGATACAACTTTCACTGTAGAAGATATAACTTGATCGTCAGTGAACTGGAGAAGAAACCTCCCTGTTCTCTAAGTATGGAGGAGCCCAGTGGAGCGCAGTGTGTTAAAACCACAGACACTACTAGAGTCCAATAAACTGTAATAAAAAAGTAATGCAGCAAATATCCCATAGCCATTCACTGACAGAACCAAAATGGTAATGTGCCACACACAGCTAACATGGCGGTCAGGTGTCTGCATACTTTTGGCCAGGTTCTTTTGTCTTTTTTAGTTAATTTCATGACAAAATCTATATGTTCTGGGAACATGAACGTTATTTTACATGCCACGCACCCCCCCCCCCCCCCCCCCCCCCCAAAAAAAAAAAAAACAAACAAAAAAAAACAAATTCAAGACGAAAACAAAAAAGGAACATTGCAAGAGAGAGAGGGAGAGAGAGATAGAAAGGAAGAGAGATGCAAATCAGCAGCAAACACTGCAGCAGGAAATGGAACAGGAGCATTATTCATATGCAGGTGTACAGTACCAGGTTAGAGTTTCACGCGCACACACATGCACACACACACACACACACACAGGCAACAATCTGATGTTTCTTCTTGTGTATTTTTGGGATTAAACATTCAGGAAGAATTTCAGGCGACAAAAACTGAGTGTTTCTTATTTGTCTCATTTGCTCACTGAGCCATCTGTGCTGCTGAGAGTTCAAGCTTTTTAATTCTATAAGACGTTAGTCATCCTGCCGAACACACACTCACACACACACACACACACACACACACACACACACACACATAAACAGACATACACACACTCAGACCACACACCTCCTACCTACCTGCTGCTCTGCGGATGTGAGGGGATAGAGATTGGCTGTGTGTGTGGGTGGACAGTCAGCACTGGTGTGTGTGTGTGTGTGTGTGTGAGTAACGGGTGTTGGGGACAGTAGTCATTCAACCACCCGCCCCCATTGTGTCAAGAATAAACATCAGTGCACACACACACACACACACACACACACTTTGCTGCTTATAAATAAAGATTCAGGACGAGAGAAGAAGCTCCGAACGGGCTCAGGATCCGCCGGCAGCCAAATGCTGGTATACATTCAGAGTCTGGGAAGGTTTTTCTACTCTGGCGGCCAATTTTCACAGTGAACAAACCATCATTCGGTCCTTCTGGAGTCGTATTCTTCTGTAAACATCAAGTGGAAGCTGGCAGTCGCATCCTGAGCCGTACGAGAGACTGCGATGGCTGCCGTCCCCTTATGAAACCTCGAAACAGTGTGCAGCTCTTTCTCTTTCACGTTCATTTACAAGCAGAACTGAAGACTGAATGTGTATACTACTTTGAATTTTTTTCACCCGAGAAATTGTCACATACACAGAAACCTGATGGGCTCATTCCCTCGGCTGTAGGGTGAAAAGAAAGTCTGAGCAGCGGGGAGAATGTCTCCTGTTGATTCTGACGCTGCTGTAATGGCTTCAGGAGTGATTCTTTGTCATGGTGCCAGTGTGACACATTACCAGAAATGCTGCGAGCTCTCATCAGAACGGAGGGTTGTGATTCAGCTGATGCTGAGCAGCACTGGAAGTTAGAATTCACACTTTTCTTGAAAACGATGACACTAACTTATGCATTTCTCTGTAACACATAACATCTCGCTTTAGCGTTTACAGAAGAGCATTTTTCTGGCGTGTTTTAGCCTTCATTTGAAAAGAGAAGTGAATAGAGAGATGAGTGAATGAGGGCAGAAGGATGACATGAGAGGAAAGGCCCTGAGCTGGAGTCAGACTTGTGATGTGGTCTGAGTGGTTGGAGGCGCAAGGACACCTGAAAGAAATGGTGTTCAGAACATGTGTTTTGTGTCATGGAGGGGATGAGTAGTTTCAGGGGCAGTCAAAGTTCTTAAACACATCACAATCAGCACTTCCACAAAACAACACAACGTTCAGGGAGTCTGCATTTTCACAACAGTGCCACATCATTTGACGTAGTGTCTCCTGTCATCGACTGAACACATGAGCGATGTAAAAGGCGATCATGACACTGATTTGGCGAAGACGAATGTGTGTTAACGGTCTTCTGTGTATTGTAGCTTAATTCGACAGGGATGTGAGTGCCGTTATTCTGCTTAACATTACTTGAAAAGGGCGTTGGAAAGACGTTTGAGCATATTTCTGGTGTTTCCATCCTTACTTAACATTATTGTTGTATCGACATTACAATGAGCGGTACGGTTGTCTCTCTTATTGTAATGAAGCCACACTTTGGACTGCCCTCTCCACTGTGGCTGCTCTTGTTCAAAGTTTTCTAGCAGCGCGGACGACTTTGACGTTGTCGCTTTTGCGATACGGAAATGTCGGAAAAACACGCAGTGATAAACATGCCGACGTTGATTAACCTCGGAGGTATACGTTGATGATTGATTGGACAATTTGGAACCGGTTCTTACGGATCCTGCTCCCATCCATAGGTCTGGGCTCATATGCTTTAGCTCCTCGCTGCAGTCGTGTATGATTTTGCATCACAATTGTGTTGGAAATTGACGCCTAAAATCTGCAGAATCTTCATCATCGTGTGTATTTGCAGACTGGTAACAACAGAAATCTGGAGCTGAGCAGGAATGTTAATCACATATGTGTTTTAATACAGTTATCAGCTGGACCTCAAAACTATTTTTGCCGCTGCAGAGGCATATGAATGAATAAATGAATGAAATGTTTGAGATGACCCACAGAATGCCTTGTAAAAAGACTCACAGTGAACTTAAATACAGGCTGCACCTCTGAGTGAATGCAATTTTCACAGGATTACATGTTTCTGAGTTCAGCTACGAGCTCAGGCTGAGTTTATATATATAATTTGCTCTGTGACATTCTGATTCTGTAGGTTTTTGTTCTACAGTGGAGACACGCTTTATTACCCCCCGTAATGGGCAGCTTCCACTGCCCACAGCGAAAAAACTGGTTCTACTGGACTACTATTCTCTGTCAGCCCTCCCTCCATAAATACGGGTAACAGAGGCTCTAATTGTTTCCTGTTTGGTTTGTGAAGTCTGTAAGTGAAAGTTTTTTGGCAATTACCCGGCCTACATAGTGTGAGTGGTTCTATTATTGGTGTTGTTGCGGGGCTCGGATTGCAGATTTCTGACGCAACGCTGTGAAAAAAAATGGCCTCCAGGAAAGACTTGGTTTTCCTGAGAGGAAAACTAAGTCAGCATTATAGGGTAAACCTGCCTGCAGGCTCTTTTTTTTTTAATGATGGAGCGGAGAGGAGAGGAGAATAAGGTTTTTGGGTAGAGGGGAATGAGGTTTGGGTAGGTGAAAAACATGAATGAACAGGGAGGAAAGCAAAAGACGGCAGAAAAGAGAACCGAGATGAGTAAACAAGGCAGCGAGAGGAGAGAGGGGAAGAGCGATGACAGAAAACAGCTTACATAAGTGTGAGCATCATGCCTGTAAACACTCTGATACACCAGGAATAGTCTTGTGTCCTGAATTTGACTCAACTTTTTAAAAAGAGCTGCTGTGGGCTGGAAGCTCCCACTCCCTGTCGATGCATCATTCATTCACACGGCACCACAAGTCTCTGAAGGTGCGTTGCGTAAAACACAACTTCCACTTCCACCATGCGCGCAGTTTGCTATTCCGAGACGAACGCGCGGAGCAAAAGGGGCTCCAATAATGGCCGCCTGTGTGCGGAGGTCCTGCAGTTTTCTTTTGCGTCACAGCCGTTTTCTGAGGCCACAGCTGGAGGCATCGCGGCTAATTATACACGAGCCAGGAAGGAGGGGAGATTGTGGCGGTTTGGCCCGGAGGTCAGCTCAGAGATGTTTGGAGTAAAAATGAAACATCTGATAAAGCAGATGTCTGTTAGTGTTAGCTCCTCTGACACACTGCCCTAGTCTCTACTCCAGGTCCTAAAGGGGCCTGAATTCAGCCTTTATTCAGAGTTTTGAAGAGACTTTTTAAAACAACCTTCTTTTCCCTGAAGTGATATTTTTATGTATATGATCTGCTTTAAAAGCCTTCTAGCCTGCTAAATCTGTCACTGCTGACTTACAAACGGTCAAATGTTAGGAGCCAATAACTCATGGATGAACATTGAGATGAACATCAGCCGCAGCTGTCGATGAATGCCATCGCATTTTGTGCAGCAGCTATAAGTCACAGTGTGGCTCGAGAACATAGTCCTGTTTCAGCCCTGAGAGGGGAGGAAAAATACATCTGATTGTCTACTCCAGATTGTTTTCTCTTTTGCATTAATGACTTCAGATCAGGTGAAACAGAGCAGGATTACCAGGAGTTCCTAAAAGTTCCTTTTCTTCATTCTTCTGTTTTCCCCTGCTACAAAGGAAAGATACCCTGTGCACAGAAGGGCTTCTCCTTAGGATGCAGCCGGTAACTACAGTGGATCAAAAGTATCAATACGCCAATGCACACCAAGATACATTTGACACTATTTTATTACAGTTACATTGCTTTTTTACTAGACTTTCATGTGTGTTTCTGATTGGCTAACACCAGTCCCTCATGCCTAAACCTAACCGAGATAGAATAAGATAAAACTTTATAAATACCGAAGGAAGCTCTCAAAATTGCTCAACATCGCATTGACGTTGATGTAAGAATTGGCCCCTTGTTGACTTCGTGCTCACAACAAAAAGGAAGCATCATATCACCAGATACCGTTAGCCAGTTAGCTCAGTTAGCCATGCAGCTAGCGGTACGGGCTGGGAGTTTAGAGCACCAGAGATGCGTCGGTGCTCGTGAACTTGGATGGGCCGGGGCTAGCTGGTTAGCATGCTTAACATTGCACATTACCAAAACATGGTAATATAAAAACTGTTCTAACATATTGCATTAACACGACAAGAAAAACATATAAAAACAATAAACTCATGATAAAAAAGTGGGAAAGGAGTAAATGCTAGTGCCAGAAAGAATAACAATAAAAGAAAGATACATTTCGGAAAATATGTTAATAGGTTAAACTAAAATAGAAAAAAGGTAGTATATACAATGATCAATATTGGACATGGTTTTATAAAAATTTTAAATGGTAAGAAATCGAACAAACAAAGGAAACCAAACAATTTTTTTCATCGGCCTGAAGTTATTTAATGTTTTCACAAAATGACCGGATGACAAATAACAAGCAACAATTTAGATCAGATTGCCTCTCAGGTCTCAGGCAGCAGCATGTCTATGCGGGGGGGGGGAGCAGACGACCCTGGATGATTTCTGAAAGAACTCCACTAACATTATATAAGTTCTTTGAGGACCTTTTAAAGGTGCTTATTGGTTGTTTTCTGGGACTTTTAACAAACTATAAAACCTTCCAGCATGCGGAGCGTTGTAAAATCAGAGCGTCCATCCACAAAAAACGAGTCCGTGTACCCCTTCCTCTGTCCGTCTTGCTTCCTGGTGTTTTTTGCAAACTGTTGTGGAAAATGTAATGAAGCTACATGCACACATGCACACACACACACACACACACACACACACACACACACACACACGGGGCAAACTCAGTAATAGTTTCAAGGCTGGCCCAACAGCCCTGTGGAAAATATGACTGCCTTCTCTTTTCCACTGGCAATTTACACCAACAGGACGCCTGTTTTTCCCTTCCTCACCTCCTCAACCGCCCTCCCCTCCCCTCCCCTCTCCCCCCTCTCTCTCTCTCTCACTCTCTCTCTCTCTCTCTCTCTCTCGCTCTCTCTCTCTCTCCTTCCCTCTCTCCATCTTTTTTCTCCATCTCTTTTCTGCTTAAATGGAAACATGTTGGTCAAACAGGCCCAGCTGTGGAGGAAAAAGGGAAAAGAAAACTGTGTAGGTACAGTGTCTATACTGTGTGAGCCAGCGAGTGCCAGGAGACAGAACATGGAAAATGGAATTCTTTAACAGCCTCAATTGGTGCTGTGTCACATCATGTTCCCCATCTAAACCGCAGGGTGTGTGTGTGTGTGTGTGTGTGTGTGTGTGTGTGTGTGTGTGTGTGTTGTCCCATCAGAGCAGCTGCACTACAGCACTTTTTGGTGCAAAATATTGAGAAGCGCAGCGATAGAATGAATAAACACATGAAAAGAAAAACACTCAATTAAAGGGTTGACAAAATGACACAACGCTTTTGATCCTCTCACATGATCTTCTTCGACAGATGGAGTGGGCCAGATTGTTGTGGAAGTGTAGAAGTTTTCCGCATGAAAACGACTTAAAACTAAGTACTTACAATACTTCACCGTAATTGTTTATGACAATGTTCAAACAGAGGAAACATCTGATGAACACATATTTACAGAATTGAAATGTCTGTTCAACCTAATGGCCGAAATAAATGTTAGCTAAGCACATTTCTGCAAACCCACCGATAAGTTCAAACTGAACGTTCCTTTATGTTGCAACTTTAAATTCTTGTCTCTGTTGTCACAGGGCTGTACTTCTGCTCTTGTCTGGTTTCAGCACTAAAATCACTTGGTTAGGGTAGGAAACATCGTGGTTTGGCTTCAAACACTTGTTTCAGTCGCCGCGATCACAGATAAAAACAGCCCGACTTCCCATGAAAACTAGCCAGTTTTGGCAAACACAAAGTCCACAGTTCTCCTTTAAAGACATCCTGTTTTTGACACAATAAAAACGTCTGAAAATGTCCTCATGCGTCCTTTAAAATATCCCGGGTATGACCTGAACTGCGGTAAGGACAACATCACCACCATCCCCTCCTTCTCCTGTAATGTAAAAGGTGGCTAATAATCAGATTCTGGATTGTGATATTACATGTTTGCTACAAATGTCAACCTCTGATGTCGCTGTGGTTCGAGGAATGTTAACTGCTAACATTATATCCTGGTGCCTGGGCTGGAAATTACATACTGCGTGTGTAAAAGTTGAGTTTTATAGCTGCCAAGCTTTATTTAAGTGCTGTACGAGCTAAATCTGCTGAGGAAGACCATGTCACACGATTGAAGCTGCTAAATCAAGCAAGAGGTCCTCTGCAAATACTGTTTCCAAGTACAAGATAAACATGAAACATGTTGACGGTGATAGAAATTTAGCTGAAAGATATCATTTTAACAGCTGTAAATATAAAAAAAATCATTTCCCTCATCATTTCCCCCCGAGCAGAAACACAAACTCGCCCCGCTCACTTCTTTTTACAGAAATACTGCACATACTTTGCCGTGCGTCGAGGCTGCCGGTTAATGAAAGCCAACGCTTCCTTCGGCGGTTTTATAATAAAGGTTTTTTTTCTAGGGAAGAGCAGGGAGTATCCCCGACGAGCCGCTGGAAGCATTTTAATTTGGAACAGATGGAGGAAGTGTTGACGCTGCGTTAAAGAGCAAACAGCAAACAAGCAAATGGGAGTAAATTAGGGAACAAGGCCACCTTTAGAGACGTCATTTCAATTATTTATTTATTTATTTCGCTGTGGATCAGTAGAACGTGAGAACGTGCACGGATTCCACCAGGTGATTTACATAACAATTTTTCAAAATAAAATCACCAAGACAACCATGATTTAGTGTTTATTTGAAGCGACGGTGAAAGATGGTAGAAGCCCTTTTGTGTGTGAGATTTAAAGCTGAAAACACACAGATACACACATGCATACATGTTGGTTGTGTACACTGGACAGGGCTGAAACAGAGCAGAGAGTGACCTCACCTGTTAAACCTCCAGGACTGGATACACACACATATAATTACAAAATGTCACAGCAATCACTGAGAGACACATCTCACCAAGACACACACACACACCCACACACACACGCATTCTGGATTAAACCCGGCCGTTCTTCTGTGGTTTTGGTCTGTTACTAGTAAACTGTATAAGGTTTTTGCTCCACTGGTCAGTCTGAAGCTAAGGAAACCAACAATGAAAAAAAAGAAATAAAACCCTCATCATGTGTTGACTTGCTGCAGGCTGTTCTGTGAGTTCATCCCAGAGTCAGAAATACTTCTCGACAAAACCATTTTCCCTCCGTAGCTGATTTTTGCTCGTTATTCCAGACAAATGTTATTGACCAATTAAACTGCGTCTCCACCCTCCATTGTTGACTTGTTTTTAACCATATTTGTTGGTTTGGTTAGGATGCTGCACTCGGTCAGTATTTTTCTTCCTCTCCTCGGTGTCTCGTCTCAAGAAACCACAAGATTTTTCTCTCCTGAAAGCACGCTCGGACAAACAGATCACCTATGGAAGCCTGCAGGGGACAGTATTTGCATTTGTGCATGAAACGAAGCCAACAAGTAAAACGTGGAGCTGCGGGAAGGAAATAATGATGTTATTACTCTTTAGCTGCGGTGTACCATCACTCATTTTTGATTTTGATATTTGTTTTTTTCCCCGGCCTCATAATTGTTATGACTTAAATGTCTGAATGCTTGAATATTGTGAAAAAAACTACAGATAAAGTCCTGATCTGTGAGGTTCTCACTGTGTATTCCTGTGGTGTTTCTGCACTGAGATCATCGAGAAGTCTAAGCATGCAAACATCATCTGGAGATCGATCTCCACTCAGAAACAGAGCTGCGACGTGATCATTTTCAATGTGATTATCAGTTCGTCTACTCATTGTTTTCACTATTAAGCTATACTGCTATGGCTGCAGTGTAATCCTTTGGGGGCAACTGCAGCTATCAAAGTTACTTCCAGTAACTTCCAGTTCCTTTGCTTGTTTTTGCTACAGTCTGAAGTTGTTTAGTGTCTGATAACATTACAGGAAGTTCAATGATAAGATCCTTTCAGCAACCAGAAATACAAGTCTTGCTCGAGGAGAAGTCTCGCTCTGAAATCTCGCGAGATGTGAGTTTTTACAGGAAGACAATGATGGAACAGTGAGAAACGTACCTCGCCAGATTTCAGAGAGAAACTTGTGTTTCTGTTTGCAAAAAAGATTTCATTGTTGAACCTTTGTAAAGTTGTCAGACAATTAAAATAACAACTCAGCCTGTCAGTGGCAAAAACAAGCACTTAAAGTGGACGTTATTGTGACGATCTGTGATCTAATGGGCTGATTCCATGACTTTTGGTAAGTATGAATCAGTTAGACAGCAAAACATGTAAATGTAGGGCCCTTGTTAAAAAAGCAGAACTCCCCTTTAATCGTGCAAATCATAAGCAAACTAATCAATAATGTTACTTGCAGCCTTTTGTCAGAGTAGATAGTGATCAACTATTCCCTTCAAGCAATCATTTAGTTTATAAATTCCCCAAAAACAGTCCAACCAACAGTCCATAAACCAAAACACTCTTCATTTACTGTCAAACATGACAAAGAACAGCAGCAAACCCTTCAATTTTAGCAGCTGCGACCAGAAAATGTTTGATATTTATGCTTGAAATGTGACTGAAACGGTTATCAAAATATTGGCAACTCATTTTCTTTCAAACGACTACTCAATTTTATGACTAATAATCACTGCGGCTCTACTCTGTTGTCGTTGGAAGAATTAAAATAGAAAAATGAGTGAGTGAAGGTGAAGCTCCGGATCACAAAGTTTGATTCTTCCCCCGTCACAGAGCGGCGTTAAGTTTGGAGTATTTCCGTTGTGTAACTCCGGCTTTTATAACAGCAATTCAGCAGCAGCAGCACTGTAACCTTGGCACACCAAGAACTTCCTCCTCCCACACACACTCTTTCTCTCCCTCTCTCTCTCACAAACACACACACACACACACACACACACACACACACACACACACACACCCTCATCCTGTCTCAGCAAAGCTGCCTGTGCTGCCACCTCCCACACACATACTCTATTCAGGGCACACACACACACACAGAAATACACACAGACACACACATATTTTTTTCTGACAGAAATATCCAGTAGCATAATTGACTTCCTACCTGCTGTAAATCACTGTCTACTAGCTGTCTGCTCAAGTGTGTGTGTGTGTGTGTGTGTGTGTGTGTGTGTGTGCGTGTGTGTTGTGTGTGTGTGTGTGCGCACGCATCACAGTTCAGATTAAGTTCATTCGATTCATCTCTCCTAGATTTAATTTCAGTCATTTCTGGAGGGCCTCTTCTCTCTGTCATTTTGTGCCTCCTTGTTCTTCTTCACATGCAGATCTGTATCAGATGATTGACAGCACCAAATTAAAACAAAACATGGTCGCTTCAACATGAACAGTCGGCAATTTAATCCCTTATGATGCTTTTTTGCGCGGAGACTCTAGAGACCCGCAATAATGAGGTTTAGGTGATGGTATTTTTATTCCACAAATGAATCTATTTCTAGTCCTGCTCCTGAGGACGATCAGAAGTCCTTACTTGGATGTTTCAGGTGAAACCGATCTCGATGAATCTCAGCAGTCTGCTTTTCATTTAATTCCAAATGCCTGATGAGAACATAAAAGTGGCACAGTGAAATCCCTTTGTGCATGTCTGTGGTATATGTGATGCTAGAAGCTTGTTGATGCAGTGACGCTAATTTGCAAGCTAACATGTTAGCGCTAGCCGGTTTAACGCTCCGACAGAGGTTGGATGTGGCAACCGTGACGTCCCTCCGATTGTCTTGGACAAACTCAGCAGATAGGGGGCCCAACCCAGCCGAAGGACCCTCCCATCTGGGCCTTTGGACTGTACAATCTGGCCCGTGTGCCTCCCACTGCCTCTCCATTCCTACAGCTGACACCATCACCTCTGTGAACACACTGAATACAATTCCACGTAGAGGGGTCACCGTCTTGGTCTCAGTTTCCACAAAGGTAGTCCTCAACACATCTGTGTGTCAAAGCTGAGCAGCATTCATTAAGATTCCACTGAACTGAACTGATTTTAGTCTAAAATGTAACAGTCACTTTGTTTCCGAATGGTGAAAACATTGCGTCAGGGAAACAAGGACGCTCGCTGCAAACAGGTGTTTGAATGGAACTCCTGCGGACTTCACATGCAGCACCAGCAGCTGATTTAACAGTTAAGGGCTCTCGATATAACACAGGAGGGGTCAGCTGCTAACATACACTCAAGACTTCTGTTGAGCACAGAGCAATTGGATGACAGTGAAAACAACCCAAACTACAGATTTGTATTTACTGCACGTTTTACTAACAAAGCACTGTGTGAAGTGAGAAGTGATAAAGTCAACAAAGTTATGTCGGTAACTGCCGAGTTACTGACTTGTAATTCCAACTCGGATGACCGTTTCTGCGCACTCCGAGTTCCGAGTGCGATGGAACGTACCACTCATTTTGATTTCCAATTACGCACCTGTGAAATTTCATGACCGTCTCTTGCATGGTCGTGACGCTGACAAAAATCTGTCCACACACAGACATATTGAAACCCAGCAACGTACCCGCGACTACTCCCGTGGTAGTTCCCGCTACCAAAAGGTGTTTGCAGGACCAAGTTTCACCGTGATGACACACACCTGCAGACTCATGAGGTGGAAAACATTACCTGACCTTTATTCTCACGGTGCCTAAATCAAAGAAAGAAATTAAAGATATTATTTCGTATGTCTTTGTAGCTTATAAACAAAAAATTATCTCAAACGTAGGAAGCATAATTTAATTTAGATTTTTGATATTGATCAACAATGTTCAGTTGCTATTGTCCTTATGTTTTTACTTTAACAGGGCATTATTGTTCCAAATTCAGGACCATCCCTCTCAAAGGGAATTGGCCAAAAATGTAACGTTTGTCCTCCCGATTTGAGAATCAGCCTCCATCAGAGAACGAGAGCTTCTCTTTCAAGCTGCCTCCTCGCAGCGCAGTTCAAAACTCTCACAGGGAAAGAAAAAAAAAATCCATTGCAAAAGAGGAAGAGAGGCTGATTCTTGCACCCACAAGAGCAAAAAATAGACCAGAATTCAATGCAGCGCCAGTAAAAGACAGGACGGGTTACGAGAAAGCACTCGATTCTCACTATTCAACTGGAAAAGCTTTTCCGTCCTCCTACACACATAACCCAGAGGTGACAGCAGCCGGCTCCGGCTCTTTCTTTGGAGGACGTTGAAAAAGCTCTCTGGGAAATGTAGGAAGTGAGCAACAGAAATACAAGCTGAAGGGAGACGGGAATGTAGACGGTTGAATGCTCCTAGTCGTGTCTCTAGTTAAACATCGAAAATGTAAACATGCACGTTGAACTCCTCCATGTGAGCCGAGTCTTTCCCTAAGGTGAATCCACATGTGTTCACGTCTTCTCTACGCTTGTAAACTTACACACCCGTCACGCTGGGAGCTTCCTGGTTAAACCCCCCCCTCCGACCCCCCTGCCATCCGCCCCTCACTGCAGCAGCTGGTGCCCAAGTGCCTTGCTCAAAGGCACAGTAGGTGTACTCTGGAGAAGGCGGGCGACGTTTCCAAGAACAGCATTCTTCACACATGACTTTTTAATTATCAACACGAAAGTTGCATAAAACTTTTACCTGGCCTGATGTAAGAAAGCAGGTATTGTAACATAACTGCTGAGCAAGTGTATTTTTATTTATAAAGCGAGCGGTGGGGGGTTGAGATTGGCCCGAAATTTTATTTGGACTGGCACCGAGAAGGTCTTAAAACATTTTAAATTTAACTTTGCAGCAGCCTGCAATCGGCCTGCTTTTGTTCACACACACACACACACACACACACACACACACACACACACACACACACCACACACACACACTGTTTTTGTTTGCTCAAAAACTAACACAAGTGATTTAATGTCTTCGCATTTCACTCTGATTATAATTATCCTGTCAAACCATTGCGAGGTTAAAAATGTTTGACAGAAGCTTTCCTGTTTAGTTTTATTTGGTGTTTTTGTTTTAAGTATTTTTTTTTTCTTTCTTACATGAAATACATACTGTTTCTTTTCTTTTATTTCATTTTTGGCCATTAACCATGTTTTCTGCTCATTATTCTCAAGGTTTCTTTTATCGATTTTAACTTGCTGAGGCAAAACTTAGTGAACATATACATGAATTTATAATGAGGTGCATAGGTGTGCAAACCTGGACTCTCCTGCTTTGCACACCTCTGTATCGCTGACTACATGTCAGAAAGTTTCAGAAGTTTAAATAGGTGATTCATTTCAGAGATTTGCAGAGCCAGGAAAATAGCAACTGGGAAATTGCAGTGATTATGCCAAAAGATGAGACTGAAACAAGTTTTTTAGCAGACAGAAGGCTCAATGTTTGCAGATTCTGCATAACCTGGATTAAAAAACACACTTCAAACACTTCCAAGACGACACAGCTGGTTTAGTGTTTGCCTGTGGCTGAGATGTTAGGGTTTTCTTTTTCAGAGATCCTTCATTGGTTTGTTTGGGAAAAGGGTTCACTCGGGAAAGATTTGAGAAACCGAACTTTATGACTAACAGGATTGGTATTTTTCTTTTTTTTTGTTTTGTTCACTGTTGAATCTATGAAGGGCTCTATTTATTTTTTTTATTTAACTCTGGAATCTTATGTTTTGCTGATTTTCAATTCAAAGCAGCCAGGATTAAGTCAGGCTGTTCAAGAATTTAAAATGTAGATGACAGTTGTCAGGCCATCTTTACTAAGAAACGGAAACAACTATTTTACAATCAATGCAGAAAAAGATGAATACATTGAGAATTGAATCTAATTTTGAATCATACATTTGGATGTTCATGACATGTCTATATTCATGTATTGCTTTTCACCCACTGTCAGCTGCAGTGATATTTTTACTGTAATTTCAGACTATCTTATGGTCAAAGTTGTGAACAGATTTTTACAAATTAAATGTGGTTAAAGTATAAAGTTACAGTTAAGTACATAGTTTAGTTTAAAAAACTCAACTTTTATCTGCACATGTTGCAGGAGTTCCAGTCCCATCCATAAAAAGTCAGATGAGCTACAAGCCAAACATTAAGACCTTTATTTCCACCTCACCACATGAAAGTCTAGTCAAGTCCATTTTTATTTATATACTGCCAATTCACAACAAAAGTTATCCTACGACCCTTTCCAGTATGAGCAGGGTTAAATGATACATCTTCAATTAATTTATATATAGAAACATCAGTGCAAAGACTACCCTGGTCCATTTACAAAAGAGGCTCCTGAGATATCTTCAGTCAAAATATGTTTTCAGTAGATCAAACTGCTGCCAGGAACCTCCACCTCGGCCTCCACCTAGCAGATCTTATACGATGAAGTGACGCGTTATCGTTAAGATGTCGAGATGGATAGAGGACAGTTCATGTGCCAGGAGATGGACCAATTCCCAGTGTACATTACAACACACACACACACACTACACACACACACACACACACACACACAACACACACACACACACTCTTTCGGCCCGGCTTATTGTTCCAGTAACTTCTGTCTCCCGGCAGGTAAAACAAAGGTAGTGTTTTAATGGAGGTGTGTGTGGTTTCGGTCCAGTTGGGGCCAAACAGAGCAGAGCCAAAAAACAAACACACTGCCAGCTGCCCTCCATCGCCCTCCTCCTCCCCCTCGCTCCTTTCTCCCCACCTCCTTCTCTCTCTGGCGGTACAAAGTGGTTAATCACTGAATGGAAACCATTAGTAACATGTTTAAATAATTTACACAGCGTCTGACCACCCAAAGTACCCGAACACTTCGCCTACCACTCAGAAATACGAACCCGGCCTTTGTGTGTGTGTGTGAGCGTGTGTCTAATCCATGCATACATGTAGCTGATATACCTATTAGCGTGTGTGTGTGTGTGTGTGTGTGTGTGTGGTGTGTATGCGCGCGTGCGAGGACAGTGATGGTACAGTAACCTGACCTCGGCCAGCATGACTCATCCTCGGAGGCTACATTCCATTTCAAAGCACGCCGAAACCTCATCTGAGTCCTTATAATGCCTCTCGTTAGTCCTTACCATAATTATGTACTCTTAAGGTCTCTTTGTTGTGTCCTTGTTTCCTTTCTTTGGCCTTTCCTTCCTCATCTCTGTGTGGTTTAGGTCTTGTTGTTGTGCCCTTCTTCCATCATTTGTATCCTTGCTATCCTTCTCTTTGTTTCCTCATCTCATTCTTGTTTAGTCTCTTTCTTGTGTCCTTGTTCCTTCACTTGTATCCTTGTACCATTTTTTGGTCTTTGCTTCCTCATCTCAATTCTGTTCTAGTATATTTGTTGTGTCGTTGTTCCCTTTTTTGTTTTATGTTTCCTCATTTCATTCCTGTTTCGGTCTCTTTTTATGTCCTCATTTTCTAGTTTGTATCCTTTGCATCCTTTTCAGTCTTTGTTTCATCCATTCTTCCCTGTCCTGGTCTCCTTATTTATCTTCCTGCATCTATATTCCCTTACCTGCATCCTTCCCTGTAGTCCTCTCCTCTGTCCTCACTCTGTGTCCTTGTTTTTTTCCTCATCTCAGGACTCATGTGTCTTGTCCTTGCTCCCTCATTTATCTACTCCTTTCTTCGCTTCTCCACCTTCTTTGTCCCCCTCATCTCTGTCTTTTGTCCCCACGCTGTTGTGTCCTTGTCTCCTTGCTTGTATCTTTCCTCCTATTCCTTTGGGTTTATTCCTCTCCTTGGTCTGCTTTTTGCTTCTTTGTGCTCTCTTGTGCTTTCTTTTTTTTTCACAAGTCTGTGTTCCCTTATATCCTTGCGCCCCGATCTTGTACACTTGTTCCCTTTCAAGTGTCCATGTTCCCTCGTCTGTGTCGTCCCTAGCTCTCATTTTCTTTTCTCTTCATCCTCATCTCAATTTCCTCTTCTTGAGTCTTTCCTGTAATTGTTTCCTGTCTTGTTGTTCCTTCTCCTGTAATTCAATCGACTCCTGTATGTTTTTTTTCCATCTGCTGTATCCCTGCATGGCTTATTCTCTTGCAGTGCATTGTATCCTTATGTATCATCCCTTCCTTCCTGTTTCCTCGCACTCCTCCTTTATCTTTGTTTTCTGTGTCCTTGTTTCCTATCTGTATCCTCCCATATCAAATAAGAAACATTATTCCCACACAGTTGACCTGTTGTTTGTTTGTGTTCTGCTTATGATTTTATGATTAGAAATGTATTCTCTGCTGCATATGTAAAAGAGGGACAGGCAGGGCAAGACAAACACACACGCACACACACACACAAGCACACACACACACACACACACACACACACACACACACACACACACACACACAAAGATACTTTCTCTCTGTTTTTGTGTCTCAGGAATTCCAACCATTCCAGCTGGTATGCGGCACCCTGGTGGGCCAATTTAAGAATAACTAGCCACCACACACACACACACATGCACTCACACAAATACACACATGCACTCACACAAATACACACGGTTACACTAGAAGCCACCACTACATTCGTCTGGGTCTTTCATTGAAAGTAAATGAGAGGCTTATCGACTGCATATCTGAACGAGACACTGTAGGAGAGGGATTATTGGTGTGTGTGTGTGTGTGTGTGTGTGTGTGTAAATGCATCTCATCTGAACACACACTCAAACACACTGATAATGATACAAGGAGCAAAGGGGATTTGCACAAATGTTGATCCATCATCTTGTCATTTTGGTAAAGTTATTCCCAACTGTCACTCTGAGAAGCCGAATGAAGGAAAGTGAACGAGAGAGGGAGAGAGAGAGGGAGAGTGGGAGAGGGAGAGAGAGTGCCTTCGGCCCTCTGGATTGAACAGCCTCCTACACACTTCATAGAGCACACACACATAATATATATACACACACACACAGCCTTCTGTTCTTACTGCATGGCTAATGCCCACATAGTATTTGTACCTCCAGGGTTTGGAAATATATATCTGTATGTGTGTGTGTAGAGTGTGCATGTACCTGCATGCACCTCAGGTTTATTGAATCTGTTGTATTGCTGTGTATCAACTTGTTTACAAGTCAGCGAACGTCTGGTTACCCGAGCACAAGAAGTCTAAAGAAAATGTTCACCATGAAGTTCTCAGAAACTGAGACACAATGGAGACGTGGTTCCGCGCTACTGTACGGACGTGTTGAGGAACAGGTGTTTCAGAAAGGCCACGGCAGGACAAAACACAAAAGATAAATCCAGCTAATAGTCTGAACCTGCAATAGGAACATTATATTGGTATGTTCTCTCATCTCATTGCTGTTCTAGTCTCAGTCTTGTCCTTACCTCAACCAATTCTTTGTTGGTTGGTTTGTTGGTTGGTTGGTTTGTCAGCAGGATCATGCAAAATCGACTGAATGGTTTGCCATATAACTCTGATGTTTGATGGATCTCTGCCTGGAACAGACTCCATCAACTTTTGGTGTGGATGTGGATAAAGGGACGGATGCAGGATACGGCATTTTTCAAGATTTGCATGAATTTTTCAGGGAACAATGCATGGACCTTGATGAGATAAATCAGACGTATTTTGGTGGCTGATATCTGTGAGCGAGTACAATCTGATGCAGCCCCAGATACAAAATCTGGATCTAGCGGATTAAAGTGTGTTTTATTTGATACTGGATTTGGCTTGATTGAATTAAAGGGGACTTGGTGAAGGTATACGCTCTACTGAGTTCTAGGATTGATGTATGGAAAACGATCATGAATCAAAAAACAAAAGTTCGAAAAACATGGCTGGATGTCAAAAAATGTTGGTAGTGTTGAAAATTAAAGACTGTTCTTTATGGGAAGATGGCATCAAAAGTCTATTCAAATTGGTTGTAAATGATCTTTGAGTAGTGCCTGGACAGCTGCTTGAGTTGTGATTACATTTTAAATCATTGGTTTCGTTCACATTTTTCAAAGTAAAGGTTTGTTCTTGACACAAATACCGGTCTCTCAGTAGACCCACCACCTCCAATTTAAGGGTCACATTGAAGTGCACCCAAAACATCAGAGGCATGTGCTGTTTTCTGAAAAGTAGCTGTTTTAAACAAAACCGTGATTTTTTTTTTTACCTTAACAAGTAGTTTAAGCGGGCGGTGCATGTTTGTTATTGATAGCTTGACCACGAAATAAAGCTGTATCGCTTTCATAGGTAAGCGAGGCCAAACATCATAGTAACAGTAACTATTCAGAATTTAGCGATTGCCTAATGGGTCATTGAGGATTTGCATTCGCTTACACCTTACAGCATCTAAGAAAACACAACAATTGGTTTAAGCAGTCAGATAACAATGTCTTGTTTATGTTTCTATGTGATCCCACTTGCTCTTAGAGGTATTTGCCTGTGATTGGACAATTCCAGACACGTGGATCGTTCATTTTGCCTACATATAAACACAAAAAGACATTTAGCTCAGGTGTGATGTTTTAAGAAAACATGCAGTGGGTTTAAAGCACCACAGATCTATTTCCAATGTGTGTGAAAGCCGAACTTCTCTCTGCTCCTTTATGTTAAGTAACTCGGGTTATTTAAAGCGTTCTGATAAATCACTTCATGCAAGTGTTTGAGTGTGTGTGCCGTACTATTTTTACCTCTGAGTATAGCCTCTGAATGTGCCTTGTTCTGACCTACCTACAACTCGGGTGTCTCGTCATGCCCTTTGCAAGCCTACACACAAACAACTGGTACGCACACTTCCCACGCTCAGACACACACACACACACACACACACACACACACACACACACACACACACACACACACACACACACACACACACACACACACACACCAGTAGCTATGTCTCACCTACGCACAGGAACTGGGGCAGGTTGTGTCGGTGCATGTATGAATAAAGCTTTATGTAAGCCATTCACTACACACTCCCACTCACTCTGCAGACTGCGACCATTCAACACTTTCATCACAAAACCAGTCACCTTACATAAGGTCAAGCTGGAGTTTGAACCAGAATTATCTGCGTGCTTGAAGGTCAAATGGGTTATGATGGCGTGTGTGTATGTGTCAGGAGGTCAGATAGCTGCAGAGATGTGATGCACGTTACAGCTGCAGCAGGTTCATTGTTTGGTGACCCCAAATGGCAGCAGGAGTCACAGCAAGTGTTTGACTTTGAGAACCTCAGCCAGAAATTGATCATGTGGAAGCTGGATGTGGCTGTTTGGCTTGAGATAACAGAGAGGTTGAACTTTTATCGGAGAGACCAGCTTTCAGTGTGTATACAAACTGGTTTACTAACACACTTAACATTGGGTGTACTCTTGTTTCACATATGAGTACGTTATTCTGAGAAGCTACAGAAGATTGAAGGGGTCTTTTAAGAATTTTAGGGGTATTTTGTGAGGGTTAAGTAGTCATTAAGGAAGTTCTGGAGGTTGTTTTTTTGGCGGCTTTTTGTATATGCTAAGGTTCAAGGGCTCTTTAGGACACTGGTCCCAACCTGGGGGTCCTGACTGCCCAGGTTGGGGAGGCCACCTTGATGTAAAGGCATTAAAGTAAAGAGCAGACATATGCAGTAGACATCTCATTTCATTTATTTCTGATAGTAAAACTCACTCTCAAAATCACTCTTTTTACACAAACTTTCTGCAGTTATTATGTTCACTATATCTGGCATAAATGTAAAGTTTATAATTTGTTCTGCACTGTGTTATTATGCATGTATAATGTGAAACATCAATTTGACATGCCACTACTTTACTCTATGATAGAAGATGGTTCCCTTAACTAAACAACTTAAAAACTGCTTAAGAGGTTCTAGAGGTCATTGATGAGGTGCTCCAGATTTCCAAAACAGGTCAGAGGGGTCCTTCAAGAGGTTATTGTAAGCACTGAGGAGATTGTATTCGCCTTTGGTTGATTTTTAGTGATCTAATATACGTGGAGGTGATTTTGGAGAGGCACGTCTAACAGCATTGACCACCACCATCTCTCCAGTGTAATTGGAGAATCTCTGACAAGGAGCCCTGAAGCTTTTCTTCTGCTGTAGGAACAACCCCTACTGACATAATCTATGTTGTTTATCCTTAAAGTAGTCACCCATCTGTAGATGTTGCACAGAAGTTGTGTGTGAAAAAGTTCCCTTTCAAAGGTCTGCATCTGTAGACTAAAACAAAACTCAACCTAATCCACTCCAAATCTACCTTGGCCTCAATTTAAACACTAATCTGCTCCCTGCTGTGGTACATCGAATCTCCTGGACTGTCTTTAACTTCCTGTTCATTGAGTGTGTTGCATGCAATGTGTGCTTCAGGCATTAAAAGTCACATAAGCCATGATGCTATGATACTGGTTTCGGCCCTCAGGGAGTATTGCCAAATAGACTATCAGCTTTATCTGCAAGTCATCACCATAGATTGTTCACATTTGCCTGTAGTTATGTCAGCTGGACGTTCTACTAACCAATCAGGATCATCTTGAGTTTGACGCTTGCCAAACTGAATACCCATTGTTTGTAACAGAAGAGTCAGTCCTTTGGGTTTCAGACTACATTCTTGCACTCTTAACACCATGGAAAACATAAAAATATGACCCAGGTCTGAGCTAATGTTTCTGGTCTGTGTGTGTGTGTGCGCGTGTGTGTGTGTGTGTGTGTGTGTGTGTGTGTGTGTGTGTGTGTGTGTGTGTGTGTGTGTGTGTGTTGTCCCATCAGAGCTTGCTGTGTGTGCAAGAGGACTTGCATGTGAAAAACACAAGGTAGCCCAAAGTTAACATTCCTACTGCTCAGAATACAGCATGTTTTCCTCAAGTGCTATTTATAGATCCCACGTTGGGCCCCCAGACACACGCGTCATTGAGCCCTGCTTACCAGCACGAAGGCCACACTGTGTGTGTGTGTAGATATGAATGTGTGTGTGTGTGTGTTGCAATCAAAGTGCAGGGGAGGTTGTTTAAACCCTTAGATGAGAAAATACAAAGCAAAACTGCAACTTCAGCAGGCGAGTGTGCATGTGTGTGTGTAGCACTGTGCCTCTTCTGTCAGGTGTTGGTGTGGTTAAGAAACGTTAAACAACGGAAACACACACATATACAGTCTCCACTGCAGTGTTTGCAGTGCAGTTGCGATGCCTGCCAGTACTGTATCGAAGCATGCATGTGTTTCTTTTTATTTCTGAGTGTGTGTGCTCTCTTGTTTGCTCTCTGAGAGAGTACATACCAAGTTAGATCAATCTCTGACACCCAGAGAGGAAGGAAAGGTGCTAGTGCTGATGGCTGCTCTTCGACTTGGCCTTTTTGGACGCCTACACACATTATGACACTCCGACGTCACTTCCACAGCGCTATTTATAAGCCTTTGTGTCTTTTTAGGAACAGCGTGGGTTTGCTTTGCATCAGTGACTCACTGAGTGGAAGGAGGGAGGGAGGGAGGGAGGGAGGGAGGAGGAAGGGGTGGAGAAGGCAAAAAGCACAGATGGATTCCAGTGTGAAGAAACTAACTGAGCAATCAATGACATTTACATTGGCACATCAGGCATTTACTTAACTACTGAGTAAGTCATTTCTGTACGAAAAAGTACATTGTGTTATTTCGTACTTGGAAGACAATATATTAGAACTTATTGTAAATTCAACCGACTTATGGTAAGAGAGAGTTGTCGTGTGTATTGGTTACATTATCCGCTGTGCCATCATTGAGTTTTTGAGTGTATTAAAACTAATTGGCGCTTTTGTTTTGCTGCAGGTCTTTTGCTGAGAGAACTGGATGACTTTTGAAGCCACAGAGAGAGGATCTACAAGCACTTTCCCTGAAAGAAAAGTTAGTACTTGTCTTTGATAGTATTAAGTATGTTGTTAACCTTGGTTTGCTGTAGCTATTAAATCCTCTGGTGAGTCACCAAACATTTTTCTTCTTCTTGTGTCTCTCCAGATCACTCAAGGATTCTTCTGCCTTTAAATGAACTGGACAGAAAAACAATGCACAGCAACATTTGTGCGTTTACAAAATGGCAAAAGGAGAGAAACATTTCTGATGTTATCCACTAAAGCTCCCATTTTTTTTCCACTTCCTGATTCCTGTCTCTAGTCTGACTTTATGATCAGTCTATTTCAGCAATGGATGGGTACTTCCTGTTTCTGTGAACTTGTTGGCAGCCCTCAAAGGTTCAGCTATCATGACTGGTAGTTTTGGGACCTTGTAACCCCCTAGAACCTGCCCTCCCAACTCCCCTACCACCCCCTCTCTCCTCCCTCTTCTAACCCACAGAAGATCTCCAAGAAAATGGAGGCTCGTGAATCAGCTGCCGCAGGGCAGAAATGCTCTAACAAAGAACCAGTAAAGGAGAAGACGCCTCTGCAAAGAAAGTGGGCGTCCGAGCCCTCTGCAACCTCCAAACGGTGCACTTTTGCTGACCCAGAGGCAAAACACAGAGACAGTTTGCCATGTGGTGCCACTGGGGGATCAGCACCCCAGCAAAAGTACGCATATACAGGGAATTCTGGAAAGCTGCTATCTGGACCCTCTGCAGTTGGGGCCATAGGAGGCCCGCCATCTCAAGACCCCCAAGGGCCCTTTGCACAGGGGTTCCCAAGGGGATACTCTTACCAACTGGGCCAGCCATACCCTCAGCACCCACAAACTGAACGCTTCCTCTCAGGAGCCAAACCTCAGCCAGGTCTAGAGCCTCATGCTTGGCCATTTGCTGGCCAGTTGCCCTCGGATGATCTGTACCCTGTAGGACACCCGGGACACACTCACCCACATGGGCCTGGGGCTGGTAGGTTTCCTCGCCAGAAATCTCCCAGTTTACCCAGCTCCTTTGGACAATATTCTCAGTCAGGCCCTGAGCCTGGAGAGGAGGGCTACAGCAAAAAAGAGCAGAAGCCGAAAAAGCCTGGTAAGTACATCTGCCACTACTGCGGTCGAGCTTGCGCCAAGCCCAGTGTCCTGAAGAAGCACATCCGCTCACATACTGGAGAGAGGCCATATCCTTGTGTACCCTGTGGCTTTTCTTTCAAAACCAAGAGCAACCTTTACAAGCATCGCAAGTCCCACGCTCATGCCATCAAGGCTGGACTCGTACCATTTTCAGAGCTAGCCGTGGCCCGCGGTGGAGACATGGACCAGGCATCCCCAGTGGGCGAGGCTGAGGTCCATTCGGATGGAGAGCAAAGTACTGACACAGATGAGGAAGGTGTGGAGGGCTCCACCATGCTGACGGACAAAGACAGCCCCATCCCACAGATCTCCTTTGAAGCTGACAAGAATACAGGTAATGTTGCCTCAACATTACACATTTTTAGAAGTTCCCAAAAATCATGCACAACTTTTTTTTTAGATATCGCAAAGGCCTTATTTGGAAGAAGATTTGTACTTTGTGTCTCATTCTCAACTCAACAAATACTGTTGCTTTGGGATTGTAGGTCAGGTGGGCCACCATCCCAAAGCGTCAGTATTTGACAGCCATCAACAGCTCTGTTTGACTGCATATGAAAAAATAAACTAGTATTTAACTGAGGAGGAGGAGGAGGAGGAGGAGGAGAGCTGCTGCACATACCTCTGTGTGTGCACGATTCTCAGTCCATGAATCAGGAAGGACAGATCATATAAGATATCACCCCGGATAACAGGTGGGATGAGAGGGGAGAAATATGTTGTTAATGAGGAAAATATTTATGAAAATACCTGCTGCGATCCACCAGCAGCAGAAACGATATTGGTATCTCCACATTAACATGCAGATTTGGGCACAAGGAACAGCTGATAAACTTCATTGATTATTTAAAACTGCTGATAAACTTCATTGATTATTTAAAACCCCTGACTTGTTTCATTTGGGGAATTCATGACTACAGCTTTTAGTTTTGCTGATTAAATATTAAAGAAACTGCAAACTGCCTTATATAGCTAGCGAGATAGCAAAGCGTCAGTCTGAAACTAACAGTGACAATTGTGCTGTGCTGTGCACCGCTTTGCGCCAAACGTAAGATAGAGAACCATGTGTCTGACCTCTGGCTTCCCAAAACAATGTCTGTGAAAAAGGGTAAATCCAAAACAGATACCAGTATTGGAAATGCCTAAAAAAAAAGCCTGATATGCTGTATCTAGTACCAGAGAGTATGTGATCCAATACCACATAATTTATTTGTCCACGTAGCATTCCAAACATTTGTATGCAATTCAACTGATAATCATCCATAAAGAGCAGTGGACTGGTAACTTTAAGCCCATGTCAAGTCAGAGCCACATATATATTGAATGAAATGGTATCATACTGGCATTCATTATGGGCCAGTTCAGGGATCATATCAGGAAGGAAAAAATGGTGTCAAAATATCTCTAGAGTAAATTGATAGGTGTTAAGGTTTTTGATGTATATACTACTCATTGGTACTAGCTGATGATCAAAACCTAAAATCTAGAATACAATTGATATTGATTATTGTTTTCTCCCCACTGCTTGACTCTGAATTGGACTCGTTCATTGCCTAAATCAATAACTTATAATTTTACTCTGTCCTTTACCTTTTTTCCTGCTGTGCTTGACTCTACGACATGTTCCCCTCTTTGTAATTTTGCAGGTGGTGTGGAACCAGCATATGCAGACTCAGCCGAAGAGCTGCCCGTGGGGTCTATGAAAGTGCCTATCCTTATTGTCCCCAAGCCCGGAGGAGTCCCTTCCACTGGGATGGAGTGCCCACCCTTTCAGGACATAAAAGGGTCACATCACATGTTGGCATCACAGGCTGGTGGAAGAGCACGTTCACTGGATGACTCCCCCACCATCAAACAACGTTTGGCCCTGAGGCTGAATGAGAAAAAAGGGCAGGACTCTGATTCTGCCATGTCCCAGTCCCTGAACCTCCTTAGTCCTCACAGCAAAGGCAGCACAGACTCTGGATACTTTTCCCGCTCAGAGAGTGCAGAGCAGCAGATCAGCCCTCCAAATACTAACGTCAAGACGTACGAAGAGATTATGTTTGGTCGGACTTGGTACTACCGACCCAACTCCAGATCCAGACAGTCCATCACAGTGGGCATGGCAGGGGCGGACCCCAGCAGCTTGGCTAGCTTAAAGCAGCCAGGTGCTATTGTTGACATGGGAAAGATAGCTGAGGATCATATTTGTTTCAGAGGGGATGTAGGAGTCTCTGGAGATGCCAAGCAATATCCAACAGGACCCTGTCAAAGCAGTACAGGGCTTCTGGAGCCTCCTTCAGATTCTGGGACCCTTATTAGGAGTAACTCCATGCCAACTTCCTCCCCTCCTAACCTCAGTGTCCCACCAGGGATTCGAGGCAGTCACTCCTTCGATGAGATGATGACTTCAGATGATGTGTTTTACCCACCTCGCAGACTCAGAAGACAGGCTGCATTTGAACAATCAGCTAATGAAGCCCATGTAGGAGAGGCTGAGGGCTACGGACACATGCCCAAAAATGTAGCTTCATCTTTGGGTATGAAAATTGGTGAGCGCAGTCCAGGAGTTCCAGAGCACATTGCCTGCAGCCCATATGGTACTAAAGTTAGCATGTCAGAAATAGCCACAAGAAAAAGGAGGAAAGAGGAGAGTGTTGGGGATGAAGAGGACAGTCCTGGACATTGGGACAGTAGCTGTAGTGGTTCTGTAGAGATGATAGGGGACTATGAGTATAAACAAGGTAGTTTTGATGGATCGAGAGGCACACCAACAGGGAAGGGCTCTCTTCACAGTGCTCACAGCCAGTCGGACAGCTTTGATACCTGTGCCAGCATGTGTTCTGAGGACATTGCACTGTTTCCTGACTCTGAGGGCAGGAAGGCAGCTGGGAATGTCATATCAGTCATCCAGCACACCAACTCCCTCAGCCGGCCAAATTCCTTCGAGAAGTCTGAGTCTTTTGAGCTGCCAGGGTATCAGCCTTCAGATAAAGCTCCATCTAGCCAGTACTCTGAACAGTCAGACACAGAGATCTTTGAAGATGCTCTGAGTCCTGAATCTGTCCTACTGAGGACAGAGAGCATGGAGCAGCAGCTGCAAAGTGACAGTGATCTGGCCTCACTTTCATCGTCATCAGCTGCAGCCTCACCCGGCCAGCCTTATCACATCCCACATAAACTAGTCCGACAACCCAACATTCAAGTTCCTGAGATCCGGGTGACAGAGGAGCCAGACAAACCTGAGAAAGATACAGAAGCTCCAATGACCAAGGAACCGGATAAGCAGCAGCACGTGGAGGAGTTCCAACTGCCACAGAGAAGCGACACACTCTCCCAGATGCCATCGGAAAAGCTCCCACCCAAGAAGAAGAGGTTGCGCCTGACTGACATGGAGCATTCGTCTGGGGAATCCAGCTTTGAGTCGACCTGCACCAGCCTGTCTCGCAGTCCCAGCCAGGAGAGCAACCTGTCCCACTCATCATCCTTCTCCATGTCCTTTGACAGAGATGAAGTCCTCAAGTCTGTCTCACCTACCAAACAGGTACCCCATGCTATGTTTAATATCTAAACTAAAGTTTCAGTAGGGGATTCTGGAGAAAGATTGCTGATTGATGAGTCTCATTCCTGGCTCGACAAATACAGAGGCTTTAGGCTAATTCAAACCCTTCAGTATTTGACGATCTGGGATTGACCCTCAACAATCAACTATCTTTCTCCAGAATTGTCTATTGCAACTTTACCTGCCTTACTGGCATTTGTAGTATTGTTTTCATGGCACTTGTAATTGGCTTTGTTTTATTAAAGATAGAAAATTCCAGGTGGAAAAATAAAGGTTGGAACAATTTTCTTTAACTCTGAACTAGGATGACTCGTTGGCATCTTGTGGTGGACCTAAGCAGTCGGAGTTCCTGACAGTGCCTGGCAGCGGTCACTCCAGCCACCACCAGCAGAGGGAGATGAGGAGGTCTTCATCGGAGCAGGCACCATGCACTCTGCCCACAGAGCTGCCTGAAATGCGAAGCAAATCCTTTGACTATGGAAGCTTGTCCTCCTCCAGACAGGGAGAGATATACTCCAGTGCGTCTGCAATGAAGGAACGCCGGCGTGGATATCTTGTCCGACAGGTAGCATAACAATCGTTCTGCTATTCTTGAAAGATTTGCTAGACGTTTCAGTAGATTCTTGTCCTTTAGTTTGAGCACCTATCATGACTTAGATGGGAGAAGAAAAGCAGGGTTTAGTAAGGTCTAAAGCACCACTACAACTGATTTCTCTACAGTCTTATTCAATTCAGAAGTGTCACAAAATGGTATTTAACAGATGACCAACTTTATTTCCCTTCTTATACATCCATTTCACAGGCTTCACTGAGTGTTTATCCAGAGGCAGTCACCCAGGAGCCAGGAGCTGCTGAGATATCAGTCAAACAAGAGAGTTTGGAGCATGGGGCATGGCCTGGGCCATCAGGATCCCCCCACAGCAGCGATCTAGCCTGTAGAAACAAGAGGGTTGGCAGTAGCATTGGCGGTAAGCTTTGTATTACTGCACTAAAACTGTGTTGTCAGATTATCTGTATATAAGATTTTTTTGTATTTTGTATAGAAAAGTACACTTGACAAAGGGTGTAGCAAGGTCTTGTTTGTGATACTTTCCTAAACCTGTTATTCAGATCGCAGCATCATGATAAAACATGTTGGGGTCTTTCTCAGCTCAATAAATTTCTCTTTTGATTTATGAACTGGGTGTAGGATCTCACCAACACCAACAGCACAACCAACATATCCTCCAGCAGAGCATCAGTGAGGACAGTCTACAGGACGAACCTCTGTATAGGTAACAAAGCCTGGGTTTACCTAATTACTGATAGCACTTGTTATTTAGCTGTGATGGAATAGACTCAATTTGGACGACATAAAATGCAAATTCATTAACATTCCAACAATTTCTGTTGCCTGAGCTAATTCCACAACTGGTTCTACGACTACAATACTATTTTTATGTCAGCTATGATAATGATTTAAACCATTTCTTCATAATAGATCCCAGCCACATCGCCTGCAGGCCCAGGGCTCATCATCTGAAGGAGAGCATCCAGGTCATGAGGTCATAAACAAAGAAGTAATCCAGCAATACCAGAGCGGCCCTCCTTTTCTTACCTTCCAGCAACCAGGTGTGTTCTGGGGTCAGGAGGCGGGTCAGACCCCCAGACAGCAGCTCACCCTCCAGGCCCAGCAACAGCTCCAGAAACTCCACATCAGATCACCTGGACATCCACTCCATAAACAACAGCCACTCCATTCCTTGCAACAAATCCATGATCAACAGCCACATGATGGAAAATCAGACAGCTCTCAGATGTACCCTGGCTCTTTTCCATCTCGCACCTCTCCCTTGTCCCAGCAAAACTTTGCCTCTCTTTCCTCCAAGCACTCTTTGTCCAGCTCCTCCACCACCCCCATGCCTCTGCAGCAGATCCAACCAGTCTTTGCCACCCAGAACCTGAGCTCCCAGGCCACCTTGCCTGGAATGCTGGTTCCTGTACGAATCCAAACACATGTGCCATCATATGGTAGTGTTATGTACACCAGTGTTAGCCAGCTAATAGCCACCCATGGCAGTGGGGTACAAGGGGTAGGTTCAGCCAGGCCAGGCATTGCTGACAGCAGCAACATGTCTCCACCAGTTGGTGTTGCAAGTCTCAGCAAACCACCTGGAGGAATTGGAGGAGGTATAAGTGGGACAGGTTTCAACCTAGCACACTTCCTGGGACAGACCTGCCCACTCTGGAAGGTTCCAGATTCATTGCCAGAGCAACGCCTGAACACAGGGATCCCATTGTCACTCACATCAGGCACCATATCCACCACAGATGCCTCAGGATCAGGCATTGGAGGCAGCAAGCGCATGCTTTCCCCCGCCAGCTCTCTGGAGCTCTTCATCGAGACTAAGCAGCAGAAACGAGTGAAGGAGGAGAGGATGTATGGACAGATTGTGAAGGAAATGAGTGCTGTGGAGCTGAGTGGAACTGAAAACAGTAATAAGCATGAGAAAGGGCAGGACAGAGGTCAGCGAGCCTGTCTGAAGAGTGAAGGCTCCATAGATGATTCTGAAAGGATGTCCTCTTCTCCTCCACTCAGCAACTTTCCTGTTCCCAGCAAGATCGCCATTCCCGTCCGTTCCTCTGCCCCACACCTCCCTGATGTACCCCGAGTTGAAAGCTTTACCCCCCCTCTCCAGATTGTCACAGACCGTTCCCCAGTTTCAGGAGGCCGGGACTCCCCAGAAGAGCTTGACGTGGATGAGTCAGTCCCAGAGCCCAGCTCTAGCCCCCAGTCCATGGTGTCCTCCAATGATGCAGAAGACATTGACACAACGAAGCAGTCTGCACCCAGTAAAATCCCTGTTAGCATGCTGGTTCAGCTAGCTGCAAACCAAAGCCCAGGATTATCCGGAGCCGTGGGCCAGACTCTGCTAGTCACGGATGTGGCTGACGTCCAGCAATTTTTCCAGTTCCCAAGCCTGCGCACAATGAGCAGAGTCAGCTGGTGTTTCCTGAACTACACCAAACCCAACAGCATTCCTGCCAACCTGCGTAGCTCCGTCTACAGTTCATGGTGTGTAAGCTCATACAACCCCAATCCTCTGAACCTGAGCACTAAGGCTTCGCTCTCCCTGCTGAGGTCCAAACAGAGGAGAAACACTGATCTGATGTTCACAACTGCAGCCATGTCGCCACCAAGCTCTGGAAAACTGGTTTCGTCTGTGGCCTGGAAACTGAGGTTTGATCAGGTAATCCCTGTAATGATGTTAAATGTAGAAATTTAAAACATTGTTAACTTATAAATATATGCAGACCATACCATTTTACTTTTTCTTCTTTGATCTCTGTAGTTGAAACCAGAGCTGATGCCTATTGATGTCAGTCATTTTGGGAGGAAGATGAAGGGAGTAGTGTCATGGGACCGTTCGAAGGAGGAGCAGGTGGAGAAGGAGGTCTCAGTCAAACAGCCTGCTGCAGAACCGACCCGCATCAAGATCTTTGAAGGCGGGTAAGTCCAGCAAATACACACGCAGTCAATAACTTTGCTCCAATAAAAGGACAACATTGACCTTAGAACTATTCTAGTGACCAGGATGAGGACGCATATTGTCTAGTAGTTTTGATGGCACTTTTGGCGACATGAAATCTGAACGATAGATCTGACATTTGCCTTGTAAAGCTGTTAAATATAGTTCCTTATGTTTGTCCTTGCACTGCAGATCAAATTACACAGATAATTCAGGAGCTTGTTTCATCCTCCCTTGGAGACCAGTGGGGTAAAGAGCAGATAGCAGATAAGGAGGCTGTCACGGAAGGTGTATGTGACAGTATCTTTTTGCATAGTCACCGATAGAAAGGCTTAATTTTTCTTTTACGTAATTGCCAAAATCACAACATTTGTCATAGCCAGAAACTGTAAAAGGAATTATCGTTATATTTCACATTTCCAACGGCCCTTGGACTAACCATGTGCCACAAATGATACGTTATTGTATTATATTATACTTTTATCACTTAAATACATTTAATATCAGATACTCTAAGACTTTCACTCAAGTATTACTCATACAGGTGATTTTCACTTTAAGAATTGTGCTTTTGGATTTTTTCTGTAAGTCAGTAACCATAGAAGAAATTCAACCTGACATGGAAATAAACATTTGAATTCATCTTTTCAAATAAGTATATTTGGTATGATTATATCATTTTTTTATAGTATTCCTCAGAATCCCAGACCTTTTAAAAATGTTTAGAAATGCTAAATCTTGATTATCATTGGTTTCTTTGTCAGCACAATATCTAAAAAAGAGTTTCAGTGACATCTGGTGCACAGGAAGTACTTTTGTTGAGGAATAACTGATTAGATTCTGACATTTAGACTCCAAACCACAAAGGTAGTTTTAGGAGAATCAATTAGTCAACCTACTGATCACAACGATGTCCGACTGTGACAGTATTGCAAGGTGTTTCATGATGAAACACAGTATCGTCCATTATACTAAAACATATTTACAGCAAGTGTAGAAGGGGCTTTAAGTGACTAAAATCAATATATTAGGTCAGCTGCAAGAGTAAATAAGAGAAAATGAGGCCTTCTTGATTTAAACGTTTTTAAGATTTTTGTAAGAATAGACAGTCGCCCAAGATCTCATATGTAATTTATATCTGTGAAGGAAACTAAATCTAAAGTTGAGATTATTATTTCAGATATAAACTTAGAAAAATCACACCTGATCACAAGCTTTATTCACAGAGCCTCACTCTGCTGAACAACCTTATCATACATTAGAAACAAACACAGTCTAAACAGCCAAAAAGAACAATAGCCATGCGTTACGGAGAAGAAAACACCGTATTTGTCAAGAGAACAGCATAATTAGAACATGTAATTGTTTTTTTGTTTTTTTTTCAATACATAACAGAGACAGAGAATTGTGTAAAAACTTTGTGTTGTGTTTTCCCTTCTGGCTAATGGTGCAGTTTATCAGTTGTTCTGTACTTTCATTGTTATTCATTGAATATGCCATAAAATATACTTAAAATATGTCAGTTTACTCAGTGATTGGGAATAACTGCCTTAAATCCTACACACTGGACCTTTTAAGAGGTGTAACTGAATCTTTAGGCCTCAGATTCTCAGGTAAAGAGCTCCATATCTGGGTCTTCTTTGTTTTTCCTCCAAGATTTAAGAGAATAGTACAATAAACAAAACTTGAGGATCTCCTCTCTGTACAGCAGCTGCTCTCCAGTCCCATAAATAAGATAAGCGAACTCAGCCTGACAAAACATTGAGCTGTCTGATTATGTTTGTCTTCTTTTTTTTTTTTTTTTAATTCTTACAGCTCAGTATCGAACAAAAATGAACTCAGACGACCTTTGTCTGAACTGTAAGGACATCTGTTTCATTATGATTAATCTGAAAATCTTCTTAGGCACACAAAACTGAGACTTATCCTTTTACAACCTATTCTTTGGGCTTAATTTGTGTCTGTGAGAGTCAGGCCAAGTGCCTGAGCCTGGTAAACCCATCACAGGCTAACGACTTGAGCTGCATCGCTGTAATTGGACGTCAGCGTTCATAATTCTTGCTCTGTCTTTTATAGACTGGTGTGAAGTGGGCTCTGTCCCTCGTTAGTTTTGTTTTAAAAGCTTTTTCACTGTTTTTCTACAATCAGCAACTGTAGAGTTTATTTAGTTTTAGTTTTTGTTGTATTTTACTAGATTTCTTTTACAACAAGTATCTCACTCATAATAACAGGGTATTAAGTTTTATTATTATGTAGTGACCTCGGAATGCGACTCGAGTCTCAATCCATAACTGCAGTATGTGGCATCCTGCAGCTACTGGAAGACTGAAACTTTTCTTTGCGTTTGATTGATAAGATGCAGGACAAATTATTCATGTTTACTCCTGAGCAACAAAAAAAGTTTCCTTGCCTTGCAGTGCCAGGAGAGAGCAGAACAAATAACTGTTGTGAATATTTGGATTTTGTTAAGCTATTTAAACTTGGAAAAACTAAGACCGTAGCTACCTCCCAGAGGTGGCAGAGGTCCACACATTCTTTCCTCCAGTAGAAGTACACTTATTTTATTATGTACTGATTCAACATATTTACTCCAGTAAAAGTAATAAAGTACAGTATCAAAGTAAAAAGTCTCCCTCTGAAGGACATTTCTGGTCAAAGCTTACTGAAGCTCATATTGATCATATTGATATAATTCAGAGATTATTAAACTTAAATGTAGAATCAGTAGGATTTGTCCCAGCTGTTCCTAAACGCACCACAAAGACAGTTGACTGTTGAGTCTCATTCCCAGGACGTCAAATAGCCACATGTTGGGTTGGTAAAGCGTCCCGAGCAGCAACAAAGTGAGAAAATAAGAAAATCCAGGCAGAGGGCTGCAGGGCCTTAAAGTTTATTTCCATATAGAAAGTGCAGGAATTTATCTAAAACTTTCATTAAATGGTGAAATAAAGGCTGTATGAGGGAGTTAACGCTGGAAACTCCTGTAGTTTGAGACATTCCTACAGTATCATAATGTTTTATAGACTTACAGAAGAGCCAGTAAGACCAAGGTTAGTGAATAGAACAGACGGTGCACACACACACACACACACACGCAGGGAGTTATTAAATGCAGCAGACAGTGAAGTAATTCCCTTTTGTCCCCAAAGGACACTTTAGAAGCAATAAGTGGATCAAAGCAGACGGGGCAAACACACATATACACTCGCGCACTTACATAAACAATATGCATGCAAGTAATAAGCAAACGGGAGCGCGGAAACGCACACATAAGTCTTTATTGGAAAAACAGTCACGATCGAAATCTTTTCCGGATGAAAGAAATCCACCAAGTGCAAGTATTGGCAGAGAAAACAAATCCATTACTTCTCCGCGTCCCCTGAAAGTTTCAGTAGTTTTCTGAAAGACAATCTGCTTTATGATCTTACCGTGTGCTGCGAATAAAAGAGAATAAAACAAAAATAATCATCATAATTCATTTTCATAACTGGCCGCAGCTGTGTAAACGTCTCGACTCACATGAGCGTTCGGAGGTATTTCCCACTCCACGCTGCAGTTGAAAGACAAATTTCCCCTCGCTGACACAGACGGATCGTTTGATGTACCTGATATTTGACCTCCCTTAACACTCGAGGCCCTCGACTGCATGTTACCTGCCAGACAGGACAGGAAGCAACACAATTCGCTGGCCAACTTTTCTGACTAAAACAACCCGAATGCGATGCCTCTGCAGCAGACTGACAGACAGAATTCACCAGCGTTCGACTGGTGGTTGGTGGTAATTTCCCTCCATGACAGGCAGACTCTGCACTGATCCTGCTGCCAAGTGTCCGCTGTTTCACTCCGAGTCTCATCTTGGGTAGAAAAGCATGTCTGACAGAGATGTTTTCTTTTTTAAAGTCTTGTAAAAGAATAAGTGGGACTTGAAGGAGGGCTGCGGTTATCTTTTTTTAGAAAAAAAAGCAGCAGCGTGGACACAAAACCCAGCGATGGAACGCTACATTGTTTCTCATTATAGCTTCTGATCCCTGAAAACAAAGAAATCTCTACTACAGTTGCATATTTCTGTGGGTTGTGACCAGGTCAGCTAAAGAGGGATTTCTTTCCCCTGTTTAATTTGATGAGAGGCTTTTAGAGGTCAGTGTATCCAGAACAGAACATCTGAATAAAAAACTTTCCTGATATATACATCCTGTTAATCCTCTTGATATTTAGCTCACCACAGACCAGGGACGTGGGAAGTCAGTCACAGTTGAGGATGCTGAGGGGTCAGTCTATATAATGATGTTATTGTAAAAGAGGCATGACGTATCTAATAGTAATCAATTTGACAATTTGAGATGGTTTTGCCCGACAGCAGTAACAAACAAGCAACAGCAAGGAGATGAAGAGAGGGGGAAATTTCCCAGACTCCCTTATGAAATCGCTACATTTTATGAGGTGTAATTTAGGAGAAACTTTATAAACTTTGTAAAACACTGTGACAAATGCTTGATTATTTAGGCCTTCTTGTTCATTTGGCAAATAATATATGTACAGACATGTCATTATCTGTATATACCAGCTAATAAGGAGGTTAGGTTATATCTTTGAGAGCGCTGACAAGTGGGGCTGCAGCTAACACAAATGCCTTGTTTTGTCTAAAAGGGTTAGGGTTAGGGTTTTACCTGCCCCTTGCTCAATTCATGAGGAAACAAACAGAGATGATCCAACAAATACAGTTTCTTAACAACAAATTTTTACACTTACATGAGAAAAAAAGAATCAGGAGGCATACAATAATTCACCAAACTGAGGAAACATTAGATGTCAGCTATATGTAACCTAATTGTCTTTTTATATGAAAGATATTTGAACAACCCTTTAAATCATTCTCTCTGGAAATCCACAGATTGACACCAACCACTGAAAAACACATCCGATTTGATCATTTGCACATTGACATAAATATTAGAACTAGAGATTTATGTTGATCTTCATCATGAAATAGGAACAAACATTGAAGGTTGAAGAGCGATGCAGCATCTTTAGTTTGTATTTTAATCTCTCTTGATCTCATATCAAGTGAAAAAAGATGATGATTCCCATATTCTCCACGTCAGAACAGTTTCGTTATCCTCTTCTCGTCAGTTCAGATTCTGATATTTACTTTTGAGTTTCATAACACTTGCTTGCTGTTGCATCCAGATTGATGTCACTCTCTCTGAGCCCTCTCAGACCTTTCTTTCTCAGATTCTCTGAAATCCCTTATTTCAGCCATATTCGGCCTCTGTGTCAGCAGACATGTGTGTCCCAGAGAATGACAATGAGTCTCCACCATCTGCAGAACCCTAACCTCTGACCTCTCTGAGGAGGAGGATATATATAGAGACAGGGTCAATAGAGAACACAACAGAGAAAGGAATATACTTTCAAACAATCTGGATGTGAATTATGAACCTTCTTTCCATCAGCAACCTGTGCTGACAATCATGCCTTTATGTACAGTGTATGTTTATTGACATGGAATGATGATGAAAATCTACAATGAAAATCTGCAATGGATACTTTTTTAATGTGTCCTTTTTGAGATTAAACAAATATGATGAATTGTATATATGGAGTTCCAAATTATTTTTTATTATGATAAAAAAAGTAATTAAAAAAAAATCGATTATTTTTTAAGCGAAAGTTACATTTGCAAGATAGCCATGTGACCTTTTCCAGTTATTTAGAATAAAGGGTCTAAATTAATATATTTTCTATTGATTTGAATCACTGTCTCACGAAACCATGTGATTTATTAAAACGAATACACTGCAAAATGTGTTTCTTCTGTAAAGACAGAAGAAAGAAAGAAAGAAAGAAAGAAAGAAAGAAAGAAAGAAAGAAAGAAAGAAAGAAAGAAAGAAAGAAAGAAAAACACATTACTATACAGTCTTTGGTCCTTGCTGTCTTCCAGGTATAAATCCAACGAGGATTACGTTTACGTTCGAGGACGCGGTCGGGGGAAATACATCTGTGAGGAGTGCGGCATCCGCTGCAAGAAACCCAGCATGCTGAAGAAACACATCCGGACACACACCGACGTCCGGCCGTACGTCTGCAAGTTCTGCAACTTCGCCTTCAAGACGAAAGGTAGGGCTTCTTTTTACTTACGTGTTGTTGTTGACGGATCCAAATGTACTTTTCAAAGGATAAGTTCAGACAGGCTGAGCGCTAACAGTTTTAGCTCAGCAGCTGCAGTGAAGGTTTCATTTTAGAAAAGAGTTTAAATAAAGTCTTTTTAAGTCAATTCAGGATCTTGGGGCTTCCTGTGACTTGGATTACGCTGGATGAAATATATGGAGCTGTTTTTTGGTTGTTTTTTTTAACCTATTTTAATCAAGTCTTCTGCTACTTCAGTTGTTTGGGAGAATGCTGTTTTTCTGTGAAGCTCCAGAAACGTTTCTTGCACCACAAAACTTCACCTGATGTTCCATCAGCATGGGGGTGAGGAGATTGCGGTGGACTGTTCCTTTAAAGACCTAACGTTGAGTTTCCTTTCAGAATCTTCTTTCAAAAGCTGCTAATTAAAAGATTAGTCTGGTTTTTATAGTTTAAAGTTGTAGTGTTTTTCCTCCCTGATGAGAAGCAAATTTATCAGATTATTATTATTTTTCTGTGACATCAATCAACATGAATTTTACTATTTTGCTCACAAAAATCACAAATATACCACAATCACCTGATAAAAATGCCCTAAAACCTTCTCTAAACACAAGACTAATCATATTTTTTCAGATTCTAGCAGCTATTTCAAGTAGATATTCATAAGAAAACTCAACGTTAGCTCTTTAACTGAGGGATTAAACCCTAGAATAAAGAACAAAGTGGTTAAATGAAGGAATAAAATGTGCAGCGAGGCTGTTTTGTGTCTCTGCGGTCAGACAGGAACCTGCATCATATCAGAGGCTGAAGATGCTGACTCGCTGATATCTGATATTTGATAAAGAGCCATTATCTGCACGATAGATTTCCATTCCCCCCCCCTCTTTATGTTCCGTACATGCGTCTGACTTTGCATTCAAGTTCAGACCAAGTTGAGTCATTTTGTCATTAAATTAAATTATGTCAAAATTATATGTAATTTCTAAATTCTAATAATTTGTGGCGTCGCTCGTTCTTCCAACGCTTCTATTTCTTTTGCGCTTTTGTGTTGATGCGGCCAAACAAACTCTGGTTTCCAGTAAGACTAGTCGAAGGGTCATTAAATGTGTGTGTGTGTGTGTGTGTGTGTGTGTGTGGTGTGTGTGTGTGTGTGTGTGTGTGTGTGTGTCTCTGTTTTACAGGAAACCTGACGAAGCACATGAAGTCTAAGGCTCATATGAAAAAGTGTCTGGAGTTGGGAGTCTCCATGTCTTCTGTTGAGGACAACGAGGCCGACGAAGGAGGTAGGAAACACACAAACACACACACACACACACACTGTGAGCTGCAGTGACATCCTGCCGTCTCGTTGAGAGCTGCCTGCAGTGTTTCTGGCTCAGAGCGGTTGTACAGAGACAATTAGTGTAATGGAAAGCAGAGCTGATCCTGACAGCGAGGACTTGTGTCAACAAACCACACGAGCCGCTTTAAAAGCACGAGAAACATCCTTCCAGCTTGTTTGGACTCTCTTATTATATTGTAATATCCCCATGAGTGATTCGAAGACCACAATTCTATTTTCCACCAGTTGCTCTGAAATAGCAACAAATATTTGCCGCTCATCGCCGTCACAGCAAGTTTCAGCCAACATGTCCGCCTTACCATTAATCAGCTGATAGAAAATAATCTGAAAATGATTACTGGGAGGATGCTGTGGCCAGAGAGGGATGAATGTGGTTTCCTATGAAATATTCACAAATAATAAATTGTCATCAGCTGTCTCTCCAGGCGGTGACTCTCCTCTGAACAGATGAGAGGTGTGGGCGTCTCGTTAATCTTCTGATGAACTGATAACGAAGCTGGAACTGAGTGTGATTACTTTTACAATATTTAGTTTTTACCATTAACAACAACTTCTTCTACACATTTACCTTTAAGTCTTCGGTGGATTTTGCTTCTAGACAGTAGAAATGCATCAGTGAATCCATTTTGATAAACGTTCGATCTTTTTTTGTAATTTCTTAAGTAAAAAGTCAAAATTCTGTTTCCAATTTATTAAATGTGAATATTTCGTGGTTTCTTTCCTCTTCTATGACAGTAAATTGAATATTTTTGATGCATGTTTTACAACAGCATCCCAACTATTTTGGAATCAAGGTCAGACCAATAAGGAACCAAAAAATTACAATACACTGAAAGATGTCTGACATTATCTTATTCTGAGAGTGCTGAAAAATGTGTTTTTTTTAATTCAACATGTCCACTATATCTTGCTCATCAAATCTTGATATGTTATCCTTATTAGAGCCCGACAGATATATCTGTTTGCTGATTTTATTGGCTGATATGAAATGCTTCTTTTTAAAGAACATAACTCAGACGCTTGGAGTGACAAATATCAAACAAATATCTTTGTTACAAGTGTTTGATAACCACACTTGAGCGATCGCTGCAAAAAAAATGTGTGTATATCTGCATTTTATGCTCCCTAATATCCGTATCAGTCAGGCTCTAATCTTTATCAAGAAATATCAACAATATATTGTTATACGATTTTTAAAATATCAATATTGTAATGACCTTAAAAGCAATCCAGTGTATTGTTGATTTCAAAGACTATAAGTGATGGATGAGCTCATTGGAGATTTAGGGAGGTTCATATGGAAATACATAGTTAATACATTTAGATTTGCCTTGTTTATTTTACATCATTCATGTAATAAGGTGTAGTGAAGTGTAATAGGGTGGAATAATGTGTTTGAACCTGGTCCCAATCATGATACTATCACCTGTTACCAGTGAACCTGTTTACCTGTGGAAAGTTCAAAACAGGTGTTTTGAAAGCATTCCACAACTTTTCCAGTCTTTTGTTGCCCAAAGCAAGCATATATTTACAAACGTTGATGTAGTTCGTGAGGTAAAAACATCTCGTGTGTTGTCTTTGTATCGTTTTCAGTTGACCAGATGTAAGAAAAGATGAACAAATGATCACGTACAACATCACAACCTTTTATGAATCAAGGTTGTAAATGTCTTGCGGTTTAAATGTGGTGCCCCTGGAGACATTTTACCTGTCAGCAGATGATGAAGGGCGGCTGGACGATCTCAGATCATTTGAGTGGGCTAACTGGGCTGTTAGCGTCACATTATACCAACATCTGACTGGTGGCTGGTGTAATTTTCCACCATCTCGACCACCAAATTATATTTTACTTCAGCTGACTCTGAGTGTGTGTTTGTTGGCCCGGCATCTAATTGGGACACAAACCCACACAGGCTCACACACACACACACACACACACACACACTCACACACACACGCTCACAGGGGGTTTTGGGAAAGGGAGAAAGTCAGTCAGTGAGTCGTCGAGACATAAACATTTGCGGTTTGTGAGAAACTGTTGTATATAAGAGACTAACTGGAAAAGTAGTGCAGTGTTAGTGGATCTGATTTCCGCTCATAGCAGCCGGCTACAATTTATTAACTCCAAACGACTTCTGCTCCTCGGCTCCTGGAGGAGGTCCAGGAGAGCCAAAAACTGATGAGGAAAAGACTCGAGGATGAAATGTTTATCACGGAATCATTTTTAGATTTTGATTTCTCGCCAGATGAAACCAACAGATCAGGTCGGGATCGCTGACTTTCTCAACTATTTCACCGTGAGGAGTCACAACGCAACAGCTTCTTCAGCCCAGATTTCCCTCTTTTTATTCAGCTAATCAGCTCCATTTTATAATAAAGTCAAAGTGATGGTTGGTCACCTGCCAACAGTAACTCTGCAGCTCCTGTACACGAGACCTCGCCAACATGTGGCTGCAGGCAGAGAAACCAGAGCGTCGAGGGTTTTGTCTCAAATAACTTTTGTTTTATTGTGTTTTATATTTTATTGGTTTGAGCTGGTGGGAATGTGGTTTCACTGCTGTTTTGTTTCACATCGAGACTCGTTCTGCGACCGCAGATTAATACAAAATGTTTTTATCTCTGTTTGCTGTTCGCTCGACTTCTGCTGCTTGTTCCTCCTTTCCTCCTTTTCTTCCTCTCGCTTCCTCCACTCTATCGTTTTCTCTTCTTTTTCTTTGTGTCTTCCTCTGCACCCTCTTCCTTCCTTTTCATCCCACAGTTACTTTCTATTTTTTGCTCATTCCCTTCCTAAATACTGTTACTGTTTCCCCTCATCTTCTTCCTCTGTTGCTTCCTCCACATTTTTCCTCAATTTCTTCCTCTTCCTGTACAATTTCCTCTTCTGTCTCTTCCCAACTTCTTCTCCTTTCACTTTGTCCTTCTCTTCCTGATCTCCCTCTTCATCTCTTTTGTTTTTCCTCCTCTTCTTTCCTGTCTGCCTCTTTCTCTCGTCCTTCCTCTTCTTTTTCTTCTTTTGTCTCCTCACCCACTTACTTTACTTTCATCTATTTCCTCTTCTTCTGCTGCCATTATTTATAATCATCATCCTCATCTTCTTCCTGTCCTACATCCTTTTTACTCTTCTTCTTCTTCCTGTTCTGGTTCATTGTTACTTCTTACACCTATGTTTTCGTTTTCTTCACCTTCCTCTCCTAACCTTCTTTTGTCTTTCCTCCTCCTCTTGTAGATATTGGAGAGGAAGGCCAGAGGTCTGAGAAGATGTCCAGGGGTGCGATGGCAGAGCACCAGTTCTCAGACGCAGACGACTCAGACGGTGGAGAAGAAGACGGTGATGAGGTTGATGATGAAGATGACGAAGAGGATGACTATGATGGTGACTCCACCCCGAAGACTCGTTCTCGCTCCACCAGCCCGCAGCCTTATGGCCTGCCGTCCATGTCAATCACAGCTGTGGCCTCCTCCCACCCTGCTCCTCACCTCTCCCATCACTCGGCGTCCGACCTCCTGGGAGGCACCAACAAGCCTCCGCTGTTCGGCTACTTCACCACCGTGCCGAGTATCCAGATCACCCCACAGGCTCCGCCCAATGACCCAGCCGGACGGGAGCGCAGTCAGGCGGAGTACCAGCATGGCCTGCAGAGGGCACTGGGCGGCCGGCTGCTGGCTCCACCCTGCTCCTCCTCCTCCATGGATGAAGACCTCCCTGTCCCCTCTCCAGACCTCTCCTCCCCCTCCTCCCGCCTGTCCTCGCCTGGGCTGGAACACTCCGGCTGCCCGTCCAGCATCTCCCCTTCATCCTCACCCTCAGCTCACCGGTACCTTTCCCCACGTCACGACCTCTCACCTCACCCCGGACACCTGTCACCCCGGCGGGATATCTCTCCTCTGCGTCACATCTCCCCAAAGAGGGACCTGGGTGTGGCTGGGGGATACAGACGGGACCTCTCCCCCAGGAGGGGACACCTCTCGCTGCTTTCCCCTCTGTCTCGGCCCACGTCTCCCGCAGGAAGAGACTACAAGCGCGACCTTTCACCACGAGGCCGCCACCGGGGGATGATGCGGCCTGTCTCTCCTCGCCGAGGGCTCCACCAACACCTCCACCACCAAAGGTGAGTCAACTGGAGGATGACCTGACTGACAGAGGGTTCACGAGCTTTGTTTTTAATATGAAAGTTTACATTTGTCATGCATTTATATGGGGGACCCAAGCCAAAATGCCCAAATTGGATTTAAATAACAAAATAAATAAATGGCTCAATAAATAAATTGATACGACAGTAAATGCACCAAAAGAAATAAATTTTACGGACATGAGCGGGGGAAAAGCAGAGTTAGTATGATAAATAAATAAAAAGGAAAATTAAAGGGCAAAATAAATGCAGAAATCAGTTTATTTTTGACATTCATTTTCAATTTCAATTCTTTTTTTTAATTTTTATTTTATTTTGGCAGTTTCAGTTCTCTGTATTTATTCTACATTTCACAAGAATAGCAATCCCAAGCGATCAGTTAATGCCCTTCAAAGTGTCCAGGCTCATCAAAGCAAGTACTTAGGTTGGTAGAATTTGCTGAAAAAAATTCTACCAGTACCTGCTTAAATAACAAATAATGTAAAATAATAATAATAAAATAAACAAAACTCTAACAAAAATAAAGGGACACAGAAAAGCTCTTTTTTTTGCAATCCAAAAATGCGCAAAATCAGCAATGCACAATCAATTTTACAATGTTTTGTTAAGTGAAAGATTGGAGTTTGAAGTTTAATTCTTGATGGAGATTTAATGTGATGTTTCTACTTCTCTGTGACTTCCAGCCAGCAGAGTGGATCCCGGGGCCTCAGGCCGGGTCACCAGGTGGCGGTGTTGGGTCAGGCAGACCTGGATCCTCTGGGACATCGCAGAGACAGTGCAGAGATGGAGACGGTAAGAGTCCATGATACTACCACTGGTTGCAGGAATGAGGGGTGCTGAACGGGCTGCAGCACCACCTGAAACGAGGCTACAACAACAAGTCTGAGCAGGCCCAATTAATTAAGAATTTGTTGGAAACGCGATTCACAAAATTTATAGTTTCAGTTTCCTCTAACACAACAACTCACAAAATTGATGAATTTTTATAAGGGAGTCTGGGGAATTCCTCTTCCCTCTTCACATCCTTGCTGTTGTTGATGTGGCTGCTCTGACCTACAATATGCTGGTGTTGAGTTTGCCATCTGCTGTCATGCAAAACGTCCTCAAATTGTTATCAGTTATTTGTTAATAAAGATCGGACGCATGTTATCACTGTTCAGATTAATACAAAAAACACGAATGTTGCGCAAGTTTCCTGCGAAGTCATTATATAGACTGACCCCTTAGCGCCCCCAGCTGTGACTGTCGAGTAAAACAATCCCAAACAACCCCTCTTTTCTCCTCCGTCAGTGTTGCTGGTCGCTTTCGGTCGATACTGTAGGTGCGCTCGGGCTCGCCCACAGCAGAATATTTGCATTTTTGACCCCCTAAACATCCCCGAAAGGTGCTTGGACTGTGATTTACTGAGCCCTCTGCAGCTCAGACTGTGCTCCAGTGCGTTAAACGTGAGGCAGAAATGTGAAAGGTGGAAGGAAAGGACAGAAATAAGGGGAAAAGCGGGAGCAGAGAAAAAGACTCGTCTGGCGGACGGAGCAGAAACATTCAGAGAGGATGAGGGAATAAAGAGCGAGTCAGATGGAGTGAGTGTGTTAGAGAGAGGGATGATTGAAGATAGGGCTGCTGGCTCTCGGTGGTAATGGGATCTTGGCTGGCGGTGGTGTGGTTAATAACGCGGCTGTTTTTCTTCTTAAGAGCTCTACTTCAAACCCTGGCTGCTGCTGCCGGTCCCACTTAAACAAAGCGTGAAGCAGAGAGTGAGACCGGCTCGGCTTTGATAACCGACGTTCTTCAGATGATAGATTAATGTTTTAACAGCCGTCCTGCAGGCACGAGACGTTTGACTGAGCCTTCGCGCTCTCTTGTTTGTTTTCTGACCAACACCTGCCATCCAGCACAACCACACGTCTCTGTTTCTGCGCTCCTCATCAAGACTCATTAATTTATTTTGTCACATAATATTTGGCTTTCCATCGCGAGGCCTCGAATGTGTGTTTATTGTAACGGGCTCTGTCCAAACGAGTGTGTGCGCTCCTCCTGTGGTTTTCAGCCGCGACATTAAATCTAAATGTCAGACTTTAAATCAACACAGACGTTTCTTCACAGTTTCTGTGGAACAAGGAACTCTAAAGCCAGCTAAACCAGCTCACTAGTTCATGACTCCGTCCACAGACGACAGCACGGTCCTTAATCTTCGTCTGTTCTTGTGTTCTCAGGAACATCGTCCGGGCTCGCCGTCGTCAGGGGAACGGGACCAGGGCGGTAGTCGCGGTAACCAGTCCAGCCCACCTCACCAGGTCCTGTTCAGTCACCTCCCTCTTCATTCTCAACTCCAGGTAATCCATTTTCATTGGACGTTGTAGACCTTGTTTTATTTTTTTATTATTTGTTTTGTGTATGTTCATTAAATATTTTTATTTGATTTTTGTTTTTTATTTTGCTCATTTATCGCTCATTTCATTTTGTATACTGTATAACTGCAGGATATTTACGATTATTTAAAACTTTATTTTGTATTTATTTTAATTTAACACACCTTCAATATTTTAAGGTAATGTATTCAGATGGTGCATGCAAGCATTCCTTCAAAACAACTGGATTTTAGTTTTCTTGATATACTTGTAATATTTTTGTTATTTTATTTTGCATATTTGATTAATTTATTTTATTATATTTCAAGTAATTTCTTACTTTTTTTTTCATTTTTTTTTCTTTATCATTTTTAGCAATTGTATATTTAAATCTGGATTTTATGCTTGAAAGTACTTTGCAAATACAAAAGTGTTGTAATATATTTTTAATGACTTTTATTACTATAAAACTATAAAACAATCTTACATACCTGTTGGGGCAAAGTTAGTTAGCTAATGGTAGTTAACATTAGTCAAATAGGAGTAAATTCCACATTTGTTTGGGACTATTTTCAACGGTGGATTAATCCATATTTCATGCCCTAATGAGAATTAAAGGAACACGTCACACAAGTACAAGATATATCAGGCTTTGATCCTCACAGAATACTTGTTAGCAGATACATTCACTGTTGGTTTTGGTCTTTTAATGAAATATCACCAGATTCTCTTAACTAAATTAATTTTCTTTTCAGGTGCGTTCTCCATTCCCGATGATCCCCATCGGAGGGATCCAGATGGTACACTCCGTCCCCACGTGTGTCACCACCCCTCTGGCCCAGCAGGGGGCGCAGCAGGTCACATCCCGCCTGGTGCTGCAGAAGAGCACATCGGAGGACTCCACCACCAGCGAGGTCGCCTCCCATCATTTCACCTCCTTCACCGAGAGAGGAGCTCAAGGAGGAGGCGAGAAGCTGAGGGAGTCACCACACCCGCCATCGCAGGAGAGGGAAGGAAGAGGAGGAGGAGTGAGGCCGGAGCAGGAGGAGAGCATTCACACCTGCACCAAGGCCATCGCCTCGCTCTGCATCGACTCAGAGGAGCTCGCCGAGAGAGGTGGAGGAGGAGGAGGGAGAGGGGATAAAGGGAAAGAAGGAGGCAGAGCCTCCTCCTCTTCCTCCTCTCCTGCGTTGTCGTCCGACTCCCAACAACAGCATCGCTCGCCATCCGTCTCCATGTCGCCGTCTTCTCCTCAGCCTTCGCCATCTCCTCCACAAGGTCCCGGGATTCAGCACTTTAGCGGCCTGGAGCTCAGGCCCCCCTACCCATCGATCCCCGCCTCCCCTCACTCCTCCTCCCCCTCTCCCTCCTCCTCCTCCTCCTCTCCTCACCCTCCCAGCCCCGGATCTGACACCCTCCAGCCTTCGACAGTGTCCAAACCTCTCAAGCTGGAGAGGGACAGGGTGGCAGAAAGCACAAAAAGAAGCAAAGACGCATCGTAGGGCTGCAGGAGGAGAACGAGGAGGAGAAACGATGGACTTTTTGTTTTTGTTTTTGGATAATAGGAAGGGATGAAGTGCAACAGAGAGAGAAACATGACTTTTGCACACTTTACACACATATTCTTCTACGTCAGTTTATACACACACATACACACTCTCTCTCTCTTCACATACACACACAAATACAATGCATACAAAGAAAGTCAAAAAATGACTAAAAACTCAAATGGACCTCTGCAGTTTTAATGTTTGTGTACAGCATGCCTGTTTCGAACAGGGGCCTGCTCTCTTCTTATTTAAAAGACTTTCAAGAGGATCTGTATACGGTTACACATGTACTCCCACCGACACATGAGCCCGACCAAAATCTGATTTTAGAAAAATAAAAAAGGACTCTGGTTAAACGGTACGTTAAAAAAAAAAAAGGAAAAAAAAATCAGACAGCTATGTGTGTGCCTTTTCTTTACTCTCTATTTGTTTGTTCTCTTGCTTATATTCTTATAAGCAAACGAAGCAGGAAGGTAAATGTAAATACAATACTATCACGTTTTTGCGTATCAGCTTTGTAATAAATGCAATCTCCCCTTTCTCCTTCTCCTCCCCCCCTCCTCCTCCTCTTCCTCTCCCGACCTCCTGTGTTTCTTTTTTTTTTTTTCTTTTTTGGACACCTTAAAGTCTCGACAAGCGATGTGAAGTTATGGATATTACTATTACGTACGGTTGCACTAAAACATATTTTTATATGAGTGAAATTTTAAAAAAATGGCTTTTTTTGTGTACAGCGGCAATTCTATAATACTATTTATTATTGTTACCATGTTTCATAAATTGTACATTTTTTCTTAAATGTCGTGGATGCCTTTTTCTATGTAAAGCATGGGTTTTTTGCTATCGCTTACATTAGGGCGAGGATATGTACACTGTAATATGGCTTTATATGTTAGACCTATTTATATACGTCTAAGTGAGCCCCCTCGACTTGGAGGTATATACACATAGAAGTAAGATTTACCAGAATATTTACCCAGCATATGAATACATACAGTATATAGAATCTATCAACCTGTCTATCTATCTATCTATCTATCTATCTATCTATCTATCTATCTATCTATCTATCTATCTATCTGCACTTAACATTTAGAATGACATTCACATTAATGGTAGTTTGCTTGTACATTTTCTCCGCTGCTCTTTGCCTGTCTCCCTGGTTGTGATTTCTCTTGGTTTTTTACTTCCTTTTTTTTCGTGGTATTATTATTTCTCGTTTTGATTTCTACGAGGCACGGATCTGCTCTCAGCATTAAGTGAATGAACATGCCTTCTTGCACCGTGGCATTCTGCTCAATTGTCGGTTTTCATCCCCCCCACCCCCCACCTCTCCCCTCGAAAATACGACGAGTGTCGACGTTACATTTGTCATAAGTAGCTCCGCATTTGAAAAAATAAATTTTTTTTTGCTTGAATCAGATATCCGTACGGGGAAAGCATTCCAGTCCATGTAAATATTCAGTGAACTCCCCTCAACACACACGCACACGTTTCTTTGGCATTGATGCACGTTGTTGCCATGGCAATCAACCCAACGGAAACTCTTTATTTAACGGCGCTATTTCTGGGGACACATACACCAAACTCTCTGACAAATGCACCTTATACTTCTTCGGATCCTGGCACTCTGGTCAGTTTTGTCGCAGCAAACTTTGATTGAAATGAAAGTGTTTAGGGGGGAACTGCTCCGCGCTCTGAGCCCCAAAATTGTCTGAAAATAAAATAATCCATGTAATGGTTGTGACATTGAGGCTTTCTGCACTGCTTCTTTTTTAACCCTTCTATGATCCCCCTCCTCCTCTCCTGGATGTCCCTCGTGTAGCTAAGCAATATTTAGCCAAAACTCTGCTCACCAGCAGGGAGTGAATTTGTTGCAAGGCAACAACAAGTAAAAATCCTAAAACCAGGAGAAGAAGGGAGCAGTGGTGGTGATGTCAGTGACACAACTCTTTTCTCTTTCGACAGTTTTGGGCGGAGTCGGGCAGGCTGCAATGTGAGTGTGTATCTCTGTATTCTGTAGCGGTGTGTATTCGACCAGTATATCCTCTTCTTACGACTCTTTTCTATTTTGATCCTCCCTCTGTTATGTACACTTATCATGACGACAATGATGTCTTTAAAAAAAAAATTTCTCTTTCTCTCTTTCGAAGATATCAAAGCACAAGTCATTGTTTAGAAATGACAACAATACAAAATAATTTCAAAAAAGGACAAAAAAAAGGTAAACGTGCATATAAAAGGGTAACTTTTGTGATGGTGTTCTGTGGAATTAATACAAATATCATGTATGAACCCAGTTGCAACAAGGAATCGCAGTAGAAGTGGAAAAAATGGATTGTTGTTTTCAAATAAATATGAATAGAATAATTTGTTTGTGCCCCTTTTATTACTGCTTTTTATTACTGTGGTTTTACAGATGATATGAGTATCTTGTTTTAATGGATCAACCAATGTGTTTTTTTAATGGCCCACACAAATAATTATTTAAACCTGAGTGTCAAAATTTTAGATATACTTGTGTAGTAATTGGTTAAACACATTAAGCTAATGCAGAGGTACCGAACTCGGTCCCCATAGATGAGATCAGCCACATGTCACTTTCCTGTCGCCAGAGCGACCACGCCAGCCACTGGGTGACATCAAACGCCCTGAAAGTGTTGGTGCCAGTTTGAAAACGGCTGGTAGCAAGACGCCTAACAGTTGCCGTACTGCATATTTCAAGTCAACAATAAAAAATCCCAACGGTTGTGATTTTACTCACCTCCCCGAACGAAGGGCAATACAAGAAGTGATCTGTGACTTTAGGTCGTCTGCAGAGAGGATGAATGTTGTGAACTGTGAGACCCAGCCGGTCAATACGTGTCCGTCTGTGTCATACACCTCAACTCAGGTTTGTTAATGTTACTGAGTAAATGTGCCGATTCCGTCTGAAGATTGATACAAATTAACAAATGAGCCTTTGTTAAGTTGTAACTACAGTTTTTACTGTTAAAAAATAAGGCCCCACCATAAAACACCTGTTTTTAGAATGGAGTTTGGTTTACCAGTCTGTCCACTCGACAGACCGCCAGAAGCAGAGGGTAATTTAATGTTACTTATACACATAAATTGAGCTGACTTACCTTCTAATAATGAACCTTGTAAACTGCACTTAATAATGTTTGAAGTGGGGCTAAACCCACCCTGTTTTGAACTCCTCTAGGAGGTCCACTTTGGTGAAGACTGGGACACTGTTTTTAAAAATCAATTGGATCCACTACAACATAGCATGATTGTTTGCCTGTCTGTCCTTCAGATTTGGGCTCCTAATTCCTAAAAATCCATACAGTATTCTTATTTTATACTATTAAATTGGCAGATACACCAGAATTAACATTTACCATCAGTCAAATCAGCTGGGCTGTTTTCACCCAAAAGGGGGCGGGGCTTGACACAAAGGCAGAGTACCCAGATTGGCTGCCCAACTTTACAGCAGAAATAATCATGTTGACAGCCGGCCACAAAAAACACTTTTGTTCTCTATACGTAATTTATCAGCTGTACAGTGGGTTAATTTTTATATAACTCACTTTAACTTACATTAGGCTTAAAATTGAGATATATGTGAGGGCATGGTCTATTTGAGTGACAGGTAGCCGGCTCACCTCAGCTAATTCTGTCTCTGAAAATGATCCGTTGGCCATATTTGTAGCATTGATACCTTTTATGAGGACATTAATTCAGGTATCAGACACATGCTAAATCTTTCTGTGTGGTTAATTGGACTAACAGACCAGTCTGGAGGGAGAGAGGCCAGTGTTTTGGATTAACAAACGATAACCAGCAGACAGCATCTGGAGCATCTGGAGGAATGAGGTTGATTTTTCAAAGTGTTGGGATTAAAAAACCGGATGTTTCTTCACTCTTGCCTTCCATAGCGAGCCAGGGAGGTTGGGAAAGAAACTAACCTGCAGCATAACAGAGACGGCAGGATCTGGTCAGTGTGACAAATTAACCCTTGGTCGAGTTTGCAGGTTTTTTTAGTCGAAATTCTCGAATCTCTAGCTCCACCGCTGGTAGTCAGGTCAGGCACTGCCAAGATGGTTCATGTATGAATTGTGTCATGAATCACGCGCATGATGTTTGTCAATTTAAAAGATAATTTTGCAACTTGAGAAAGTTTCAGTTTGTCGTCAGTCAAGTAAAAACATCTAGTTTTGTGTTAAACCGCTCAGTGAACCACATCAAATGTGTATTTTCACACATCAATCAATCAGCATTCTCTTCAAATGTGTTCAGAATCTGTCTTTTGCTTGTCAATCAAACACGTCCTACATCCTCTCTCTCCTCAGAGGCTTGGAGACAGAAGGATCCGATTTTAACATATTCCTTTTTCAAAATCAAATAAGAAGTTTGAGTGCAAAAGCAGCGAGATTTGTAATTTCATTTGAAGCATGACCTTTTTTTTTTTACATGGAAATAACTAGAAGGTAACACATCAGTGAAATATAGGACACTTGTTTTTAGACAGTTTCCACTGACTTGTTTCTTTTCTTAATACAAGCAAGAAATGCCTTGTTTTCAATATTATGTTACTTATTTTTGAAGTGAAAGAGAACAAAAGGGGGAAAAAGATAACATTAGTGTCACTATTCAGTCCGTCCCTGATTAATAGTTACCACTAACAGTCATGCGAACAGTAAGACCAGTCGTAATGGAATAAATAACAGCTGCAGCAGCAGTGATGGTGGTGTCAATATAAGAGGCAGCTCTTATTCGAACCCCCCATCAAGCACAAAAATCTTTCTGAAAACACTCTTTGAATGAGGTCAGCTAATAAGTCTTCGCCACATATGACTCCAGCTGTATTAATTTCTTTATTCTGTCTTCGCCCTTTTTCTCTCTTACTTTTATTTCTAATTTTAATGTAGTCCCTGTCATTAGCCATGTCCCACATATGTCTACCTGTCTACTTTTTTAGGTGGTGTTTTTTCTTTTCTTTTTTTTTCTTGTTGTTGACACAACTGGGTTGGTGTCAACTTACATTTATTCTGTCAGTCTGTCCACATGTCGGTGAGTCCCATGGCCTTTGATAGGAGATGATCAAGCGAGTTATTTTGGTCCTGATTAGCGTTCGGAGGAATCGCTTTCATCACTAGTTTGTAAGGTGCGAGTGTGAGCGGAGTTTTTCATGGTTCAGTGGTGCGAGCATATGGAAATCTCCCCTGAGACTCGTGTGTGCGATTGTGTGTGTTGTTGTGTATGTGTGTGTCGAGAGTGTCACATCCTTTGTGTCTGTATCTGTAGGTGTGTCTGCGTGTTGTTTGCATGCATGTGTGTAACACTGTTTGAACATGTGGACAGATTTTACATGAACGTTTCACACAAACGTGCTCCTGTTATCCAGTCAATCAATCTGTTAATCAATCTGCAGTTACACCTTTATTATTAAGACCATGAAGAGTAACACCTGATTAACACCTTTACAGGTTTTTTTTAACACCTCGTTGCTGTTTGTTTAAAATCCAAAGACCCATTTCTAGCAGTCATTACTGATTGCATGAAAGGTGTTTCTGGTTATTTCACAGTATATCTATAGTAGGTTTGAGGCGATATGAAAGTTTCATGTCACGATTATCCTCTTCAGCATGATAGCAGTTCACAGTATTAATCAGCTAATCATCGAATAATTCTTAACTGTGGATTCAGGTTAGCTAGCGAGCAGTGGCACGTACTGAGGGCGTTTTTGTCAGTATATTTAAAGCCAGGTCAGCCTCTGACTAAACTCAGGACTCAGCAGAGACTCAGGAAGTGAAGTCCATTTCCCCTCCAGCTCCAGTCAGCAGTCAACATTGCAGAGCATAAACACCAGACAATGTAGGTCACCTCCGCGGACCGCTGCTGCAGTCAGGTTGATAAACAGGAATGAACATAAATTCACTTTTTAATCCGAAATCACTCACTACTCCCTACATAGTGCACTACATAGTGACTACGCCATTTTGTAGTGTTGTCCGAATGTCTAGTGGGAAATATTATACCCTATATAGTGCTCTCAAAGTATCCCACAATGCATCGCAAAAAGTAGTGTACAACAGATGGTCACTTACTAAGCAATGTTTACCATCATGCATTGTGCTGCGGACGAACGCATGGAAGTTTTAACTCATGTTTCAACAGCGCAACAGTAGTGACGTCATTAACGGCGCCGGAGTGGTGTCCGAAAATGCGTTTTTATTTCTGCCGATGAGCTCACTACATAGTCCGCTATGTAAGACTCCCTATGTAGTGACTAGGGAGTAGGCAATGAGTGGGTGATTTCGAACACAGCCTCCCTCTTTCACTGGAACGCGCTAAGTACAGCTTTGTTATACTTCCTGCTCCCGGGCCGACAATTATCTAAACAAACCATGGTAAGTTGATGAAACTCACACATTATACGTTTTAATAGCTGTGCTAAATGTTTATATAGGTGTCGTTTGTTTAGGACGAGTGAAATTAGGGACATTTTTGGCGTGAAAAATGGAGAGACTGTATTCGATCATACGCCCTCTTCAGGTAAAACTAGCACAAGTGACAAAATGTCCATTTTTAGACATACGCCCCGATGCATATAGTAAGCCATACAAAGTTTTTTTTTTTTTTTTACTAATCACGCATTATAAGGTAGGACAATAGTACCCAATAGTGTATTGGATGTTGTCACAGGTTTGTATAACAATATACAGTGATTCAATGAGAACTGTAATCCATTTATAGAAATCTTAGCTATAAATAGTGAAATATGTGTGATTTTGGTCAGTGTTATGACCTTGTAACAGTTTTTTAAGATTCTTCAATGGCATATATTGGTGTTTATTTTTATGGTAAGCCTCATTACTTCTAAAATTGATTTAGTAATTCAAGATTTTTTATTTATTTTGTTTTTCTGATTGAATTATAAAAAAAATGAATGGTACCACCATTACTTATAATGCCATTTTTCACTTCTTATTTTATATTTACAATTTATATGTCAAAATCCTTTGTTTTTAGTAGATCTACACTTCACTGTTATTGTTTTCCTTCACAAATAACTCAAAGTGGGCTCAATATTGATTCAAAAACTCTCTTTTCTTTAGCGGCTGTCTGCTCTGGTGTTTTATGGAAAGAGGGAGACTGCAAGGCTCTTGGTGTAGCTGGCCTGTCGCTAAAGAACTTTAGACTCCAGGTGTTCAAGGATGCCAGCAGCCAGAAGCCAGTCATGTCTCGCCCCAGAAGGAGCTCAACAGACCTCAGCACCTCTGTTGATGTCCCCAAGTCTGTCCGAGGACACCGCAGCCACACCCCAGCTGATTCTGTGTGGTCTGGGTTTGACCCGTCCCATTTCCATGCCCCTGTCTACACCAATCCCCAGACCTGCAAGCACTGCAGCAGGAAGGGAAACATCAAGCGGTCAAATGTGATCTGCAGGGTGTGCAAGGTCCACCTGTGTCTCAATGCTGAGCGTAACTGCTTTATTGGCTTTCATGAGTCAACTGCATAAAGCACGGGACTGATTATAACAATTATAACATGGCATGATGTTATGATTGTTATTAAATTTATATTCTGTTTTTATATATATATACACACAGATATATTGTTTATGTTATTGTTATATACATAAATGGCACGTATATATATATATATTCGTTAATGTTATGTATATATATATTTGTTCATTATGTTTTATATATATATGTATATATGTATACATATATATATATATGTATATATATATACATACATATATATAACATATATATGTTATAAATGTTCCATACAATATTTGATACATAAAAATCAATGTTCTTTTAAGTTTATATGTGTCTTTCCTTTATTTTCTATACATACACCTTTTAAAAAATGTTTTACCTTAGACAGGCAAGGAACCATTTATGGTCATTTCACTGATCTTGATTTTCAGCATAAAAATGTAATAATTTTAAAAATGTCACAAAAGTAAAAGAGTCTTGTAGTGTCCTGCAATGACACTCTAGGGTTGAAGTATTTAAATGAATGCCTGATAAAGGGTTAAGCAAGTAAAGCTTCATGAAAAGACACATCAATTTTGTGTGACAACGGTGGTGTTGCAGCTTTCAGCAAGTACAGATTTGGATTAAGTTATATAAAAAGTTGTCTGAAAGAAGTTCCCCCCCGAGGCAGGAGATCCAGAGGCATTCCCACTGGTTATTGCAAAAATAGGCAGCGCAATCATGATAACAAACATGCAATTTAATTTCCGTCAAACTTGAAATTAGTGACGCAACTCAAAACCCTCTACAAAGACAAATTCATGATTGCAAAGACAACATGGAGCCGGCTTGAAACTAGTAGTTCTATTCACTCTTCAGCACATCGTTTCAAAACGTGGATTTATTTAGCAGACTCACGCTATTGTGGCCACACTGTCAGAACCGCAGCCCAATTGACATGGGACAGATCTCTGAGCGCACCCTGGGAAAGCTCTCATTTCTGGTCGTGTGTCACCCAAATCGGCTTGTTGACATGCCTTAATGGTTAGTAGCCAACAGCCCTGTGGTGGGACGCCCCGTGTGTGTCTGTGTGTGTGTGTGTAATAGGGAATACCACGTTTAGCTGCAGAGCTGTTCCCGGCTGTAATTAACTCTAAAGATAAAGCAGGGTTTTCTCCCCCTGCCAGGTTTGAGGAGATTTCTCTGGGTGGTTTTTAAAATTTCGGCGTGCAGAAAATGATCCAGAAAGCAGCATAAATACATTATTAAACTTATACATGTAGTTTATATAAACTTTTTACATTTGAAGTTTTAGCTTCACTTTAATTTGAGGATTTTACAGTTATAGGTTAGCATTAATCCATTTCCAAAGAGAGAAACCGTCAGAAGAGTGAGTAATGAATGAGGTGTTAGCACGCGAGAAAGGATTGTTCACTCTACTGCTGGACGCTCACCAGGAACTTTTAAGGAGAAGGGTTAAGCTGTTTCCCTGAGTGTTACTCAATGCAGTGGCTAATATTGTAAATCAGTGAACACACCTTAAATGTTACTGTTCCATTGGTTTCGATTGCCTCTCTCTTGCACGATGCTTAAGTGACGATTGGAGCTTCAAATACTTAAAATGTACATGAAATGGAACTATATTATGTGAAATGCACCTTTAGAAACTTTCAGCCACTTTACGTAGATTCACTGGACGAGAGGTGGTCACCAGAACTTGATCAAGAATATTATAATTCAAAATTCTACTCAATTAAAGCTGCTGTAAAGCCCTAATAGAAAAAAAGAGGTAAAGAGAGCTGCCTCAAAAAATAGAAAGCGTTGTGCAAGTGTGGGGGAGCATAGACAGGAGGGAGGGGACCGCTGACAGCAAGATGGACTGAAAGCTAGCTAAAATGTAAAGTAGACAGCAGCTTTAATATTACTGTTATTGTAGTTTTGTAAATGACCTGTAGTTTTGTTGCTAAGCAATTAACAAAAAAAAATATAAATAAATATATATATATTTTTACTAATGTAATTGGTCGGTAATGATTAAGTGCAGTTCTTAATTGACTAGCTAGTACAGTAACGTTGGTTACTTCATCAGCAATGTGGCAGATGGTCAAGTTTTGTCGCTATTGTCACAATCAATAATGTTGGGATCCCCATTTGCATAAGCGACCTTCATCGGTAACTGGGGGCCACCGTCGAATGTCTTTAATCCAACCAGTCATGCCACTGTCACCGTCACCAAGCTGCAGCATTGCATGATGGGAAATGTTAAACTATTGTACCAGAGGCTTAGAATTATCCTGTTTCGGGGAAAGTTTTCATGCGCAAGAATAACAAGGTGTAAATGTGCACGTTTACGGGACATGTATTAAAAGTCAAACAACGGGCTTAATTGTGCATTTAAAACAACTCAAATTGAATACAGCACACCGTGGCAAGAAAGTTCAGGCTACATCTCCAGGTGTCTTCGCTGCAGCCGTATTTGCGAATCACATTCATCCTTCACCGAACAGTATTGGCTGAAAAGAGGTCACATGAGTGAAAATGTGCTAATGTAATAATCTGTATGTACATCTGACGGACCACACAAATGTGTTTAGTTCATTTTATATGATTGCTTTCATTTGCTGCATCTGGACAATTTGACGTTTCTTGTAAATGGCGCTCAGTTTGGCACATCATGTGGATATCTTCATTCAGTCTGAACAGCCTGTATTCATCTCTCATTTCCATGGAGAACAACATGAATAATGTCTTTGTGGGAAAATGACAGTTGGCGTGGACTCGGCTTCATTAAAGCTCTCTGATTGACACTGCTTGTTTACGATCGGGGTGGACATGATGTAACGTGATGTAGCACACCAGAGACACGGCGCAGAGTGATTTCATCTTTGGACGGGAGAGAGCTGAACCTGATAGCGGAGGGCCAACTTGACATTAGTGAGGATGAGCTTTCACCAGTCTGCTGAATATTAAAACAGTGCTCAGTCGCTGGTGTCTCCAGGCTTCCAGAGATACTTAAACCACATTTTTTACCAAACCACAAAGGAAAAACAGAAATACGAGTCAATTAAACCAACAGGTGTTTTCAATGGAAACAGGCTCTCTGAGGCTGCTGTTTGTTCAACGTAGCAACCGTAACCAAGTAGCGCGGAGGAGAGGCGAGACTTGACAAAGGGTCAATTTGGCCTAAGAGTGGCTTAGTCCGTCCCCCGCTGGAGCACTCCAACGTCTCGGCCAACGCTCTGAAGGCTGCACGGCTCTGTTTCAGGAGAAGGGCCTGAGAATATTTTGCTTAGTTTTTTTTTCTTTCGCTGCAAGGAGGAGGAACGTCACATCAAACGGCAGAGAGAGACGCAGCAGCTGATCACTGCCTGACTAACTGGGAAACACACAAACTGGAAGTGTGTGTGTGTGTCTGTGTGCAGTTTGTGGGTTTGATGGGAGATAAAAATGAGGGGTGTGTGTCTGTAGAGGACACAGCCATGGGTGGTCTGTGTGTGTATATGTGCATGTGCCTATGGGTGTATTCGATGGTTTGTGTGTGTGTGTGTGTGTGTGTGTGTGTGTGTGTGTGTGTGTGTCATGGAGGCATCTGTTCATTGGAATAAACAACTTTCCATTTTTAGCTGCCAGGAAAAAAAAGGTGGAATTAGCAAAAAAAAAACCCTCCCCTCTTCGTGTGCATGTGTGTGCGTGTGTCCAAATGGAAAGTGGAGATCAATTTCTAAGGGAGACGCCAGCAGGAACGACTCTAAAATTAATTATTTTTAGTCTTTAAAAGAGGAGGGCAGAGGAGGTGAAACGAACCGAGAGAAAAGAGAGTAAAAAGAGGAGAGAAGTCTGTTTTTTTTTTTTAAAACTAAATTAAAAGGACAAAGGAGAAGAGAAAGAGGAGGTCGGAAGACATGAGGAGTGAAAAGAAGAGCTGTGACTTTCATAATATTTTGAAATACAAAATGAAAGGAGGAGGGGAGGAGGGGAGGACAGGAGATGAAATTAGATAAACGGGAGAGGAGGAGACGACAAAACCAGAAAAATCTTTCTCTGTAATTTCCAAAACGAGAGCAAAGGCGAGGGTTACGGGGCAGAAGGATGGGACAGACGAGATGAAGGGATAGGAAAGATGAGAAGAGGAAAAAGACGATGTAAGCTCTTGATATTAAAAAAAAAAAAAATGCCGCAGAAGTGTGAAGACCAGAAGAGGAGGTGATGATAGAAAGAATCAGAGGAGGAAACATAAAAGTACTGCAACAAAGACTCTACAGTCAGCGCGGTCTCATGGCAAAGATGGAATAGAATCGCCAATTCACTAGAGGTCAGCGTGAGTGATCAAAACCATGACCTGGTCCTCAAGTAGTTTTTGTGCTTTTGTTTTGAAAGTGTGTCTATCGCTACAAAATGAGACCTTGTTGTTGTTACGGAGGTAAGAAAGCCTGAGTGTCTTTGTTATACGGCGACAGATCTCTTCTCCTCGGAGTGTGTGGAGCTCCCAGACCTCCTCGTCTCCCAAATATTGGACACGTTTTCAGTTGCCGTCCCTTGTCTTTGAGTTTGCTGCTCGCTGTTTGTTTTTGTTTTTTTTTACATTTCCAGCCTCTGGGTCGCACACATGATGACACATTGTCAAAAGATCAGACCCACACCCCCCATTTTATCTTTTGTCAACTTTTTCAACGTATGTTGAGGCGAAGAAACTGGCATGGAGTCCCACCTGAAAGCTCCTGAGAGATTTTTGAGCCTCAGTCTAAAAATCGTCAAGTCAAATACGCTTTCGGCCGACGAGACCTACAATCCCGAAATGTATTACTATCTTACTAACAAGAGAAAAATGAGTAGAGTGAAACCAACAGGAAGGAAAATGAAAACTCTCAAATATTTGAGGATCATTAACAGTTTTGTTGTACAGTTGGAGCACTTCCAACCGCGTTTCAGGCAAATAGGAAGGTAGGTAAAGCCAAGACATTATCTTTTCTTAACCTTAACCCTGAGTTGTGCCTTAACCCAACCAGAACATAAGCATAGCCTGGTCACAACATAAGATTGAAACCTGGATCAAAAGAAACATAAAGTTGCACCATATCAGTTTCATTTAATTTCAAAAGTAGTGGCTAAATCATGAAAAGGGCATTAATTAAAAGAGCAAGAACATGTTTTAAGTATCATGTCTTTTCTACTGCTGACATATTTTTTAAAATATTTGTTAATATTTCCTTCCTCGTCTCCCGACATTTTCTTTTTTCGGAGTGCCTGGGTTACTTCTTAAGTCACCCTACCCAGCTTTTTGCCACTATCGTGCAAACACTCATCTTCTCTTATAGTGGTATTGCAGAGATGTAAATTGTCAATATTTATTCTCACAATGTGGTTGGAGGCGGAAGCCAGAAGATGAGCAGCGAACAGAAAAGATGACACAGGGAAAGGGAAGGAAGTGTGGGGACAAACGCTGAACAACTTCCTCTACAAATGTTACAAAACAATAGAAGGAGATAAAAAAACAAGGGGAGATGAGATGAGGCGAAATAAAAAAAAAAAAGATAACACAAAGAGAACTCTTCGTATTTGTGGAACAGCAGAGACGGGAAACAAAGGAGTAGGACACAACAGAAGTGTGGGTACCGCACGAGGAGGAAGGAGACAGAAGAACCTCTGTGGTTCTTTATAAATGAATAGAACAAAAGTGGAGATGACGTTTGAAGGAAAAGGGTGTAGAGGAGAGGACGGACCCAAGAAAGCGTCCTCCTCTGCAACTTCCAGGACGAGCATGAGAGGATAAAAGAATAGAAGAGGAGAGATGAAAAAAAGGTGCTCGACAAGACAAAAAATAAGAGGTGAAAAAGCAGCTAAAAAAATTGGAGGAGAGGAGAAACGGATTAATGAAGAAAAAAGAGGAGAGGAGGTGGGAAAAGAGTGCAAGAGACGAGAGGAGACAAACCTAGAAAGACTGACTCCTTGGTCGTTTCTAGAGGATGAAGGGCAAGAAGAGAGGAGGAGAAATGAGATGAGGTGACAGAAAAGAGAGGATGGACGAATGGAAACTCTTCATGTCAGAGAAACAACGGCAAGTTGAGACGGAGAAATGACAATTTAAAGGCGAGCGGATAAACAAGGGAAGAGGCAAGAAAACAGATTCTTCTTAAAATATGCCTTCTTTGTGGCAACGAGGTAAGAAAGAAGGTGAGAGGAGAGGAAAAACAAAGAGGTCTTCCTCACTGTTATGAATAATAATACAAGAAAGAAAGATAGAGGAGGAGCTGATGTAGTTCCACACTGCCCCTCGTTGGCAGGCTGCTGTACTGCACCCACTGATTTGGAAGAAATGACCAATGTTTTCCTTCTTGCTTCCTGGAAACCGAGAGCCCATAAAAGACCCTGAGTCATGGGGACAGTAGAGTCGAAAACATTATTTCATCAAAAGGTTCAAACTACGCCTCAAACATGAAAGCAACATTTAAAAAAAAAAAAAAAGATTGCTCACTTTCAAACCAGCCAAGGGCTTCCAGGTAGCAGCTGGCCGGAGAAACTGCTGATGGTCTCTCTTTTTTCTTTCTTTAATACTGCGGCTCTGATTCAAATTACATGAACAACAGGTGTAGTTTGTGAATCACCAGTGTTTCTGTGGTCTGTATATTGCTCCCATTTGGTGTGTGGGTGTGTGATTGAATCAGGTCCATGCCTTAACAAGCACCAGATGTGGACACCGATAAGTTGTTTACTGCTGTATGTTTTGCCGGTTATTTACGGGAATGCCCCGTCCCGTTGAAGCCGGTGCAGAGCCGCAGTGAGACCCCCTCTGTGGAGATAATGCTGTCTAAACTGCTGGGCCCCATATGTGATTAAAGCCATTTTTCCCGTCTTCAATTACAGGACTAAAACCCTTTATATGACACTCAACTATTCTTTCTATCTGTCTATTCCGTGACGTTACAGTCGCAACCAAACATTTTTATGTTTAAAGGATCATACTACTTGTTTTTGCTGAAAGCCAGGTAACAACGTGCAAAGAAAGTCAACACTGAGAGGCGGTCATGGTGGACGAACTGGTCAAACACAGGACTTTCTCTCAGGAGGACAGCGTTTGTGTGCCGTGTGAAATTAAAGTAGTGGTTACAGTAGTATTTCTGCACGTTTTCTGCAAGCTTACAGGTGCAGACCAATGGAGCAGTACCTCCATTAGTTGTGGGGGGGCAGTGTAGCCAGTAGTTCAAGCCAGGCACAAACACACATACAAGTAGAAGAAGTTTTAAACTTGTCTTTTTGAGGAATGGTTACTACCAGAGATGTTCTACTATTGTAGAGACAGATCACTCTGATCATTTTGAATGGGGAAATCTGCGACGCCAAAGATGGCGCATATCCCGCCCCTTTCACCAACAGCCAATCACCTGCGTTGTCACAGCCGAACCGGGAAAATCATAGCCCAATCATGTTGTTTCACCAGCGGATGCGCGCAAGTAGTTTTTACGACAGAGACCAAAGACATTTACTGCTTTCAAATCTTTATCTAATTTATAGAGTGAATGATAAGAAATGATGTATTAGACATTAGCTGTTCCATACATCAATGGTCAGGTAGAGTAGAGCCAGAGCACAGCAGTAGGGCACAGATTCAGCCGTACGATGGATGTCGGTGTCGTAAATCCGCGCATGCGCAGTGGAGTTCTCCCTGTAGGAAAAGAGCGTTTTAAACATAATTTCTACGGTAAAGCCAATGTTTTTTGGTTTTTATTTGTATCTTATTTCACTGGCGAGCATGTCTGCATGTTTTTTCCGTCCTGCTATCACGTTAAAGGGTGGATTTGACCATGCCTCCATTCATTTAGATAGGGGTCTGGTCTCTTTGAGCTTTTCGAGGTGTCGCCAAGATGGCCACCGAGTGGCACAACTTGCCTAGCAGGACCTTGTTACTACAGAGCAGCTGGGAGGAGACTGGAAGGGAATTAAATGTGATGGTGAAGGAAAAGTGGAAGACCACGTGAGTAGGGATGCACAATTAATCACAAAAAAAAACTGAGGCAGCAATACAAATAACCCCCAAATTCCACCAGATCCTTGTTCGGTGTTCTGATAGGTTTCCCTCTGATCTATGTGTCCACTTCCACTACAACTCCACCAGTCCAGAACCTTCTGAAGCAGATACGCAGGGTTTCCATTTCTGGAAGAGCCGCTCCGCAACGTACACGTAATTAGAAATCGATATTATACAGACACGGGCCCTTGGTCTACAATGTTCCTGTAGAGGTCAGGTGGAAAGCATCTTGTGTTTCGTCCATCTGACTGCACAAAAACACTTTAATTCCAGTAATGGAGCAGAAAAGAAGCTGGAGGCAGGTGAAGCGTTGAGGAAGATCTGCTGATGGAGCAGGAAGCAGGTCCAGCCTCGTTCGTGGATCCTCCCTGTGGGTCTCCCCTCCACCACAGTCCTCCTCACCACCTGCACCTGCAGCCCAGAACATTCGCCCATATGTCTTCACGGTCTTCAAGGTGCACTCTGGTGTTTCCTATATATAGAATTCAGCTGACCGTGCAGAGACGCTTGTTCTTTTGCTTTAATGGAATTTTGTATTTACAAGTTTTTGAAACTCAGCTTTAAAATGTGACTGAAAGAAATCTGCTGAAAAGTGGATTTCGTGACGCTGACTAATTGGACTTTGGGTAGCTGCAGTTTGGAGCCAGATTTCAAGTGTTTGATGCTGAAACGCTGCTCTCCATCAAAGGTCAGCTGCTCTCATATTCCTCAATCTGTGGCAGAAAAACCGGCGTGACTCCAAACTACATCTGTTCCTGAAATACAGAGACCCATAACAGATATCTTTCAGCTGCACCGCTGGAACTAAAACTATTAATAAGGGACCCGAAAAGTGTAGGACGTTGGTTGGAGCTGGGATTTGTGTCTGCAGGTTTTTATTTAAAGCTTTTCAATGACGATGTCCACGCAGCGTTGTGATCTGCAGACTCTCTCAGGATCCTCTCCATCTGGGTGTCCTCCAGGTGGCCATGTTGGCAGCCTCCCATCGTCCAAACTGTTCATCACAGCCGAGGTGGACGATGCCAGTCCAACGTGACGGCCAAAAACACACTCTCCGCTCTCTTGAAAAAAAAAATCAAAAGGTGCTGCTCTATTTAAAGCTGTAAATGTGACGGATGCTGCTATGTCTTGTGTTCGCCTCCAATATTTATAAAATTAAAAGGCACGTTAAAGTTAGTAATATGTACTTTGGGCTGGGTTCATTTTAGAGTGTCAACAGAATGTGGTGTTGAGTGCATCTAAAAATATGATCAACTTTAAAGGTTTACGCAGCATTTTCAGCCTCTTTTAGCTTTTTTGGTTGGTTTTTCTGTTGTTATTATTACACCTTTACTTCATGGTTCAGTCGTAAGGGTTCAAGCACAATTAAAGTGTGAGTTCTATCAAAAAAGAGTGACATCCGTAAATGTTACAAATGGGGACAGTAGAACACTGAATTGAAATACTTAAAACAATCAGACATTTGTTATGTAGTTACAATTAGGGATAGATAGAAATAAATCAATACACTTGAGAGTCTACTATGATTCAGAAATCTTTTAATCTTTAATTAATAATGTGATGTCAAAGGAACACGGGAATTCCACCGAAAGCATGTATGTTTCGGAACAGCTCCGGTATGATTTTGCTCCGTACTCCATCGTCCGGCAAGCCCCACCAACTCCGTCCACTGACGGACAGCTGGAGTTGCGAGACGAAGGAGTTCCCTCGGATCGCGATAATTTAATTAATTATGCGCGACCATAGTCATACGTTATAAACACAACAACAAGAAGTGCTCCCAACCGAAGGATTAGAAGTTACACACCAAAACAACAACAACATAACATCCGATGAATTATCACAATAAAACAATCTAAATAATCTAATCTAAATAATCTAAATAATCTAATCTAAAAAAGAGACAAATCCAAGCACTTTTTGAAATCCTTCAGTTGGGATAACCGAAGGATAACACATACGTATAGCTGTGGTCGCGTGTAGTTCTGTAACAGAGTAGCTAAGTCCTGCCCCTTCCGGTGGACCCATGGGACCTTTGGGATGTAAATTATGAATGGGATTCAATAGACAGAAAGTAACAATTTTCTGGTCCCAGTGGTTATATGCCTTCGATTACACAAATGTTGTTTGTGGGTTTAAATGATATTTTTTCACGTCAAGAGTTTGACAGTGTGCAATTCTTCAGTTAAAAGCTGTAGAGAAAACACAATGACAAAGACTATCTGAGAAGACTGTCACGTACGTCACGTCATCAACCTTTCCCTCCGCTTCTCCATTCCCCAAGCAGATTAAGATGCCAGAGTGTTGTGCCTGACTGTTCCCATTCCAGCAGGAACGGCTGTTCTTTCTTTCGATTCTCGTCTGATCCAAAGACTAGGAATCGCTGGCTCAAACTGATCAGGTAAGAGATATGTGTATGCGAATTTAGCAAGATAACTTAGCTGCTACTAAGCTAGCAGCTAACAATGGGCGTAGAGTCATTATAGGAAAACGTTCCGTTTACCATTCTTAATGTTTGATTTTCAAAGTACTGTTTTTTCAAAGTCTTTAAGCCACTTTTTGGATGAAGTATATCCTTACCACTCAGAAAAATGTGCTGTGCCATCTCAGGCTGCCATCTTATTTTTACTTTTTTTTTTTTTCACATATAATCAACATAGTCAACATATCAACATGTGTGTTTTGTCAACCCTGTTACTGACATATCAATTACTGTTGGAAAAGGTTTCTTTAAAACAAATCTGATATACAGTGAAAGATACAATCCCCCTTGTTACACTAAGTGTGTTTACAAAGGGAGAAAATTGAGGGTTTGTCTTTTTTCCATGAATGAATATGCTCATTTACAATTGACTCACAGCATCTTCTGTTTGATGGAAAAAGTTATGAAAACAAAATAATACTACCCCACTTTCTTTGAGTGGATTACAGGTCTCTTTTACTTAACATATAAAATCAGTTGATTTCTGTCATTTTTGTCTCATTGGTCTTTTCATTTTTTACATTATAGTTGAATATTATACACGTAACAGGGCTGACACCTAAGTAACAAGGTTGACACCTAAGTAACAGGGTTGACAGCAGTTACTGTTACTTATTGCTTATACTGCTTGTTTATCTTACAGTTACGGCTATAATCAAGTTAACATAGCTGCCAACTCTCACGCTTTCGCCATGTGACACACGGCTTTGCCTTAAAAAAAAACTCCCCTATGGTAGATGGCGCTGATGAGTGCCACTGAACCCTAGCGCTGCACCGATATATGCTATGCTGCACCCCTGAAGTTAGTGACAGAAGAAGAGATACCGAGAGAGACAACAGGAGAAACTACCTCAAGAATTGATGAGAATCTGAGATGAGACTAGGTATGTAACAATAAGAGCACCTTGTTAACATTGTGGTATACTGCATGCTCAAAACATCAGCTCATAGCATTGTTTATTTACTTACATGGCATTTATCTTTTTATGAACAGGCCAAAGAAAAGGACTCACTGTGGATGAAGACATTTTCTGTAGGACCAAACAGCACTTCGAACAGGTAAGATGTATTCCAAAGAATTCAACATACATGAAATTTGTGCAATAGAAGTAGGCATGTTTTTGTAACTGAGAGTAGAGTTATTAAACCAACATGACCATTTGAATTCTTTAAGGTTTCAAAGATGTCCCATGAGAGATCTTTGCCAGGACAAAAACGAAACCTTTTATTTTATTTAAAGAACCATGAAAGTGAGAAAAGACAGAGAGTAGGAAACAGGTCAGACTGACAACCACGTAGAGGAGCAACAGACAGGACAGATAGACTTTTTTCCCTAATTATTGTCATCATCTTAGCTAAATTACCCTGTGTTTTATGATGAGGTATGTTCACTCCTAAACTGCACATGAGCTATTCTTATGTGGCTTCTCCTCGAAGATGCGTATGAACTGCTGCTGGTTGATGACAATATACCTAAAACTTAACAACTTGTAACTCTTCTTCGATAAATAGGTGTCACCATCTCCTCCCATACCATGGGCCAGAGGAGCATGACCTTCTGGGTGAGGAGTTTCTAAATTATCGGACCATGCCAATGATATCCCTCAAAACCAAGACAAGAGACAGCCTAGCATTGGATGGCACCCTGTCATCCACAATGACCATAACGATGGCCAATCTGGAGCCCTGCTTCAAATGGGAGCCCCCTTCAGATATCGTCAAGGCCTCCAAGAAGGCCACAGGCCAGTATAACTGTGCCAACAGATCATAGACAAGGACTTCACCCAGCTTCTGATCTGCATCTGATACTGATGCCTCATTTTTAGTTATTTTTGTAATGCATTCATCTGTTTTTATGCTTGAGTTGTACCGTTTAAGCACTTTAAGCACTTTATTTGTTGCACTTAATTTGTTTCTGATGGACCATGCGGTGGGAGGATTTGGATGAAGAATGTCCCTCTCTTATTAATCTTGTGTCGTTTTCGGCTGAACTTAACTCATTAAGTGCTCTTGAGAAAACAATTATTCACAACATAGGTTAGGTTTCAGTTAAGAATTAGTTTAATATCATTCAAATCAAAATATCAATCAACCTACCTAGGTCAAATCTTAAACACTGGTCTATGAATAAGGCTTTATTGTGATGCATAGGCAGTCATTTAGGCACAACAATGGTTTTCTAGTTGAATGTTCAGCTCAAGTCCAGAAGGCCCTACAAGTCATGATGCCGAACATGAATCAGAATAAGTTCAGGTATTGCACATCTTTAGCAGACCACCCACAAATCCACTAGAATGCATGAAATCACATCTACTTAATCCAAAATTTCCTGGGATTGGACCTTCAGCTATGTCTGCGTTACAGAATGTAAGCAATATTGTCCACCTCCAGTAGACTGCCCCTATCAACGGCTTTGGGCCTCCCCACAAACCACCAGAATGCAGAGTACAACATGGGTATAACATCAAATTAATTCCAATTCTCTGATATCTGAACCACCAACCTGTGTGGCTGCGTGCGCGGCATAATTTTGGTCACCCCCCACAAAATCTCATTCCAAGGTTTTTTGAAAAGTTGGCAGCTATGAAGTTATAATGGGACTTTCATAAATCTTTCATTCAACATGACTAATCTGAATATTTTGGAGACAGGTTTTACCATAGAAGATGAAGAAAAATGATGATGATACTCTGTATGTAAATGTATTCCAATTGTTTTATTCAAAACATAAATTATATTGAAATTACATTAAAAAAATAATGATGTATTGAGCATGTTTGTCCTTAACAGAAGAATCAAAAGCCTAATATTATATCTGCTGTGCCCCTTAATGCAATCAGTGGCGCCCAGTTAGAGCGGTGAACCTCTGCGACGAGCTACAGTGGAACAGTCTCCCTGTCAACAATCTTGTAAATGAAGTGTGTGGAATACAGTGACAAACAGCAGAGGAATCCACACCTTTCCTAGATGGATATGAGATTTTCAGAACTTTCTCACACTTGTGTAACTCAGTATTTCTATTTTGCTCCAACGTATAGAGTGCAAACCCTAAATCTCACCCGATCACTTCATGTAACATTCCTGTTTGCCTACCCAACAAGTTTTGTCCAGATGTCTCTCTGTGTTTCTACGTGCCGTGCTGTCACTCTAACAGGAGCAGGAATCAGTCTCAAAATGTCATCAAACATATACCAGATACTGTCATCACAGGCTGGCCAGAAAAATCTATTCTGGCAAACACGGTGCATGCACTTCACTTGGGCATATCGTTCATCTTTTGCCATGATGATTCCTGGGTAGAGCTCCTTATCATATTTCAGGACGCACCATTCGCCAATGATTTCACCATTATTCCAGTCAATCTCCTGGGGTCCCGGAGGTTCTTCTTTCAGATGCTCCTCTGACTAGGTTGGTTGAGGTCAGACTAGGTTGCTTGCTTCAGGTTCCTCAGCCTGGATCATTTGAGGGCCCTCTGACAGTGGAGGGAAGATGAAGTGCTGAAACACGTGCAGGTTCTTCAATGTGACACACAGACAGCTCACATCCCTGGAGATCAAGTGGCCTTTTCTGCTGGTGACCACCTGGTGAATTCGCATTGGCCCTGGGACCGATGGGATTTTTACTGGCATGTTGCGGTATGCATCCACAATGTCGGTTTCTACATAAAAGAGCTTCACTGTGGTGCCAGTTGTCAGTAGTGCTCGGTAGAGTGTGGCGGCATCAGGGATGTCATGCCTTTGACTCAAAACTGATCTGCCAGTCTTTTTAACAGCCCCCCCTCAATTCAGTGATGAACAGGAAGAAATCACCCTTCTGCCTGTATTGAGTACAAGGACCATCGCTGAAGAAGTGGCTTTGCCTGTATTGCTTGAGTGAACTCGTATTCTTTGAGTGTTTTTCCTTTGCCGTATCAAATGTGTAGTATTAAATGCTGCTCTTTTGTAATCAAATAGGCAAAAACATAAAACAGCAATGTGCACATTATTTTACTAAAACAATAATAAATTACATTTTTACAAAATAACTAAAATACCATTACATAAAACATAATTTAACATAAATTAAGACAAATTCAGCCACTACTTTTTTATCTTTGTAAAGACAGAATTTATGGCAGAGCTGTTGTGGATCTTCGCATTCTTTTTAGGAGGTTCGTCAGAAGAGTAGGATTTTCGCTACAAAAAAACCCCCTTTTGTTTATTATAAATCCTTTTATTCACTGAAATTCACTTTACTTTCTCTTCACCATGGTGTCTGTGCTGTGCTGTTCACTGACCTCTGTGTGTGTGTGTGTGTGTGTACATTTGACAGTTATTTATGACGTTATAACAGGGCTAACGTTAGCCTATCCACAGCCAAAACACATATACAACTTACCGCAACACGTTTTCTCAAGTTTGAAGTGGAGTTCTTGTAGGCTGAGATGTCGAAATGTTTAGGCAGACACGTTTGACAGCGCAGGACATAGCTGTTCTTTTTTATAGTCTGTTAGACTGTATGTACTGCCTGGCTCCGTTTGATTGGTGAAACGGAGTCAAACATTGTTAGTGGCTACATTTGATTGGCGAGAAAGTGTCATGTGACAGAGCCTCTGACAAAAAACAAACCACTGTGTACTGAATAACAGATGAATAAAAATAAAAGTAGCGAGCAGAATGTATCTCACTGTAACGGAGTAAAAGTAGCGTTTCTTCTTTACAAATATACTCAAGTAAAAGTAAAAAGTATGTTGCATTAAAACTACTCTTACAAGTACAGTTTATCCAAAGGTTACTTAAGTAAATGTAACGGAGTAAATGTAGCGCGTTACTACCCACCTCTGCCCAGTTTGACCTGTTGTGCTATCCATCCCCTGCTTTCACTTCATCCTCTCCATTCTGCCACCATCTCTATCTGGAGCCAGATGTAACCATCTTGGTTGAGTCGATTTCCTGATCCGTGGCCCAAGATGTTAGGCAGCTGAATCATACATGCACAAAGCACAAATGATTTGAAATTAACATTTTGCATCATTAGGTTTTTCACATTTTCACATTGAAATAAACCAGTGTGGATCTAGGATCATGCAGCTAAAATCACCCACTTCATCCATTCAGTAAGTTTATATGGCCTGAGCTTTCAAGGACTGCATAACCAACTGCATTATCACTAAACTTATATGCACAGTAAAACAGGCATGCAAAGACGGCCTCTGTACAGCAGGTTAAAACCACGTCTAACCCGCCTGTCCCATTTCGACGTTGCTGCACAGAAATATTTGATGCTCCACTCTCATGTTTATGTTTAAAAATGTGCAGAACAACCTGACATAAGACCATTACTTAAGTCACACAATTTGATATAAACCAGACACACAATTTTAGATATTACAGCCTATTATATATTTGATATTTAATATTTGAATATTCATAAAACTGCAGAGTCTTCGACTAAATGTTGGAGTTAAAGCAAGATACATTTGTCATTGCCAGGCCAGCAGAAAAAAAAGCCAGTGGTCATGCTAGCAGAAGCTAGTGGCAGTACTAGCCGTAATGTTGGTACTAGCCGGGAAAAAAACCCAGACAGACCCCTGCTAGCGCCCACGACAAAATGTCTGCTATTTCAGGTTTGTCTATATCATTCAAAATTTCAAAATGAATCAGCAAGTTTAACAGCAAAACAGTGCAGTCCATCCTTTCCCGCACCGCATTTTAGGCTAACGCTAATCGTTAGCCGCATAGCTAGACGTTAGCGCCCTTGATAACATTCAGGCTAGACTCTAGAAATTGTCTTTGTATGCTAACTGCCGACGCACTGTCTCAAAAACACGTTATCGGAAACATAAAATTGATGCATTTCACTCACCATGTCTTTGTCGGATGCCTCACCGGAGTGCATGGGCAGCAGTCAACACTGGTAGGCTGACTTGACAGCCACAGACGGGATTGTTTTTCCAGTGACGTCAACTGGACCGTTAGGTGGCCTACGTTGAGTGGATATTGATGAATTTGAAAAATTCTCTCTTGGATTTTTTTGAGTCTCCATAAACTTCATTTTAAGGGTGGGATGAGTCCAGCCTTACATTATGTGGCCCAGAGTTCTAATTTGATATATGGGCCGAATACTACACTCAACAACTGGCCTTGATCTTGTCTGCCAGAGTCAATGCAGTGCCACCTTTGCCACACCTGGGCCATGTTTGGTTCATATACCTTATGCCAGTGCCGACTGAATGCCGCCTGTGCCAGCTTCATGCCAAATCCGGGCCAAATGTCACTGCTATGTGGGTATGAACGCACACACACACACACACACACACACACACACACACACACCCTATTGAATGTAAGTTTATAAAATGCTACGAGACACCATATACTGCAACCACATTGAACATAAGCCATAACCTCTCTTTCCTCCAACTCTAACCTTGAGGGCCCTGGTGCTGACTCTGGATCTGGCTCTACTTCTGGACTTAGAGGGGGCGTCATGCACTGATCTATGGCTGCTGCACTTGCTGCTTTGGCTGTTCTGCATTTCACTTGTGCTGCTCTCCAATTCAACTGCTTGGCTCTCCGTTCTCTGTCATTTAGTTCACTAACTGACAGCTTTTTCCCTGTGTCTTTGTCCTCTTCCACTTTTCCTTCTCTTTTTCTAAATGTGCTTCTCGTCTCTCAGGATCAGCATCTCTACGTTGTCTGTATCTGCGTTGTTTCTCAGCTGCAGAAAGAGGCATCCTCATAAAATCATATAAAACACATAAATCACTTTATTGTTAACACTAACCTATTTCATGTAGTAAGTTATAATAATAAAAATAATAAATTTGATTTCATTCTATTATATTCCTAAAACAACGTGCAACAGGGTTGATGAAAATGTTATTGGCAGCCATTACTAGCCATGTGGTAGATGTCATGACACCACATGGTGTGCATTCATGAGAGGCTTAAATGTTGTTATATATGTACATTTAAAAGTATGCTTTTGTGGTACACAGATGTAACAGCAGCTCATTGAGGGGTGATACAATGAGCTTGTCTCCCTCTGTCAGACATTGCATAACTCAAAAAAAAAATTCATTAAAAGAAGAGGATACTCACTTGTCTTTTCACCATCACCTTCATAGAAGGGAGATGATTTCACTTCCTGGAAGTATTTAATTTTCGTAACAGTCCATTATCTCTGAAGGGGTGTTTTCATTGAAAGTTACAGCGTTGACAACCCGAGTAAATTGTTGTTTTTTTCAAAATTTAACACGTTAAGACTAAAACCCATTCATGAGTAATGAAAGAACACTTTGAGGCTTTATATAAGTTTCATTTTTTATATGATAGTAGACTTTTTTGGCCTTAAAGGTCCGATATTATATTGTTTTTCATCAATTTCACACAGCTGTCAGAGGTCCAACAACACTGTATTCGAAATGTATTGCCCCAAACCCATCCGTGGTCCGGAATTTCAGCTGTCTAAAAGTCGCTCTACTGAGCTGTACTGAGAGCAGGCTGTTTCTGTGCCTGCACCTTTAAATGCTAATGAGCTCCGTCTGCCAACGCCTGCCTTGCCTGCTACGCGCCTCTCTCAGGGACAGGATGCCGCTTACACTAGCGGTAGCATGCGCTAATGTTTATGGTAGCTGTATCGCTATGGCTTGCAGAGATGCTGTCGTTAAACCTTCAGGTTGACCCAGAAGGAGAGGCTCCTGAAGAAATAGAGACTCTGCTGCTGCAGCAAGACGTTTCAGGATGGTTAGTGTGTCTGAATATGTTATTTAGTTTATTGGTATGTGTTGTTACAGTTACTATCATGTAGCTAATGCTAGCTCCTGCTAACGGTAAAGGTAACTTGTAGTTCATCGGCAACTGTAAATACTATCAAAAAATGACAAGACTTACCTGTGGTTTGGGTGCAGTTGGGTTAGGGTTAGCTTAGTTTCCCCCCTGAAAACAGCATCCTTCCCCGCAAGTAAGAGAGTCAGACAGCGTCCAGTTTACTGATGGCGATTATGTTATTATATAATTTAGAGCGAAAAACATAACTTTGTCACTTTCCAGGATGTTTGGTGGGTCAGGATCTCAATCACGACACATTATAACAGCATCCATATGATTTAAACTGTCCACGGGTTTAGATTGACAGGAGAACACCGGGGAAACACCTTGAAAACACACTGACGTCATCATCATGACGTGTACCGCCACGCTTCTTTAGGAGCCGCGGCGCTGGCTTTCTGTGTGAATTACACAGCGGTTCTTCTTTAAGGCGGAGATGCTCCGCTCTGTGTGAATGACCAACGGCAGAGAATTGGTGAACGGCCGCTGCGGTGTTAATGCGTCTTCTCTTTTTGAAAGGGGCTACAACAGTTAGCAGTGTCAGCATACACAGCAGTATTTAAAACTTAACGGTGACTAACTGGGCACTTAACAACCATGAACATGTCCACAAGTCTCGCAGTCACACACATTGTGCACAATGCACCACCCCATGTCAATCATATTACATGTAATATGAGGGATGTGGTATGGTGCAAATCAGCGCCTTGGATTTGTATACCATTTCAAATAAATTCATTTGACTGTAGTTGTGTTTCTTTGAGTCAAAAACAATGTTTGTGTTTAAAATGCGCATCCTGGGAAAGGATGTGGAGGCGGTGGAGGATTATAAGTACCTGGGTGTTACCATAAACCACAGACTGGACTGGAGATCTAACGCTGAAGCTGTTTACAAGAAGGGGATGAGCAGACTATACTTCCTGGGAAAGCTGAGAACTTTCAACGTGTGCAACAAGATATTGGAGATCTTTTATCAGTCTGTGGTGGCCAGTGTACTTTTCGTTGCTGTGATTTGTTGGGGAAGCAGCATCGGAGCCACCAATAGACTCAATAAACTCATTAAGGAGGCTGGCTCTGTGATTGGCTGTAAACAGGACACTCTGGAGGCTGTGGTGGAGAGGAGAACACTGAAAAAACTGTTATCCATCATGGATAATCCTCTCCACCCTCTCCAACTCACGCTGGTCAGACAGCGGAGCACCTTCTCCAAAAGGCTGCTTCAGCTTCGCTGTTGTAGCAATAGATACAGGAAATCTTTCCTGCCACAAGCCGTCACTTCATACAATAACTCTCCCACCTCTGCCTGACAGAGAGATCTCTGATCTCTCTACTGTTTTTACTCCGTTTATAACATGTTTACAGCTGCACATTCTAGGTTCTTTTAAGTCTATTTATCTATTTATATTAGTTTTGGTTTTGTTATTGCACACTAATGTACATTTTGGTTATGTTATTGCACATTCATTGGAATTGTTTATTTCTAGTATAATTGTATAGATTATTATTGTTTATAGTATAAGTTTGCACTGTGTATATACATTGTATATATCTTGCTTTCTATTTATGTTATGTGCAGTGTGTTTTTCCTTTTCTTTCTTTTTTTGTGGACCCACTGCTGCTGTGACAAAGTAATTTCCCAGTCTGGGATCAATAAAGCAATTCTATTCTAAAAACAATTAGACACAGCCTTTAACAGAATACAAGTTGACTTTATTCCCATTGTGAAAGATGATGGTCATATACCTGCATTGGTATTTATAACTTAGATTTTATTCAAATCTTCAAGTTCAATATTAATTTCAGACAAATTGTATGGGCTGTGATTTTAGATTTTATCACCATGCACACTCAATTGTAAAAATCTTACTGATGTTTCAATGGCTAAACTATGATATTAAAATGATCAGGTGTTAGAAAAGAGAATTGAAGAAAAGCTGAGTAGTGGAGGTGTAGTTGGTGATTCAGTTTCTAAAACACCAACAGAATTAATTGCCAAAGCTAGAAAACAAACCAGAATGTTCCTTTAGATTTTGTCTGTAATCTGTGACTAAAATCTATATCTTATTTTCACCTTCAGCGGTGGGCGGTCCTGGATGTCTGCATCCACTGATTTATAACCCTGACAGTAAACACACTCATCCAGTCCTGCAGAGTGTCTGCAGACTGGCTCTTTACAGGATTCACTCTACCCACAATGCCTTGCAGGCAGTGACAATAGGGGTTGAGTTGTGGCTAATAACTGCTATGATTTAGGGCAACTTGTGTGTGTGTGACTGTGGAGGTAGAGACTGCATCGGTTTAAATTTCAGAGAGAGAGAGAGAGAGAGACCATAAAAGTAACCTGTTTATGATCCAACACACAATCACCCTTTACTGACAGACACTGGGGAAGTGGTGGGCTTCCTCCGTGTGTGTGTGTGTGTGTGTGTGTTTCCTGCATAAGATTTATTTCACTCACAATGTCAGAAAAGACATACGCAAACACACAACCTGAAACTGTCCAGTGAGCCAGAGCTCATGGAGAGACTGTGACAGGAGTGATAACTCTGCAAACACCTGACTAACTGTGTGTGTGTGTGTGTTTGTGTGTGTGTGCTGCATACTGTATTATTTCAGCCTGCAATTCACATACTATTGATTTCATACGAACGTTTGGGACATACTGAAAAACCCCACGCACTGTTTCAGCAAATTAAACAGCATGTTAGTCAGGTAAATTTCAGACCAGGCCAGTGGCTGAGTTTACTCTTTATGTGCAGCACTAAAATAAACATACAGTTACCCGTGGTCATAAGTGGCCAGTTTGGGAAATATTTCTGACATTTTTAAGTTTACCTACAGTTAATAAAATGGTGACACTTAGACATGTTAGTAGGGTTATTATTTCTGTGCATTGTAACTTGTCTGGATGCTCGTTATTGCAGAAAAACAGTTCTTATTCTTTCAGGAATCATTTTTATCCTGCACCATAAGAACAGATGCCGACTCTGCAGCCCTGACTGAATGCGGGGGAGACAGGCTGGTGGCATTTATAACCGTTGTGACGCACAAGGTGGACTCCTTTCTGTGCGGGTGTGTGGGTTTGTGTGTATGTGTGTGTGTGTGTGTGTGTGTGTGTGTGTGTGTGTGTTATTCATAGTCCATTGGCGTCATCAGTCCTGAGCAACCCACTGCTGTTTCAGAAAGACACGCTGTGATGCAACATGTTAACCATCAGCACGCATTATGGCCCAATCCCAACTACACACCGAGCTGTCGCCCTGTGTGTGTGTGTGTGTGTGTGTGTGTGTGTGTGATGATGCAAACTGAAACTCTATAGCTGTGTGCACTGTTTGTTTGTTTGTTTTGCATTCATGTGTGTGTTACTTACATTATTCCAACACACTGCAGGTTCTGGTGGAAGCCTTCAGAGAGCCTCACCACTAGCACTCTGTTATACTGGAGATTCAAACACACACAGAACAGGTGGTTAGACGAGCTGCGATTGTGTCATGTGTCCACCGGGTGTCAGGATTTCCCCTCACAGTAAATTATAACAAGTCTTTCAATGAGCTGCTGTTATATCTGTGGGATTAAAACACGTCTGGAGAGTCTACAGCTTTCAACCATGACCCAATTTGGGATTATAATAGTATATAAAATTTAAAAAATAAAAAAATAAAAAATTATAATATGACTTAGGGATATACCTTACGACATTTATATGGAAAAAATACTACTTATTATATAACTACTAGTTTATAATTGGCTTCACATGGAGCAAAAACCATATTAGAATTCTGTTTACATGCTAATGCATCAACAACAATACTCCAATATGATATTTTTATAGTAATGTGACACTTTGGAAGGAGCCAATCTGTATGATGACTATTTTTACTTTAAACTCTACACTGTAAAAATGTGACAAAGTGACTTAAAAGATAAATCTTGGAAACCGATTATCTCGAAAATTACCAAGTAAAGTAAAATTCGAAGTTGTTAAAACTTTATGGCTGGTTCAAGTTAAAGGTGATCAGGTATAATCCAAAAAAATTGTTTGAGAAAAAGTCTTCAGGTGATCAGGAATAATCCAACATGTGTGTCTGTGATGAAGTCGATCAGCTTTCGAAGATTTCACCTTTCCATCAACAGATCCGCGGCAGGTCAACTTGTGTCAAGTTTAATTTGCGAATGAGAAATGAATGAGGCCTGCATCTTATATAGCTGTGGTCAATGTTCTGTTTCATGGGCGATCGAGTGACAGAGATTCTATGCAGTAAACTGATTTTTATTTCGTTTTTCTTGTGTAAAATGTGGTCATTCAATAATATGTCATTTAAATTTGCTGATCGTGTAACTTCACTCATGCCAATAAAGTTTATTTCAATTGACAGATGTAAACTGTGGGATTAGTGTGTGCAGCAGGTGATTCTACAAGAGCTCCACTTAAAATCTTCACTTTGTGGGGGTCTAAAATACCTGATGTTAGAGGCAGAGATGAATTAATAAATGAGAGACTTTTGGAAGCCCTGTCACATCCTGTGGAAGCCATTTCCACCGGTTAAAGAAAAAAAAAGATGAAAACTAAACTTTGAAAAATAAATATTTCCACTGTAAACCAAAATCATGAGAAAAGTCAAATAATTAGATAAAGAGTCAAATTATGAGATAAACAATCAAATTTATGACATAAAAAGACAAGAGATTTTCCTCATTTTGGTTGAGTTTTTTACTAATTGCACACTGAGGTGCAGTGTTTTGAGATCATCTTGACTTGTTCAGGTGTAAGTGAGAGTATTGATATGAACATGAGGGTTATTACTATACAGTACCAGTGGGATATTGAGTGTTGGTCTGCAGACTAAATCATCTCTAATCTCTCTAACAGATCTGTGACAGGTTATTTTAGCCTAGAAAGGTCACAGGTTCCATATTTTACACTGAGTATTTGAGAGGTGAAATATACTGAAAGACTTCAGTTACATCAAATATCAATATATGTAAACGATGTATGTTGACCACTGCACTGTGTTGCTCTGTCCACAGGGATCAGCAGCAGCTCAGGTTGCAGAAGATAAAGTGTAGTTTGATGAATAATGTCTGAATAACAAAATAATTAATATTATATGCAGAAAGATAAGCTTGAATTATTAAATTAGTGATGACTATATAGTTAAACAGAATTGGCATACAGTAATTGTCTCCATTGAAATGATAAAAGTAACACACGACGCAAATGAGCCAGTGCAGCACCTGAAAAAGAAAAATGTGATACGTAAAATGCAACAATGATGAATACATGTCAATAATGCACTGTAGATCATTTGAAAATAACAAAAAGTCATATAATATTCAGTATGAAGAACCTGCTTATTTTAAAGCAAGCCTCCAGATTGTTCAGTTCTTTTGGAGAACGCTGCAACGCTGTTTTGCCATGAAGCTCCAGAAATGATTTGTTTGTCTACGAAACATCATCTGACTTTCCATCAGCATGACAGGGGAGGAGATAACGACTGAATTTTCATTTTTGAGTGATCTGTTCCTTTAAATACACAAAGCAGAAACGTGAATATCCAGCTTTTACATAAAAACACCTTCTCCGTTTGTAGGTTTAGACTGAAACTGAGGGCAATACAAAATCCAAAATCCAGAATCCATCTCCCAAATCATCGCTCTCCTCCGACCTTTTCCTAGAAGACTGTGAGCTCAGAAAAAAACTCCCAATAAAAGTTGAAATGTGTGCCAAACCAGTAGAAAGCCGCCCGCCTCCATGTTACATGCAGATCGGTTACTTTCCCTCAAGTGATGCCAGAAAAGCCGCTGCCAAGTGTGTCCCGACATGTTTTCGATGTGTTTTCTGAGCTTCAAAGCGTCGCAGCAGGAACTCCCAGAGTCACCAAACCTCATGAAGACAGAATGAAAACACTATAAAAGTCCTGCGAGTAGCAATTCAGAGAAGGGGCGTTTTTCTGGTTTTGGTGCAATTATAACTTAAAAAAACACATGTGGGGAAAATGGTTGAGCCTGAACCTCTGCCTGCTGGTGTTATTTTAACCCCTTCACAAAGCCCTTAATGTGTGCTGAGCTGATGAGGCTGACGGGAAACATGTTGGCGGGACAGAGTCACTTCGTGGAAAAGGATTCTGTTCTCTGACGTTCTGGGAGTTTGGTCAGTCTGTCATTTAATATTGCCGACGCTGGTTTTGTTTTTGTTTTTGTCAGTTTCATCCTCATGTGTCATGTTGTGTTACCTCCTGTCCTTCTCTTGTTTTCCCTCCCCTGTGATTGTCCTGATTCGTTTCAACAGATCCCGATTAGCCTCAGGTGTAATTAAGTGCTTGTTTTCCCTCTTTTCTCTCAGTTTGTCTGTCTCGTTCCCGGTGTGTCTGTGTTGCTCCTCGTGTTTTTGGATTCCTGCCTGTGTTCCCCGAGCCTCTGCTTTGTTTTTGTGTATTTCTCTTTGGTTCTTTTGGGGATTTGCCCCAGCCCTGTTTTTGTCTGTTTTGTTCCTTACAATTTGGATTTTGTGATTAAAGCCGCCATTGTGTGTCCCGCGTTTGGGTCCTCACACTTTTGCAACGGTTGTACTTTTTGTTTTGCTAACAAAGCGAAGATGGGGGGAATGCATTATGCTTAGCAGTGTCTTTTCGATGTGAGATTTCTTTTTTTAACCTGGTTAATGTCTTTGAAAACTTTTTATCCCCAACTGCAACTGCAACTTCAAATTTGTGTTTTCCAAAATCCCTATTTGCACAGGACTGGTATTACTGGGAGACCTCATGCAATTTAGAAATAACCCTCCTATATCAGTGTTTCATTTGACTCATTTGCATAGGATAAGTTAGTAGTAACAGACTGGCTCCATATACTTTTTTTTCCACTTGTGTTTCTCAGCTACTTATCACCAAGGAACTCTTCATCAGATCAACGAGTGGTGAGTGAATCGCGGGTGTTCTTATTGTCCTGTAGCTAGATGATTCAGGAAAAGTTTTGCGTGTGAGTGAATGATAGTTGTGTGACAGCTTGTTTATATTCATGTGATGATTTGTTTTACCTAACATCGGACGCATTTACAGTTGAGTTAAAGAATGGTGGTTGGATGTATTTTTTTTCACTTGTGTTTCTTAGCTAATATTCATCTCAGCTATTGTGTGAAGACCTGATCACTCAACGGATTACAAGTATACATTATAGATACTATAGTTGTGTGGTTTTTCTGCTTAATACCCCTTTTCCAGCTTTTCAATTTAGGGTCACACCCTGCGTTGTGACATGTGATGCTCCACCCAGCACGTATATGAGTAACCTGTGAAGCTCTTTCTCACTCTCTCCTCTGCGTTCTCGGCTGGCTGCAGCTCGTGCAGCCGGCAGGTCAGAGTGAAAGGCTTTGAGGAACAGAAGGTCGCCTAAACTACCTTAAATACAGAGTATGTGATGAATTGTATTTAGTATTTATTACTCGTATGTTTGAGAATATCATGCTTTATTTTGATTTATTCTTTTATTTACATGCACAGGCATAGGCCAGTGAATAGATCTTCGTATACACCAGAACAGCCACAGAATGAATCAACTTGACCCTGTGATAAGGCACTGACAGCTATTGAGGAGGACCAAAAACGCTGTTTTGTTTTTAAACTTAAACTAGAAATAATCAATATCTGTTAATTATAACCATACAAACTAACTCGTGTGCGTATAGATTTCAAGACCCAAAAATAAAATTCAGGAGACCGGCTTATCTTAAAGCCCCTGGAACCAAGTCGTCATTGAACAAAAAGTGCAATTGGCAGAAGACCATCCAGTCTCTCTCGGGGTGTTCGGGTCATCGTTGATTAGTTGTTAACATGGCCCCTCCTAGAAAAATGTTCAAACATAAAGACGGCGTCCGCTGGTATGCTGTACCACTATGATGACGACTGGAATACTGATGATGAGTGAGTCGTCCCGTTCACTGGTGAAGGAGTTTGCGGTACATTTTTGTTTGCACAAAAGAATAATTTGCCTTATGGAACCGACAAATGTGGTGATGATGTCAACACAACAGCTAGAAGGCTCAAAGTGCAGACCAAACAACTCATTGCCTTAAAAAACGTGTGTCAAGTGTGAATTTTACTTGTTCTGCTGATGCTGTTGCTAACGTCTTTCCTCACGAAGGACGCGACGCCTCTCCTGGTTCAAGCACTGGTCATCTCCTGCCTAGGGAAACTGTAGTTCAGGAGAAGACATTCAAATCTAACAATATTAATGAGGTGATGATACCAAAAACAGAAACATATGCTCTTTTTGCGGTGTGGCTTCAGCTTTCTATGGGTTTAATGGCATGTGTGTTGTGTTTGGCTCATCAACGAAGTAGCATGTTTACCGTTAAAATAGATCTCTCACTGTGTTCTCAAGCTTACAATGTCATTGCAGGATTGTTGCTTTGATGAGGTTAGCAAATAGCTCTTAGCAGCACTTGGCATTGCTGTGCTGAATGGCTCAATTAAGCGTCCGTAGCTCTGATCAGTTTTGTTAAAGGCGTTCTTTCATCAGTCTTTCTAAAAAATCTACAAAACTGATTAAACTAATAGATGTGGCAAAAAGCTCAGAGTCATGTTTATGTCGCCTGCCTGGTTGTCATCAGTCTCTCCCTGCCAGACTGTCTTTGATTACTCTCACGCTTTCCTGTTGGTTGCTTCTGTCACTGTCAGTATGAGCCCGTCCTGGATGAAAGCGTCATTTATAAAGCTATAAAAGCTACAATCTAAAATATAAGATGGCTCAAGGTATCTCTGGGGGTCGTTCTGACAGAGTGAGGGATAGAGGAGAGCCTTTGGCCTGCACAAGTTCGACTTTAGATTTGGATGTTGTGGTGGCACTCATGACTCATGACACACACGCGCGTCCACACTGTGCCTGGCAGCGATAATGTTCCTGTCCACAGGCAAAATGAGAGTAATCAAGCATAATTTCCTCTATTACTCGGTTCCATATTCAGGACGTTCCTGAGCGGAAGGCAGCCTCTTTTTCATGCATGTCTGTAAGAGTCGAACGTGGAGACACAGATACAGAGAGAACATTAAAAAAAACATGCATGTCTCCCATAGTTTTAGATTCCCTGAGTATATTAGTTAGTTCTCTTACTGTTCCGACTGCAAATAAACATGTTTTTAAATCGGTTTTCTTTCAGGAGAAACTGTATGAGTCTCTCTTCTACTGCTGAAGTCAAGCAGTCTGTCCACTGGGTGGCAGCGTGGATCAGATCTTTTTAAATGCTTCCTCATACTTTCTGCTGATGACTTGCAAAAAACACTTCCCCCAGAGAGAATTCAGCAAGTCATTTCAGTCTGGTGAATTTCAGAAGTGAGCTAAACTTGCATTTTAATTTCTTAAATGAATAGCTGATTTTAATCCTTTCTCTTGTCCGTTTAAAATGAGGTTTTGTGTTTCCATCTAATAAGTCATTTATTGAACCATACATGGAGGGAAGGAGTGATATCTGTAAACACTGCGCCAAAATACTCAAGATTTTCCATTATTCTCCTGCTGCTTCGGGGATTCAAACGTGCAACCTTTAAGGAGCACTGCATAGTTGTGGGGGATCAAATTTGAATCAGAAGAGAAAGATCTTCATCATCTTTTTTCTTTATTATGCCTAAACAAACTAATCAAAAACTGACAACAGTTTAATTCTGTTATACTTTGTTTATATTTGGCGGACCCTGCCACCTCTCTAGCTTCAGTGTGCTGGGGACCTTATTTACTCTGAGAACAGCTTGTTTATTCACTTATAAGTTTGTAATATTACCTCATTATTATTGTAAATGTTAAAATTCTGATTTCTCAGCTCCCTTTCATACTGCAGACTGGTGACAGGAAACACTCATTTCTATGTTTCATACAAGTTTTTTTATTATTGATTACAGTGTCTTTCATTGATTAACAGTGTATTCCCCATTACATTAAGCTCAAACCAAGATTAATTATCTTTTTTAATCAGAGTACAAAGAAAAGTAAAATATAATGCAACATTGTATAAGTCAGGACATGATCATGAGATATAATACAAAGTGTCCAGAAACACTGCAGCTCTCTGCAGTCCAGAGCCACAGAGCTCCTTCACTCTCTGCTGTAAACATGAAGCTTCAAACATCCCGCTCAAACTGTCGTCATCCTCTTCATCATTTACATGAATTCTCTGTGAGGAGCCCAGCCGACTGACCGGGCTGAACGGGACCATCCTCTCCAGGAGTTCAGTAAAAAAAAAAAAAAAAAAAAAAAAAAAAAGGTTGTGAAGTGTTTTCCTTGTCAAGTCATTGTCATTTGCCCCTGCTCGGTCTGGAGTTGATGATTTTGGTGTTTCTGATATAATCAACCATCAGCTGAGTGCTACTGATGTCGTCAGTTGAAATCTCTTTAACGGACACTTTGTGCAACATTCGACCCGTCTGGTACCTGGAGGTGATCTCATCAAAGTTCTGTAGCTGCTCCAGGTTGTGTCTGAACCGTGGGGATATCTGGCGCCTGCTGGAAGCTACGTGCTCTGCATGGCGCTCTGTGGACTCGAAGAATCTGCAACAACGACAATGCCAACACAATGAAATAAAATACCAAACGGATGGAACGTATTGTATCTGTGTGGAGCAAAAAAAAAAAAGTCTTATAAGATCATCAATGAGGTTTATTTTAATTGTGAAATCACACCCTCCACTATGATGACCAACATGAATCAGCTTAAATAAATGAACATTGAGACTTTAAGAGCCCGTATGACTTTGTGTTGTTACCTGTGCGCAGCGTGGTCGTCTTTATGGGGCTCTCCTCCAGCGTTAAGAAGCAGCTGCTCTTCTCCCCGCTCACGCCTCCTGCCCCGATATCACAGGTTAGCACCATGATGGGACCCTTCTCCCCCTTCAGGTGGACCTGGATGCAGTCCTGAGACAACACAAACACACACACACGACCCGAGTCAATATGATGAAACTTTTATTCTGTCTACCTTCTCAATGAATCGGCTACAGGTATGTATTACCTACATGAAATACAATCTGAGTTATCAACAATGTCTGTATTTTAATCTCTAGAATATTTCATTACAACCGTCTCATATCAATACATAGCAACTAAAGTAACATTAAATATCTGTTTATCAAAATATTTTCTTAAATGCATAATCAAGACAATTCAGTTTTGAAAAACAAAAACACATTTTATTCAAAAAATAAACAAAGAGCACATTTATATTCCGATATAAAAGGTTGGTCGTTTTACCTCTTTGGGTGGAGGAACCTCCAGTTTGGTTTCCTCTGGAGCTTTGACGACGAACAGCGTCTGCCTCTGGAAGGCTGGGAGCCGCCGGATGTCATCGTAGGTCACATAGGCCGATGTGAGGGGACCGTTAAGGAAAACCTGCCTAGTAGTTAGCTCCCTTATTAAAAATATACATCTAAATACATTATGTATTCTGGGTTAATTGATGGTTGAGAAACTTGTGGTTGACAACCTGTTTCTCCTTCCTCATCTATCATCTTGGCGCATAATGTGATATATTAATCCGAGTCAGTAAAATAAAATGTCATATATTAATATCTGGATCAAAACCACCATTGGCAGATTTTAGTATTGGCTTCTACCAACTCCAGATGGAAATACTGATGATTAAAAATCATGTGTAAACCTGAAGGAAAATCAATATATACACCTTCTTTTCTGCTATTTTCTGTCCCACAACTGAGGTTCATCGTCCTGCTAAACAGCAAATAAAAAAGACGTTTCCTTAATTGAGAATTTTCAACAACGTCCAATCAAAACATCCTGATTTAACCTTTGTGGAAATGCAAGGCTTAACCAAGAACCATTGACTTGCATGTGTTTTAAGTTTAGGTTATGAACTTTATGAACTCAATTAGCAGCAGCGCTACTGCTCATCTAAAACTGGGCTTGATGTGAAAGGATATGCAGCGCTTTCCGTGTCGTCGGTCATGTCGAAGAGCTGCTGAGCGCACTTTTTGATGAGGGTGTCCAGGGTTTCCTCCACCAGCTTCAGGCTCTCCATCTCTCTCTCAAACGTCTCCTGGTTGTTCCACAGGAAGCTGGAGATCTGATGCTTTCCTCTGGACAGACGACAGGAAGACAGGCGCTTTACGTAAAGATTACAATCTCAATAATATAATTACGGTTCCAAGAAAACCTGGAGCCATCTGATGACAACTGAGCAAACTCCATTCACTGATGGAGGACGGACTGAGTGAAAAGTAGTAAGAAGGATAGTCAGTGGAGCTTTGTATGATTCAAGATATATTATCTCTGGCTCGTTCACTCAACGTTCGGGAAACAGTGATGTGATTATTATTTTAACAAAGCATCATTCAGCCTACAAAGGAATCAAGAAACAGTGCCAGAGGTGATACCTGCAAATAACTTTTCTTCTCTGAGTTATGTTATCATTACTTTATCACCATGTTTATTATATTTTTTTAAACCACAGAAAATCAAATGTTTAGCATTTTTTGTGTGTAAAAATCAGTTCATAAAATCCCCAAAATATTAATGGAACACGCACAGTGGATAATAATGCAACCACATGCTTTCATCTGTTCACTCACATCCACTTGAACTTGTTGGCCGACTGCCTCTTGACGAGGCTGATGCCTTCCAGGACGTTGGTGACGTCATAGATACGCCTCCTGCGGCACTGCATGTCGCAGACCACCTGCCTCATGTCCACCGAGTTGTCGGGAGCTGCCAGCATTAAGTCCAGGAAGCGCCGCGTCAGCACGCCCAGGGACACATCTGGATACAACACAAGACACTGTTACAGCTAATAAAAAATCTAAATGTGTATTTATCCATCATCCTCTGATTCAAACTCCAAACTGCTGAGGTTCTATAATGAGAACTTGTTATAACAAACAGTTGTTAGAGCGAAACTCCTGAAAAATATGTCAGTTAAAAGACAGAAGCACGCACCCTGTCTGTGGCCGACTCTCTTTGTCTGGTTCACCTCTTTCTTCTGATCAGGGTTGATGCTGGAAAGAAAACATCTTACTCAACTTTAACTCAAATTTGTCTTTTCTGTCAGGATCAATACAGAAACCTGCAGTCTGTTAACATGTATGAGGAAGGAATAGAAGCAGAGAGGTTTGTTTACCTGGTTGTCCTCGTAAACAAAGTCTGAGTCTTCTCAGCAGCTGGAATCTAAAATTTAGAAAGTAAAACTGAGCAGACTTAAAGCTGGAAATACTTGACTCTTTGCCAAACGTTTGGAGACAGTAGTAATTTAGCAAAATAAATAATTGGTTACAGGAGTTTTATCAGGCATTTTAATGAATATTTTGGGTGATAACACACGTTATGTCCATTTTCTGACCTGCTGTGGTGGATCCACTACAGGAGGTTCTATTGGAGGAGGAGGAGGAGGAGGAGGAGGTTCTGGTGCCAGAGGTTTCACATTAGCAGGAGCGTCATCTTCATCATCATCAGCATCTCCACCACCCCACTGGTCCTCTTCCTCGGATGACTCTGCTCCCCAGGGGCTGATCATGCCCATGGGCCCGTCCAGGCAGGGGGGCATGATGGGAATGGCGTCGCTGTTGACCCCATTTTTGGAGATGTCCTCCGGCAGGAAGTGGTCTTCACAGATTAAATGCTGCTCTGTCGATTCCTGCTTGTCCGTCTCCCTCAGTGCGGCCAGCCATACCTGAACAAGGTCATCACCAGTGTTACTGCTGTCTGCTGTATTAATGTACGCTGGACGCTTACAGATGTTTACTAGCTTTTCTGATTTCTGATTCCATTTCAGATTACAGATCGTCCCTGATGTCAATAAACACTGCAGTCGTGGTTTTCTACAGTTTGGGGCCCCAATTCAACAATTTAGAGCTTTTAGAAGGTGCAGGAAAGGACGTCATGAATATCATGAAATCCATTGACACATCACAGAAACACTTTCTTTTCTTTTGCATGACCTTAAAATAATATCAAAATATGTTTAGGCCATACCCCAATGTGTGATACATTCCTCAAGATTCTGAAATATCATTAATGCCAGGATAGGTCGACAAAATCGAACACCACAATGTTTTTGACCCAATAAGCCCGACTTTGAGATAAGAATTGCAACGGTATTTTAGGAATGACTACTGCTCTTTTCACAAAATAGCATCACAATGAGAGTTTTGATAAATAATTAATGTGGGTATAACGATGAATGATGAAGAGGGAAAAGGCAGGTATTAGAACAAGTAGAGCAGTTTTGTTTGGTTTAAACGTAAAATATTTTTATGTTATTTGTATTCAGTCTAGTCAATGGTTCAAACATGGGTGTGATTTGTCTGAGTATAACCCCAACCTCAGTGATCCTTTGAGTTCTTTAAACTGAACAAATCAGTAGCATTTCCATTCACTGTCGTCGATCCAAAGATACACTTTATGGTTTGGTCTATGGAGCGGCATTGACTCAATAATTAGCAAACAAGCTTGTTCTTAGTGTTTGATTCAGATTCAAACCTGATTTCTTTTTTAGTTAAAATAGGTTAAGTTAGGTGTCACGTGTATTCTGAATTTTTCATCGACCCATGATCTTCCCCTTTCTCAGTGTTCTGCATTTAGTAAAAAAAAAAAAAAAGAGAGAGAGAGAAACGGCGACGTTTAATGTAATCTTGAAAATGAAACGAAAAAAAGATTTGTTCCTACTTCATTATTTTAGTACAGTTTTAATAGTTGTTGCTAGTCTTAATGTGCGTTCTCGGAAAATTTTGAGTGCAGGACTTTTGCTTAAAAACAGACTATCTATGTATTGTTGCATGTCTTTGTTTAAATAAAAGAGGCCGGTAACGTTACTTCTCCACGTTACTGAAATCTTTAAAACAGGACAGGTCAGGTGTCAATTCGGACTGTCGTTGTTGTTGAGTTAAAGTTGTTGCCTTGAAATTAACTGACACCAACGACTCCATGGACTTTTAATCAGTTTATGACTCATAAACTGATTTAAAAACTGTTCATTACTAGGTTACAGTGTTGGTTAGCAGATGAGCCAAAGCATGCCACCGATATCTGTAAGTTGGTCCTTTAATTACTGGTAGTTATGTTAGCTAATACACGTTAGCATGAAGTTAGCTAGCCGGGAAGGAGCAGCTCTAAGAAGGAACCATTTAATCAGGTATACACGCCACCTACACGACCCTGTCCGAGTGTGTGGTCCACTCATTTCTCCATAACTCACCTTGACTCGCGCTGGGTCTGTGGGGAAGTTGAAGAACCTCTTCGGCGGTCGGCTGTGGACCCCCCTGTTGTTCACGTTAACGGTCACCACGCGGTTCGGACACCCAGAGACGACACACTTCACCATGCTAACGACACTCCCCCACCCAAACCGAGCCGGGCCGGGCTAGCGGTACATCCGAGTCCCGTTTGGGACAGTTAGGATTCTGAAAGAAGCGCCACGGTACCACGGTGTTTACGTCGTGTTTCACAGGCGGCTCTCAGACAGGAAAGGGCGTGTTTTTGACCCGGAAATACAACAATGGAGGGAAAACTGGCAGAGCGATGGCGCCAAATATGCGCCCTCTACCGTCCATATCGTGTCACACACGTTAACTTATTCATGTACATTTATCATCACCTACTGATTTACCTGAACTCTTTTTAACAAAGGTACAATGATTGAAAAATCCTGTTTTGTTTTTATTCAGTTCTCACATAACTTGTCAACCTAGAGACCCCATGATAAGGAAAATTGACATGTTTCCCGCATTCTGGTGCCATTTAAATAACAAAAATGACAAAATAATAAGCTAAATGCATCAGATTTTTCGTGTATCAAATAATTTTATTTTTAATTTTCTATCCCAGAAAACACAACACAATAATTTGCAACCTTTCTTTTTAGCACTTTACATTAATTCCCCAGATAGCACACATACATCTTGCAGACGCTGACCCAGCTAATATAATTCACACTGTAAAGACATTGTAAGGGGAGCATTTGTTGAGTGGGAAGACGTTGGCCAGACATCTGCTTTCGGGCGACATCTTGCCCAATGTCTTGCCAATTAGCAAATGCTAACACACAACACCCTGTGTTTATCAGCCCCTCAATGGAAAATTGTCATGGAGCAGCCCCTGTGATAGAAAGAAGAATGGATGTTGCATAAACTTTTCATAAGTAACGAACATTCTTCTCTCCAGGATGTCTGAAATGTTTCTTCTCCTCTCCCTTTCTCTGTCCACCTCTCATGTACTGAGGAGAATAAGGGCATTTACCAAAACATCCATTAAAAAAACCCCATTGACTTTGAGACAAGGGAACCGGAAGTACAAAAATGTGAAATGATTTTCAAGTTTGAGGACTCAGTATACAGTATCGGCTACAATAGGCTTGTTCTCCTGAAGAAAGAAGAAAGTGGAGAAAGTCACCAAACCCCCTCTAAAAAAACGCTTAATTTTGAGACATGTCGCATCAGGAGAAACTGTATAAACTCTCTGAAACGCTGTCTGCAAAAAAATGTGTGTATCTGTTTGTTCCAGTGATGTAGGCGTATATTTCCATATAGAGCGGGGAAGTGAGATCTGGTCACAAGAGGTCACTCAACACGCATTCAATGCCAGGTGTGAATAGACGGCTCGAAGATGCTACCTTATGATAAGATATCTCATATCTCTCACCTGTTTACTGTATGAACATTTGGACATAAAAAACAACACCCAGCACTACTTTAGGCTACTGTGATGAGTTATTAATCTGCACATAGGCTTAGGAAGCATTTCAAATGTAAGTGGGACAAATTTTACTTAAATATTATTATTTTTTAAATATCAAAAATGTGTCACTTCATGTGTTCTGGTACCTTTTACCAGAGGTTTGATGCTTTATTTGGCTGTAGAGCACAATATAAAGTTATAGACAAGCCTGCATATTGTCATTTCATCCAGAGGAAGTGCCCCCGATCACATATTTGAAGATATCAAATATCTAAAAGTATGTTCACTGATTCAACGACTCACTTTGTGGCACAAGCTCATGATATACTGTACTGTTTGGGCAAAAAAATACACATCGACACATAAACCAAAAATTTGAATAAAATGCGAAACAATTAATCACCAACAATGATAATATAATAGATATCATGACCTCACACCATTATAACTTACATAGTTGTATCATCTAATGCAGTGGTAGAGCTGCACCAACAGTTAAATATTTTAAGATAACAATACAAAATTTTAATTTGTAGAGCTCCTCCCTGCCTTCATCCCTTTTTGTTTACTTCTCACATTCTTCCTCTTCATTTCATCCCATTCTTTCTCTCCCTCTGTTTTAGTCTCATTTGCCATCTTCCTTTCCTCTTTCCCTTCTTCTCACCTAGTTTACTCTATTTATTCAGGGCTTTTCATGGTAGCAGTGTGTGACCCACCCTCACTCAGCTGCCTGCCCCTTAATGTTTGCAGCCTGTGTGTGTCAGTGTAGGTAGCAGTGAAAAGGCGGTCAGGAGTTTCATTTATCTAGGCATTCTCTCAATAAGTAAGAAGGCTGTTTTTTATAATGAAGCACTGCTGCAGCACTCTGAAAAGAGCCCCGAGTGGAGAGACTGACGCATTTTCAACACGGCAAAAGTTGGGGGTTACTAAAATAATAATTCAAAACCACCCTTGAATCGGCAGCGTATATTAAGATTCATAAGTTGATCATTATTTAAAAGATTTGCCTCAAAACGAAGAAAAAAGCATATTCGGCCGTAATCATTCAAACAAGAGCGGGTCGTGGGCAGTGTTGCAACACAAGATTTATTCAGAGCAAGAGATGCCGACACCAGCATGATAAAAATTGTACAAACTTCACAAGTCAAATTAAAATATCACGTAGCAACTCGTGACCTTAAACATACAGCAAAAATACCAACGAAACCCATGCCATGTGGTAAGAAAAACTTCTGTTGAAAGTCTGCGAGTGGCAGAGAAAAAGGGGTGAAAGGAGAGAAAATGAATGTTGTATAAAAACCCCTTCTCAATGCACCGCTCAAAAGAAACTGCAACATCTTCATAAACGGATGATTTCACATATTCATATGGATTTCTTTTGCATTCTAGCATGTCACATGTTAGTGTTGAGATTCTCTATGTAAATAGTTACAGTTTAGCTTTTACATCTGATATTACAATATCTAGTCTATTGACTGTCTTTAAGTGGCAGAATTGTGCTTTAACTCCCATTTCCTTTGTTTCAGTAAGAATAACTGACTGAATAAAAAATACAAGCTGTCAGTCTATCTAATGCAGTAGTTTACTGGCAGGAAGCTGCAGACACAAAGCTTTGGACAGAGATGTGAAGTCAGGGAATGAGGCTTTGCAGCAAAAGTCCAAAGAAAGGAACATCTTTAAAGGAAAACTCCCCATTAGCACTGTTTGCTTTGCCTTCCCGTGGAATACTGGACCGAGAGCAGAGAAATAAGCAGAGATAAGTCAACCTGGTGTTTAGAAGAACCCTGGACGCCTAATATAACTCCTTGCATTTTGCAACTTTGCAGACGGGTTGTTTAAGTTGTCTCCTCTCGTCTGAGGAGGAGAAACAAGTCTGCAACATAGCATTCATGTTTTACTATTTTAATTTCCTACATCATGTTTCAGGTGGTCTGAAATGGAGCATTTCTGACATTTAATTAAAAAAAACCACAAAAGGTATTCAGACAGAAGCTTGTCAGCGTGGTTCAGCGTCTTGTTTTCGGCAGATCTTTTAAAATCGGTTCTGATGGGTTAGCGACTACACCGGAGTGGAGCGGGTTAACGGTGTCAGGGGACCAGGGGGAGAGTTTTCCTTTAAACGGCAAGTCAACTCAGTGAGATTTGTTCCAGGTCACTTTCAAACAGGAATCACCAGCACAAAGTCTTGTCGAAGTCACAGTTTCCACAAACTCGCTGTACAGTTTTTGCTTCATTTACCACATGATAATACTTTGACATACTCCAATAAAGTGCATGCATGATCGACGGTGTTCAGAAAACATACTCCATCAGTACTACTGATTTTCAGACCGAATGTCATCGTAAGGCCGATTCAGATCAAATACTCAGTCTTTTGATTCAGTGCACAGACATCGCATCACGACTGCTGGCTCTAGTTTTCATTCATCTTTTCAAGAACAATCAAAGACAATAAAAAAAGTGCTGCTTGGTCATCACGTCGTCTGGCATCATGTCCCATTGTGGCTCAGACAATAAGATGCATGATTGGAAAGACGTTTTCTACAGGACGAGTGCAATATACAAATGACGGATGAGGACGTTTGACCCTGTAAGTCCAGTGGAGCCATCAGCCTTAAGGAAGGAAAATCATATCTACAAATTCCTTTCGCCTGCCAAGAGCCTCTTAATCGACAATAAAAACATCAAAACATGGAAACGAAGGTGTCCCTGTGCAAAGTCGAACATGACAGAACCAAAGTCCTTTCACCCGCGTCAGATTCCTAAAACATGATTGTAGTAAAAGGTTTTTACAAAACGCAATACATTTATAGTTAGTAAAAAGATCTATCAGCTCTTTGCTAGTTTTATTCATAAGAAATTGCATATACCCAAACATGTTTTCATATAGATTGCATCCCATATCTAAACAAACGATTTAATATTATCATACCAATATTGCTGACACGTTGTCCTATTAGCTAGTCAAGGTTGATGATCAAAAGAAAATTCAGAATGGCAGATTGTCTCCTACATTTTCCGTAGCCATTGGTCTCTCCGCTTTCGTTTTCCCCGCACCAACAAAGAAAATAAGCGACAGAACAGGACAGGTTGAAACGAAACAACTCCGAAGGGGATGATGGGATTTGCACCAGTAAGTTTCCGTGTCATGATGTTTGAGATCTTCTCGCTTCTAGCATTGGTTCATCTTCTTCTTTTTCATAATTTTAGCTAAAGATTTACAGTAACATAAGTGTCCACACGGTCCACTTTTTCAAACATTACAAAAATGAATGAGTTTACATCCATTAAACAACCTCCAGCTTCGCGGCTCGCGAGAAAAAGCCTCTCGAAAATGATTGCTCCTCGCGCTCGCCACTCCGCTCCCCCAGTTAAACCCGTGACGCCCATTTTTTTCATGTATGTAAATTGCATCAAAATAAAAAAAATGATTCAAGCTTACGATAAATAAATACATACATATACACTAGAATGTGCATACATTAGCAGCTATAAACAGTACATCACATTATATTAGATCATATGAAAATGTACAAAACGTGAATGTTTGTTTAAAACGTTGGTAATTTGTTTTTCAAAGCAAGGCAACGACAATCAAAAATAATTTAAAAAAAAGAGATACCCATGGAGTTGAGAGCATAACAGCAGAAGAAATAAAAGAACTATGGTAGATTACAGCAGCAAAAACAACCAATTCCCCTCTTTTTGACCTTTTTTTTTTCTTTTGTTGTTGTTGTTTTTGCTTTGCATTTGTTACTTCAGCCTCGGTCAGGGCTACACCTGGATACCCTGGACGGCCTGTTTGATGTTCTCCAGCAGCGCCTTGTTCTCCGGGCTCTGGTACTGGTCCTGGTGAGTGTACATGTCTGTCAGTGTACTCACATAAGTGTCAAAGTTCTGTTCATTCATTGGCTCCTGTGAGGGGAAAGAAACCCATGAAGAAACAAACAATCAGAGGGACTAGAAGACATGTGTACGTGTTAATAGACAAGCAATTTCTAAAAAAAAGACACTTTGGGAAAGAAGACAGGCGGGCAGGAAGGGAGGAAGGGAAAACTATCAGGGAAGCATGGCTCAGCTAATCCTTTGTCTACTACCTTTTTAATATCTATACTTCAGCCTGTGAAGGTCTACAATGCAACTCCGAACCATGCAAAATCAGGAGAGGGATGGTTAGCTTGTGGATAGATGGGAGGTTAATGTTGAGCATATGGAGACAAAATCAGGATGTTTAAAACCAATGGGAGGTTAATGGGCAGATGACAGAGACACAACTGTGAATTGAACCTAGCCGACTGGGAGTTTTGGTTTCTCAGAGATGGAACAGTTTTGGCTTCAGAAACAATCTCATTGGTAGAGTTCAACCTCAGTGGCTGTTTTACTGTAAAGTTAATTATTTGTTTGTTTGGATGAACACAGTTAGTTTTATATACGGTGTCCCTCAAGGCTCGATTTTAGACCCATTTTATTTATCATACAGTTTGTGCTCTAGAAACTGTCTATTAGTCTGGTTCAGCACTTCATGTTTAACGTCTGTTCCTACTGTTCTTTGCCAATGCAGGAAGTGTTCATTGTTCCTGTGACATTTCTACAAATGTCATAATTTGGTTTAAAAATAATTCTTATCGAATGCAATCCAGGATTTTGTGATATCTTCAAATTCTTTTCATTATGTATGTATATTTTATATGATGTCCAATATCTTGTCTTAATTAAGTTCAATAATCAGAATGATTTTGTTTAACAGAATGTTGCAACAGTGTTGCAAAATGTCACATTTTCTTATTTGATCCTGGCTAGATAGTCACCATAACAAGAAATAAAACAGAACATTTCTAGATGTAAAAATGTAAAGAATGATTTTATTTTAACTGCAGTCCATTTCTTTCATAATGTGCTTTTGACACTTAAATTCGACCTTTATTGTTTTCTTAGAACCAGGACTGTGACAGATGTTTACGTTCCTTGATAGGCGGTGACCTCTTGTGGCCTTAGTAGTTATTACGGCAGTAAAGGAGGCGGTCAGACGAAGTAGTATAAAGAGCAATAAGCCTGCAAAAGGGAGGAGGTTTGGAATGGTACAGGACTTTCACCAAGGAGACCGCTGCTCATGTCCAGTGTGAAAGCCAAAGTCAAATGAGAGGTATTTTAACTTACTCATGGACTAAAGTTACGTCACATACATAACGTAGGTACATTTGTATGTGAAGTTACATTACTGCTGTAGTATAGCAACATAGCTATTTCAAGCCAAACCATGATATTTTTCTAAACTTAACCAAAATGCCACCGTACAGCAAAGGTTCGGTATGCCTATTGTTGTTTCACTGCATTGGTCATGTTGTTTTGGGAATCAACCTATGAGGATATGTTAACATATTTGCACTTCTATCACTGGGTCCCGTCAACTGTGGTTTAATTCAACCAGCCAGATTATTTCTGATTCCAGAGCAGCTCATCTTCCTTTTGTTTGTGGATCCAAAACAGTTAGCATAGCTGTGACTTGAGCAATAACAACATATTTCCTGTTAAATGCTTACTGTTACTTTGTCATATTAATCTCATCTGTATCGTGAATTCAAAGGTCCATGTCTCAGCTGAGACTTGAACATTTTAAGTTAGTTAAGTTTTTCAGTTAATCTTCTTATGTGTTTATCATCTGTTATCATCAGGATGAAATAACAAACCAGAGATTCCTGAAATGTAACTTATTACTTTAAAAGGAAGTCGTAGCTTCTTAAATGGGATTCATTATGATTTGGGGAAAAAAGGCATCAAATCACATCAGATGGTTGACTGCAACTTGCCACTTGTAGGTCCACCACTAAGATTATACTGCAGCATACATGGATAGTTGTGATGTGCGGAGGCCACTAAAGAGTGAGGGGAGGATGACAGTGCAGAAGAGAAGGATAATTGGATAAAGGATAAATGGATCTCTTACTCTGGGAGGCATCTGTAAACAGCAGTTATGCTTTACTGGGGCCTCTTTCTGTGGCAGCGGTCTCTACAGGAGAGGGTGTACAGAGAAGTCTATTAGCCCGCTAGACACACGCCAGCGGTCACAAGGCTTCATAAGCTACACTGAAAAAAAACACACAATGTCCGCTTTAACAATCATTTCCCCTCCATCTCTCCTTTATGTTTCTAGAAACAAGAAAGGGAAAATTCTACCAATTCTACCATTTTGAATGTGGAAATTTCCACCGTGTCCAATGCAAGATCTAGAGGTTGTTTTTAGAGGGGATAAAGATGAAATTCCTTGTTAAGACGGACATTTTTCCTGCAGTGTGATATGAAGCAAATCTCGCACATGAATGGAAATACAGGAGGCTAAGAGTCCAGTTATCAAGCAACTCGATTCACACTGCTTAAACAGAGATTATCCAATTAGCCCCAGTCTTCCTTCTACACTGAAACAACATGACGTCAAAAACAGCCACGAGCACTTCACTCAAACTGAAAAAAGACAGGGCTGTTTCCTTATGTGAAACTCTGTGAGGCGTTGTAAAGCACAGAAGAAGCACAGCATGGACTGCTGGGAAAAAAAGAAGGTGGTGAACAGAAAGAAGCAGATGAAGAAAAAACCTGAGTGTCGCTATACAGAAAAGGCTGGAGACGACTTTAACAGCTCCCTGGATTAAAAATTGTGAGCAGATGTTAGATGACCTCGGATCAGTTTAAATTTTTACTGTCCCACAAAGAGTTATCAGTGTTTAAAGTACAGCAGGAGAGAAAGTTAGGACATTAAATATGAGGCAAACATCTGAAAGAAAATCTAATTTCCCTTAAATAAAATGATGACATACATTAAAAGTTTTGATTCTCATTTCACCAGCAGTTTTTTAATTTTTTTTTTACAGAATGAATTTGGAGAAAAAAAGAAAGAATGAAGCGAAATAATACAATTTTTGAATTTTACATTTCTGCAAACCACAGATGCGATCAAATTTGTTTGTGTCACACAAACTGTGTGAAATTCACTTGTCTACAACACGTGTCATATCACGTTCACATTACATGTTAATGGACGGTGGAAGGAGCCAGTACAGTTCCTCAAGAAGGCTTCCAAGCCAGAGACCACTGTTCAAGACAACGTTTCAATTATTGTAAGTATGAGACCACTGGATCATTTCAACTAGAAGTCTTGGACATTTTCCAACTGTGTTGAGGCAACAAAGCCAGATATTTTGCTGATAGGTTAGGGATAACCCTAACCCTAACCTAACCCTAACCCAGAAAAACTGGTATTTTTAATAAGATGTCAGGACAATTTCCAGCCGTGTTTGTGGCAACAGAATCAAGTGAGCCGAAAGATGATTTTTAACCTCAATAAATTGTTTTTTTGTGCCTAAACCTAACCCAACAATAAAGACAGTGTTGTCACAAAATAAAGTTTGAGATTGAACCTAAAGGAATGTAAGGTTGCAACACATAAAAGGTACATTTTTGAAATATTGGTGGTTCGCAGAAACGTGTATTGCCAACATTTATTGTGGCGATTGAGTTAGAAATTTATGTTTCTCTCAAAATTAAAAACTTTGCATTTCAAAATTCAGTCAAATCCACAGAAACCACATTTTAGATATCAATGCACTTGATCTCATTAAATAATTTAATTCAGGATCACTGCTGAGGACCTCAGGTCTAACAAAAACAACAACAGAACAAAGCAAAACAAACCAACTTCCCAAATACATTAAAGCCTGAAGGACTTGTTTGTTTAGCTCAGTGTCGTTTGGTAGGAAGTTTCTACCTGACAGGCAGAAGTCAGGGCAAAAAAAAGATCATGACGGATTTAAAACTTTAAATGCACTGTTCTCCCTCCCTAATTCTTTAAGCATTTCTTCATAATATTCATATCAACATAAAACCGGTCAAGTGTCGTCTTCAAATCAGTCAATTTACCTCCCAGTGTGACACATCAGGAGTTGAGATAATTTGACTCAAATCATCCCAAGGCAAAGCTGATGAGTTAGTTTTTTTTAGCTATAAAGATTCTTTTACAGCATTAGACTGTGAAAATATAAGTCTTAACAAACCATTTGCCTTAGTTTGGATTTGTAAAGGTCCAGTGTTCTTACCATGTGTGGAAGCTGGATGTTTGCTAAGCTGTTGATGAGCGACTGGCTGAGGTTGGCCAGCTCGTGCAGCAGCGAGTCGTTCTGCTGTTCGATCACCTTGTTCTCCTCCTCGATGGACTTCAGGTTGGTCTCCATGGTGGTGATCTACCAGACCAGGAAATCAATCATCAGCATGTTGCAGTTTTGGTAGGCATTTGACGGAGAAGTGACAGGAAACGAGTAGAAGAGATGTGTAAAATTCTGATATCCATACCAGCATCAGTGTACCAATTCGCTCTATGTATTCACATTTGGAAACTGTCTTACTTGTGTCCTCAGTTTTATCATGTCTGATTCCACTTGATTGTTGGACTCGTTCAGATCTTTGATTTCTTCATCCAGCTGTTTGATTTCTTCATCATTTTCGATGCCTGAAACCAGAAACAACTTTAAATTTGAGTCTGATTGGTTTTAGGTTTTGTGTATAGGGTTAGGATTAGACTTTGGTTCTGACCTTTGCTTGCTCTTTGCTTGATTGTCAGCATGTCCACACTGCTCATCCTGGCCTTCTTCATGGCCGAGGTGGCACGGGGACACCCGGAGAGACTGAAATAAAACACACGCACAATGAAGATAGGTTGACTGCATTGGTTCATCAATCTGCTGCAATTTTTGCAAGTCTGTGGTACTTTATTTGCATTCATAAAATTTGTACTAAAGGAAATCAATCTACATGCAGTGTGATTAACAAAGCGACTGGAAGGATGAGCAACATAGCGCTTATTATAGTGAAAACAATAATAACAACAATGAAAAACAATAAAATCTGATATAGTTGAAAGAGAGTGACACAGAGCCACGCCCACCTCCGATGGGTCAGGAAGCTCCCACTGACGTGTCCTGAGCCGTCGCAGCCTGGGGTCGGGCAGCTCATGCCATCCGTCTTGCCGGACTTCCAGACAAACTGCGAGCCGTTGACGTAGCTGTCCTTCTGCCTCTTCGCCGCCAAGGGGCAGCCGGACGCACTGCGGTGGGAGGCATACTTCCCCGTCACATGACCCTGTCCATCACAGCCTGGCACAGGACACCTGAGAGGAAGAGCACACACAGAGGTGTCACTTTGATCACAAACAGGCTACGATAGAGTAGTGTAGAGTTGAGTAGAGGAATACTGTTGGCAGCAGTGTGGCTATATGAGCCTCTGGATCTTCCAGAACTGCAATTTACTACTCAATTTAACCATGAAGGTCTCAATACACCATAAAGCCCAGGATACAATATAGAACAGTATCAAGTAGAGGAATACTGTTGGCAGCAGTTTGTCTATATGATCCTCTGGCTTTTCCACAACTATACTTGTCCAGTACCAATAATGCAGATGGCACTATGCTATAGAGGATATAAGTGACAATATAGTATAGATTGTATGAATACTACAGGCAGCAGTGTGTCTATATGATCCTGTAACTCTGCTGTGACTAAACTATACTACTTGTCACATTAATCATGAAAATGACAATACAGTAAAGGCTATAATATTAGTAGTATAATATATAATATATAGTATAGTATATAATTAAATATAGGAATAGTATAGGCAGCTGTGTGGCTATATAATCTCGCTCTTCTGCTACTACACTTTCCCACTCAATCACTTTGATAACGAAGGCGACACTACTCCATGGGGTACAGAGGCTGCATAGTATAGAGCTGGGTATAGGAATACTATAGGCAGTGTGGCTATATGATCCTCTGGCTGTTCCACCACTACACTTCACTGTGACCATGGAGGTGACACTACTCTATAGAGGTTACATTGTAGTATTGAATTAAGTACAGGAATACTGTGTGTCTATAACTCTATATGATCCTCTCGCTCCTTCACAACTGTGTGGCTATATAATCTGGCTCTTGTGCTAGTACACCACTTCTCACTCTGATCATGAAGGTGACACTATTCTTTAAAGTATATTGGCTATCATATAGAATAGAATTGAAGAGAGAAATATTGCCGCCAACAAAGATCCTGTTGTCACTATTCTATAGAGTGTATTTGCTATATTAATTAATTGAAAATTGGAGTAGTAAAGGCAGCAATGTGTCTATATGATCCTCTGGCTCTTCTGCAACCAACTTCACCTCACAGTTTGGCACTACGGTCAGGGGGGTAGCATCCGACCATCCGTCTCCTCCTTCAAATCGCCTATCATAAGCTGTAAAGACTGATAAATGCATTTCACTGGCTTGTCATGGCTGAATCCAGATAAGAAAGGTAGAAATTAAACGTTGTGTCTTGCCAGCACTTCATTTAACTGTGTCATCTTTTAGTTATTGGGCTAAAACATGGAAAAGCACTGGTACAGTCTCCACTTCAACACTATGCAGGTGATGGAGGACTCACAGAGTCACGATTCACCTACACAACCCCTCCTCCCCTCCAAGGCCTCCAGGCCACATCGGTGTAACCATGAGCAGGACAAACACCTCTCGCTCTGCAGACGACACCCCCTCAGCTCCCAGACACTCTGCTCCGCCTCGTGCATCCCAAAACGCCCTTCGCAGTGACATTTGAGCTGATTAGAATGAGCCGAGCGTCGGCGGGCCGCTCCCCAACCGAGCTCAGGTTAAGCTTAATTATAACTTCACTGTTAATGATGATGGTGGATGGAACAGAGGTGGCAGCAACAGCTGGCTGCAGACTGACACCGGCTGAACTTTAGATTATTCACAAGGTCGTATTGGCTTAACATTATGGCTCTGCTTTAACGCAAATGTCAAACGCTCACTAGCGCTAACCTTTACTGGACCGGGCCTGCTGGGAGTGGGAGGTGAAGTGGAGGACTGACCACAGCTCCACTCTAAAATATTCTTTCCTGAAGTTAGAAAGGTCGGCGTACACTGGCAGCATTTTAAGAGAAAGTAGACAGATTAATCCGTTAAGAGCATGACAGACGTCACTGTAATGTGGATGCTGTACATTCTGTTACACACTAGGAAATATTAATTTTGTATTTTAGCATATATGTGTGTAGGTACATTATAGAAAAAAAAATATTATAAAATACTTCAAAGGTTTCAAGGGATGCTTCAAAGGTTTCAAGGGATATATGTATGTATGTATATATATATATATATATATATATATATATATATATATATATATATATATATATAGATATAGATATATATGTATATATACATATATATATTATAAAATGCTTCAAAGGTTTCAAGGGAAATTTTGATTAATTGTAATTCAAATTACTTTTTCAAACTAGTGCTGAAACATTTTGTTTATTGCTCTATTAGTCAACCGACAGATCAGTTACTCAGAATTAATTCCTCCCCAAAAATCACTGGTTTAAGCTTCTCAATGAAAAATGTGTTGTTCTCCTCTGTTTTATATCATTGTCAACTGAGTATCTTTGAGTTATGGACTACTGATCAGACACAATCTGCTGTAGGAAATAAAGTGATGGGATGTAACTAAGCACATTTAAGTAGTATAGAGATACTTGTCCTTTACTTAAAGGGATATTCCGGCGTAAATTCAACCTCAGAAAAGACCACACGATAACAATACACTGCAGTCTGTGCCTCCACCAAGAAACCGCCATCAAAAAGCCACTCATAGCCACTCATAGCCACAAATAATGCTCAGAACAGCACCAAACTTCAGCAACAGTACAAATAGGGTCCAAGCACATAGTTAGAGGCATCAAACATCTGCTAGCTTTGCCGGATTTCTATTGAAAAGAGAACACAACTCACCACTCTCCTGCAGCAGCTTGCTTCTTGTGGGGAAGCCCTGAAGAGTTGATTACCGAGTGCAGTAGAGTTCCGCAGCTCAAGGATGAAAATGTATGATTATTACTCCATGGAAATGCAATCAAAGTTCATATGTGTCTTGCCTACCAGTTTATAACAGTTATTATCGAGAGCTGACAGGTAAAAGAACAGAATTGAGCATTTCTGACTGCACTCGGTAATCGACTCGTCAGGGCTTCCCCACAACGAGCAAGCTGCTGCAGGAGAGTGGTGAGTTGTGTTCTCTTTTCAATAGAAATCCGGCAAAGCTAGCAGATGTTTGATGCCTCTAACTATGTGCTTGGACCCTATTTGTACTGTTGCTGAAGTTTGGTGCTGTTCTGAGCATTATTTATGGCTTTTTGATGGCGATTTCTTGGTTGGAGGCATAGACTGCAGTGTACTGTTACCGTGCGGTCTTTTCTGGGGTTGCTAAAACTATATAAGATAGCGGTTGGAAAACTTGATCTCTCGAGGGGGGGTCTTACTCTGTGTCACGGTGTGTTAGACCATGGATTAAATTTACGCCGGAATATCCCTTTAACTATTCCATTTCCTGCTACTTTATACTTCCACTCGACAACAATTTGGAGGCAAATATTGTACTTTTTACTCCACCACATTTATTCGATACTTTAGGCTTACGCTTACAAGATATTTTGCAGATTACATGCAGCATCAGAACCAAGAAACACATTTCTTTTATTAAATGTATTGTTTTGGCCATCGGATTAAAAAAAAAGATGATTGGATTGATCATTTGATAGGCCAATAGTGGCCGACCCATTGTATACAGTATGATTTACTTTTACTTTTCTTATTTTACTTAAGTACATTTATTGCCAGATGCTGGAGTACAGAAACTTGAGACATTTACTCAAATTTTATTTGTATTGGCAACTTTATCTTTTACTAGTCACTTTTTACCATGATATCTTCACAGTGTTGTAAAAAAGTACCAAAAAGTTAAGATAAGTAGCGTCACATTTTATCTGCTAAAATATTCATCAATTAATCCTCAATAATAAAGACAATAATCATTAGTTGCGGCCCTAATTCATACACTCTGTACCCATTTTTTTTGACTCACTGAGTCATTTTTGCCTAAACTACTGAATTATTTTCTCTTACGTTGCACCGATCAATATTATTAAAAATTGCCCAAATGACTGTGTGTGTGAAAGAAGCAGCACATAAAGACAAACCCACAGAGAATTATCACCAGACTAGTTCAACGCTCTACGGAGCAGTTCAGTTCAGAGACGAGTCTCAGCGTCTGTGCTTTTACAGCCATGGCTGAACTGTTCTGGTTCACTGTCGTTGCTCTCAGTAACCTTGTCTCCAGCAGCAACAGGCGGCCGTTTTTTTTTTAGGGAAAAGAGCTCTGCCAAACACACTACCTGCCCAAAGCAAACAAGAGAAAACACTGTTGAGAGTTCAGCTGGTGAAGCAGTTGGTAGAAAGACCCAGGTTTGTTTCGCCTGAGTTGGTGGAAACTAAAACAGAGCTAAAATTTGTAGTGAGTCATTAATACACCCAGACACAAGTCGGCAGTAAAGGCTAGCATTCCTACCTGGAAGCTACACTCATATTGTCTTGGTTACAGGGAGGCGCAGTAGCAGGAGAAGATGCAACACAAGGCTGTATGTGTGTTGAGAGCTCTGCTGCAGATCTTAATAAATGTGTTCGCTAAAGTCACAGTTCTTCAGTTTTAACGAGTGTGAGCGTGAATACTGGACTTCTATACGTCACATGGTCAGAAACATTTCCACATATTGATCCTTATGTTACTGGATGTATAAATATGCAACTTTATTTTTTAAAGTTTGCATCTACATCTCGTTTCACTGCCCACAACTTGCCAAAAAAGTCCATCCTGCGTTTGACAAATACTCAATTTTCTCAAAATATAAAACTTTGCTCTCAAATGAGTTCATTAAAATCCTAAAATAAATGACGCTAAGTTATTATGTGCTTTCTGTTGTCTGTCCTTGTCCTCTCTACACCCTCACCAAACACTGCTCGGGCTTAATTGGACTTATTCTGATGTCGGACTGAGACACTTCAGGTTTTGGCTGTGAAACAAAACACAGACTGGATGAAATAAAGATATGAGGTTGCCTTCTATAAAAATGGAGGTGAGCATACTTTAGCAAATTGAGGGGAATGAAGTAAGGGGTGAAACATTTCTCCGCAGGCTTTATATGAAAGCGGTGAAGCCTCTCAGAAACCTTACTTGATTGGCTCCTGGTCGTCTTTGTCCTCTTTGCTGTGGAGGATTTTGATGCCGCTCTTCTTGGCTCGTGGACAACCGGACAGACTGCAGGATAACAGACGTGTGTGTCATGAAGCACTCTACGTTTTTGTTGTGATTTCATGCTGCAGTTGTAGGAGGTGGTGTGGCTACTGTACCTCCTGTGGGAGGCGTAGTTTCCAGTGATGTGTCCTGATCCATCGCAGCCGGGGGTCGGACACCTGAGGCACAAACACAGGGGTTAGCCACCGCCGCAGGTGGTCAAGACAGCGTATTCAATGAGCAGAGATTTGTTGTTTTGGACTCGACATGCGTTCAGGTTCGGGCTTGTTTCGTGGTCTTGCACTGCAGCCCTGCAGTATATTGACTTTGTAAACTCACTTGAGTTCCTGTGTGTTGGTCGCCATCATCCCGCGGATGTTCTTGTCGGCCAGCTGGCAGCTTGACAACCTGCAGGAGGGAAGGAGACACAAACCACCATCAGCACTTTAGCTTGAGTCTGAAACTTGTAGGTTTTTTTTGGTACTTTGCGTCTTTCCTATGTCAATATAATATATGTTTGATTTGCTGTTTTTTTGTTGTTTTTCCGCTGTGATTTTTCGGTTGTCTTTTCCTGGATTTGTATATTACTTTGTATTTATGTGTTGCATCTGTTCAGTCTGGTTGGGTCTGATCGAGCGCTCCTACAGCGCTGTGTTGATCAGTCGGAGGTGCGAGGGGGTCTTACGTGATGAGCTCCTTCTTGCTCTCCTTGCAGGGTGGGTACTTGTGGTGTTTGGGGCTGGGCATGGTGACCTCAGCCGGGTAGCGCTGCTCATCCAGCAGCTCCTGGAAGGGATCCAGCTCGTCGCTCTGGTGCAGGGACGAAAAATAAGCAGACTGCAAAACGTCACTACGGGCTCCGGGTTAACACGTTTATTTTTAGTACAATTTAACATAGATACAGACAATACATTGAGATTGTTACCTGTAAAAAGAATATTATCTAATTTAGGGTTTTTGTCTCACTGTCTTGACGATAGAAATTTTACCGTTTTCTTTTACGTAGACGATATGTTTACCCTCTGTGGGGCCGATAATAATTCCTTTAACAAGACATATGAGCGATCACACCACTTCTGTCCCATGGCTGCAGCTGAGGATTATTCTCATCATCGATCAACCTGCTGATTTATTTAGTCAGTTATTGTGGAGTCTATAAAATGTCTAAATTGTGAAAAATGCTCATTAAAATTACCCAGAGCACAAAGTGACAATCAATGCAGCTCTGCGTGTCTGAATATGTGGTCCTGTGGCCATTTAAGCCATAAATTATGTTTAAAAACTACTTCAGACTACAGATTTGTAAACTTCTGATCAAACATTGCAGCAAATTATTTCATCATTGCTTTGCCTTTATTGTGCCAGAGAGATTTCTTTTATGTGAATTATTAAGTCTATGTTCCTATGTGTTAACACCTCTCTATGAAGCATAATGCTATTCTTACTGCTCTGACTGCTTATAAACTACTTCAATAATTGTGTTATCCGTGTTAAATAAACCAGTAATAAATCAGTAAAAACACAAATAAAGCACCAAAAAAGTCATCATTCATTCTGTTACAACTGTGGTTTGTTGTTAATTAACGATAAACTAAAGTGTTTGAGCAGCTTTTCTAATGGACATCAGGATTTATTTAATTCTCAGTGTGATTTGTAGCTCGTTTTATCACTGTAACAATATACAGTTTGTTTGGTAGCAGGGGGCGTTTACTTGACAATAAGACATAAATGACTGTGTAACGTCACTATCAACTTCAAGCTAGTTGGTTTAATGACAAGGAAGCAGATTCTTTAGGTGACAAAATATTAAATTCACAATCTCGATGAGAAATAAATACAACTAGATCCAAAGAAAAATAATGGACAATCACTTACTCTGATAATCAGTCATTTGTTTCAGTCTTTCTATCATAATTTTTTTTATTTTTTTTGTTTTTTATGTAAAAATAAACTGAATATCTTGACTATTGATAATGTTTTTTTTGTTCCTATTTATATTTATTGTTCCTGTTAATATATATATCTCAAATTGCATTTGTTTATATCATCAACAGTATCGGTTTATTCTTGCACTATTTGTTTCAACTTTAATCACTTTAATCAGCACTACATGCAATGTTAAACCTCCTCGCAGTTTAACTCTCTTAGTTTGCACAGACTGCAGTCAGTTAGTAGTTCTGGTAGCTGGACTATCACTTCACTGCCGTGTGTGTTTTTTATCCTTATATTCTGTTCTTACTCTTAAATTCTTGTTGACACGTTCTTGTTTATACTCTTTTATTTTCTGTTTGTTTTGTGTTTTTGATGTGTCGTATATACTACAGGACATCTAAATTAAAGTATCAATCTATCTATTGTTTAGACTACACATGATATTTATTACTATATATTGGGTTTTAGGGAATTATGATTGGCTTCGTTCAATACAATTAATTATTACATTGTTTTTTGATGGATTACTGACCAAATAATTTTTTTATAACCACAGTATGAATAGGCCTGAAGAATTATGACCAACTAAACATGCAGGACAGCCTTCACCATTATGTTTGAGAACCTAATATATCATATCATGTATATTAACCCAACATTTAACATGCTTAACATATTATATTCCATTAAAACTCATTCAAACTATTTTTTTTTCATCCCACTGTCCTTACAGCATAAAACCATGCATCCCATGTTATCAGGCTTTTATTCTATGGTCCTGAATGAGTTTTTGTAATATACCTGTAATTTGGCCAACACTTATTTGTGTTATATTTATTAATTATTGTTTTGTATTGATATCTATTATCTATTAAGTACATGGAACATACTTTGTGTGTTTTCATTTGAAAAACAGTGGCATGTGAACAAACTGGTATTTAAATGGTTAAAATCCTGAAAATGAATGAATATTTGGTCGTTATTATCAGGACTAATGTTGGTTGAAAAATGTAGCCCAGTGAGAGCTGAAAATAATAACATCATGGAACACTGTTTGGACAAAATGTTATCTGCGTACATAAAAAAAAAAAAGAACAAAAAAAAAGTATTAATTCATTTTCTTACCAGTTATTAATCAGTGTTTTCATTTACTTCTTCTAACAACAACTCTTCTGGTACTGTTCCAAATGGTACTTAAATTTATTATTTTTTTTAAAATGTCTGTACAATGTTGAACTCATCTGTGTGCTCAGTTCATCATTTCCAATATTCCTCCTCTCATCTAGCGTCTGTAAAATCAGCTGAAGATGAGAGTGACTCTCTCTCCTCCTGCCTCCTCTGTGTCCGCACTGCTTTACTTGAGTATTCCTACACGTGCTAATGCTCCAGTGAAATAAATCATCTCCAGTTAACCAGTTCACACTCCCTCTGCACCAGTTGGATCTTTTGTGGCTGTGAGCGCTGCAGTCTGCTCTGCAGTCCACACATCACACCTCCTCAGTGGGGAGCGCAAATCGTTCAGGACTGTCTGGAGAAAATCCCATCAGCAGCCTGCCTGCCTGCGAGCTCCGGGCTCCGGCTTCCTCCGCAATGTCGTGCTTCATTAACAAACGCAATTACTCTCCTGATTAAAACCTTTCACTTGAGCGCTCTAAATCCAACGAGGCAAATGTAGCAATTTGCTGCATGGATTGCTCTGTGTGATATCAGATCTGAGAGGATTTAAAGCGTGCAGATGATCTATCATGTTTTACTTATGTATTAGAGGTGTAATTCAGCATTTTAATGCACCGCGCTCGAGCTCCTCAAGCGTTGGTGCAGCCGACGCAGTGCCGCCTTTGACCACATGAGAGCGCACCAGGCCTGCTGGAGAGACGGCTGCGTCCTTCCCATCCACCAGGGATGTTCATCAGACTGCTAAAAGTGAAATATTAAAATTCCTTTTACTTTTACTCCTGCTCAGAAACTGGAGCATAAAAGCTGCTTATCAAATTTCCTTGGTTTTCTAACCCAAAGTGTTTGTCCGTGGGTCCTTTATTTTCTGTGTTCTAGTGACTTTTATGGATGTTTTGTTAAATACTTTTAATTAGACTTTTAATTAGACTTTTATTTGTCAGAAAAGAATCCAGAATAATTTACCCTCCTGATGAACATGCATGAATGTCTGGCACAAACTAATATTCATCATTTTTTATTCATTCATCCATGTTGTTCCCCTGCCCTTAGAGAGTCTGTTCACGCCTCTGCCCTGTGACTGTCGGCCTCCAGATGGTGATTGACGTCATGCCTACCTGCGTCTATGCTTTCAAACTTTCGGTGAAAAACAAGAGTACTTGTTTCCATGACGTCTGTATAGTTTGAACTATTGTTTTTAATCAGGAGAATTGTGACCCCCAAAGGACACCAAGAGAGAGAAATGAACAGCAGGAGTCCTCTACTACCAAAGTACGTCCACTGAAAGGGCTTGTTTTTGACACTGACAATATGAGATTGTTATTCTACATGTCTGACAACATTATAATAATTATAATAATAATATTAATTTATAAACACAGTTTACAAAGTGCTTTGACAGACAAAGCTAAAAGCAGGACTCTAAACCTGGAAAGGCAAGGATCCCTTCAGAAACTCCCACGATGTCGCTCTTGCCAAAGTCACCAGACAAAAACAGCAATTTTATAATCATAACAACACACTTCATTCAAACTTGACAGAAACAACATCTGAATTCATCTCTTCTTGTTTTAGCTTGGTCGAAAATAAACCAGTAATTCAATTACAAAACTTTTTTCATTACGTTTTTTCAACAATCTACACACCAAAATATGCTTATAATTAAGAAAGGGTCAAGGTTTAAAAATACTGTAATTCCCTTTAGGTTCATTAAAGTTTATTTACACCAAACACCAATTTGGTGTAGACAATCCTCCTGCTGTCAGTGATGATGAGCAAAGTACTGAGCGTCTCTACAGAGTGATGAATGAGTGTGGACGCGGCCGAAGTCTCTGAGCAGGCATGCCATCACGCTGTTGTAAGTAAAAAAGAGATTAAGTCACTTGAAATGATGTTGTGGTTCTTTTCTTTCAGTGGAGAACTTTGTGAACTCTTTTTGGACTTTAGATGAGAGTACACATCCATTTGATTCTTATATTGGTGACATGTTGGCTTTAACAGTCATTATAAAGCACTTATTGTTCATTCCGCAACAAGGCCATTAAGAGTTTTCCCTTAAATACTTTAATAGAGGGAACATATTTTGAATTATATAGACTCATTTAAAGTTATTTGGACACTATAAACACGTGTAGTTTTTTGTGATTGTAATTCACGTACAACTTCCTAACTTAAAGAGTAACTGGGAAAATTCTTGTTAATGGCAATAGTTAAATGAATATGGTTCATGCACATTAAGGCATGAATAAGCACTTTATAATGACTGACCACTGCTGATATGCAGAGATGGGACATTAAAAACTACAAATGCTCTGTTACTGTACTTAATTAGATTTTATTTTCCTGACAACTTTTGACTTTTCCTACCTTTAAGGGAACGCTGATATATAACTAAACTTTCTCCTCCTGTTACACTAGTTTGATGCATTTGAGGGGAATTATGGATTATTTTTATTTTGCGACATCGCACGCCACCTTCCCAACATCACAAGACAGATTTCAGTGCGCATCATGCACGGCAGACGTTGCGAGACGACACAAAGACTTAAGAAGGCAGGAACAGACAGAGAGAGAGGCTGGAATGGGGAGAAGAGGTGTGTTAGAGTCTCGTATCTGCAGAGACCCTGCAGCCCTCTGCCTGGATTTTCTTATTTTCTCACTTTGTTGCTGCTCAGGACGCTTTACCAACCCAACATGTGGCTATTTGATGTCCTGGGAATGAGACTCAACAATCAGCTGTCTTTGTGGTGCGTTTAGGAACAGCTGGGACAAATCCTACTGATTCTACCTATAAGTTTAATAGTCCTCGAATTCTATTAATATGAGGAGAGCTTCAGTTAGCTTTGCACAGAAATGGCCACTGGAAATGTTCTTCAGAGGGAGACATTTTACTTTGATACTTTGAGTACTTTTCAGAGCCTGTACTTCATTACTTTTACTGGAGTACAGAAGTTGAATCAGTACTTCTACTTTTCCAGAAACTTGTTTTACACAAGTATCTGTACTTCTACTGGAGGAAAGAATGTGTGCATGTTAATCCACAACTAGTTAATGTGTACCAAGTTAAATCTTTCTTTTTAGGAGTATTCTTAGCAGTAATTCTCAGAGGTTCAATATGATCAGATCTTAGCTGCCTGACTGTCCCTGCCTGTGCTGTCTGTGACACATTTTCTTCTTTCTATCAAACTTTTTAAAACTCAATCATCATCTTCTACTTTCTCCTATCTCACGGGCAGCTGTCTTTGTCTCCGGCCTTTCCATAATATTTAACTGTTTGTAGTGTTGAACCATTTCTACTCAGTGGCTCCAGGGTGAAACGAGAAACGGAGCAACTTTGGCAGGCGCCATCGCTCTGTGCAGCTTTCATGCCTTTGGTTAGCGAAGGTGTACATACACACACATACTGGGCCGATCCAAACTCACAAAAATTCCCTCTTATGTATGTAAAGTGATGCAAAAATTATGCGTACTAGCAACCACAAGTCCGCCCTCGCAAAAAAAATAACTCCACAACTTCGCTATGGCGCTTTTTCCGCTGTGCGTCAGAGGACAAGCATCCCTTTAAACAGCTTATAAAGCCTAATCACGTCTTAATCTATGCACGCAGCCTTTAATATAAACTCTGTGCTCTTAAATCTCTCAATTTCATGGTTCAAATTATCCTTACTTGGCATGATTAGGGGACAGGCCGCCTAAATATTAAATTAGGTGGTTAAAGCCCTCAATCATGACTGAGGGCAGAGTGTGGAGCCTCAATCTGGTCTGAAAATGATGAGATTTTTTACCTTTTCATGTCTTATTTAATGCATACGTTACATTAATCTTCCAATGAAATGTTTAAGGTGGCTTTAAGGTTTAAGCGATGCTGGTGAAACTTTTGAACAGTTTCAGCTGAACCTGCCTCGTAGAGATTACTCCGACGATCCGTTAAGGTGTGCAGGGTTTTCCCAACACTTATAAGGATTGGGTGTAATACCGAAGCCAAACGGATGTAAAATGAATACGAAAATCAGAGTCAGAATCAGAAAAGGGTCTAAAACTGAAGTGATATTTCACAGTTACAGTTGTAGGCCTAGTTGGACCTCCCACACGAAACGCAAACTCTGGTTCTTTCTGGCTCTTTCTGCTACGTTGTACTTGTGGCCTCGTCATTATCGCCCCCTGCTGGTGCTGCACAATCTTACATGCGTAGATTTTAAGCCAGGGTGAGGCAAACCCTCACCCTCACACGCTGTCTTCAAGTTGATCGGAAGGTCGATTAACCCGCTCAATGAGTCCGCTCAATTTACAACCATAGCCATCACATTATAGTTTTTGAAAAACATATTTTTCTGCATGGGTTATTTTTAAGCATTGCCCGCCATGACCACAATAACAAGAGTCTGAAACGATCAATACTAAGATTACATATTCACATTTTTGCACCAGCAGTCTGTTGAACATCTGCAAAAGCTTTGGTGTCTCACGGTTGCAACACAGTGGGGTGCGGTAAATGACAAACTCGACTTCCTCCAACGTCTGAGGTGTTTCTGTTCACTGTAAACTGTAAATCTGTTCACAGTAACAGACAACCCAGTAATAGCAACTATACAAAATGGTGATTTTTTTTTTTTAAGTATTTTTTTGGCCTTTTGGCTTTATTGATAGGACAGCTGAAGACTTGGACAGGAAACAGGATGCGAGAGAGGGGGAGTGACACGCAGCAAAGGGCCCCAGGCCGGGAGTCTAACCATGGTCCCCTGCAGGGAGGACAAAGCCTCTGTACATGGGACACCTGCTCTACCAACTGAGCTAAACGGCACCCCAAAATAGTGATTCTTTTGTTGAATGTCAACAATAAACTCTTACTAAACCATGAACTCTCTCCACTGTAATGGTCTGAGCTGTAAACATAATCTTTTTAACCCTAAATCCACGTGTTGGGCGTGTCATGTCTGTCCGACGTAGACCTTCCCGTTACCTCTTTGTGGTCCTGCTCGTCTCCCAGCCGCTTGATCTTGGTGTAGTCGACGGGCAGGTCCCAGCAGTCAGCATCGCTCAGCTGGTAGCAGCGGCTGCTGAGCAGAGCCTGCCGCTGGGGCGACATCGGCTGCAGGGGGGTCAACACCGTCCCGCTGCCCTCCGGACCGCCGGGCTGACCGGCCACGTCCACCACACCGCTGTCGTCCAGGTCCCCGACCGGACTCTGATGGAGACAGGCAGGAAAAAGGTGTAGCAATATACAAATAAAAAGTTGGTTGGTGGAGAAGTGTGAGGGTCGGTGCAGAGATGCAAGTTTTTTAAGGGCATGACTAAATCACATTTCTTTAAAAAATTCATAAAGTTTGGGAGGCTCACAAGTCATCGATTTAACATAAAATGGTTAAAATAAAAAGCAGCAGAAGTCGAGATATTCTGACTTTTAGTCACTACCTTATGAGTCAAGAAAAATCCTGGCTCTACAATCCCATAATCATTAGACTCTGCTTGTAAACACCCACATCTTTCACACACCATGTCTTAACATAAAAAAAAAATTCTGTTAAAACTTCTCAAACCATTGGAGAATTAATTTACACGTCAGTACTCTCCCTGTTGAGTAAACCAAGTGCCCCTTTAGAGGATCCTCATGTTACACAGCAAGCATCACCTTCTAAAACTCAAATATCACTATCAGTATCTGCCTAAGAGTTTCAGTTTCAGTGTGAGAGGTCCATATCTGGACTAACTGCCAGCATTTAAAGCACCCTTATACTTACACTATCATAGTTTTGTCCATGATTTCAGTAATAATGACACTGTACTCACCAAGTTGACTGCTGAGATCTGGAAACAAGGAAAAAACAGTTTATCCACATTATTTAAACCATTTTCTTCTGAGCAAGTGAGCGCCCTTGAGATATCAACGATAATCCAGTCGGGCTCTCCCGGCCGGGCCCAGCAATGAACAGCATTGAACAGCACATTAACAATATCCCTCACTCATTTTTAATAGTTTATACCGACATTTTTATATTTTTTGTCATAATATTTGGCTAAATCCAAATCTTTTCACTCTACTCTTCTGAGTGTACCGGACACATGAATGGACAGTGTAGAATGTACACTGTAAATTCTGAAACTTGAGATTATATCAAAAACAGTCAGGTAACTAATTACCTCAGAATTAGAAGAAGAAGTTAAGTAGAGTATTACATTTAAGTTGTGTGAGCTAAAAATGATTAGTCTACTTTACTTGGTAATTTTGAAGTAATCGGTTTCAGTGCCTTCGTTTTCTCTTCCAAATAAGTTTAACCACACTTAGTATTTTCTATCTCTAGATCACAACATTGAAAAAAAACACAAATGTAGTTTGATGATGTCGTGAAGTAGTGTGGAATAATGGGAGTTGTTGTCTTTATTGGTAAACAACCACAGTTGCCAGTTGGTAATGTTTTATAGTTTTAGTCACGCAGCGATTACGTCTACCGACTCCCTTACTTCACTCTCTGCCGAATACCTTGATTTTTCCCCAGAAGTACCCTTAACTTGAATAAAATTAGGATTTCTCTGGTTTGAACATTGTTCGAAACATTTAGGGTGATTTAAGTATGCAACTCAACAGAATATATGACAAAGGTCCAGTCGTTTTTTGGACATTTTAATGCAGAAATGCTAAATATTTTATGTTTCACTAAACAGGGTTTTTTTTTTTTTCCAACCTGCCTGAACGCCTGGGTTTCATGTCCTGTCAGACTTCTTTTTAGTGATTTTAAATGATGCTTCCAGATCTCAGTTATTAACCTTGGTGGGTACAATGTTATTATTACTGATGAGAAGGTCAAAACCGCATAAATGATACTCAAGTTGTAATAAACTTCGATTCGCCTATAAAACCTCCACGTGATGAACATGAGTCAAACTTTAACTGTCGCTCTGAAGACTTTATTTGATATCTCATATAAATGATATCCTATAAATGTCAACATGACATTCTGATAATTATTATAATGTTTCTTTAATCCAGCTGCAGTGTGTGAATGTGATAAATGGGTGCAGGCGTGTTCGTGCACACCGCCTCAGTCTACCTGTGTCAGCAGGTCCTGGGGTTTCCCTCCCAGAGCGTGCGGGAGCTCCCTGCACCTCGTCGACAGGTTCAGGATGGCCGTGGCCGCCATGTGCGCCGCCTCCATGTCGTGGGTGTAGTCGAAGCTGCTCTTACTGCAGGTGCTGCTGGCACTGCTTCCTCCTCCTCCTCCACCTCCTCCTCCTCCACCGCCTCCTCCTCCACAGCTCAGGCTGCTGCTGCTGCTGGGAGCATAGCTGCTGGTCGTACTGCTGGCCGGGCTTGACGTCTTACAGTAGCGCTTCGCTGTTTGGGAGGCACATATGTATGGTGGATTTTTTATGCTTTGAAACTGAACAGCTCTTTCATTTACATATCATAATGTACACTTTTTTCAATATTTCATCGTCAATCTTTCTATTTTCTCTCCCTACCTCCGGACTTGCAGCACTTTTTATCCATCTATATATAGTTATACTTGTGTTTATTGTTAGACACCCCAAAAATCAACAAACGCCTCATATTTGAAAACCTACTTGGCAATAAACCTGATTCTGATTCTTATTTTGATGTTGGCTGTTGGCCAAACAGTGCAGCAGATGGATCGCCACAAAGGATCCAAAATTACAAAAAGAAGTTCTGTTGCATCTAAAAAATGCAAAAGAAAAAAAATGAAAGTAAATAAAAAATAGACAGACTGCAAAGCAAAGAGAAAGAGATACGGACTGAGTTGCTGGTGATATTCTGCTTTAAGACCAAATCCATCGATGCATTGATCCTACCAACAAGTATTATCTGCAAAGCCTGATATATTCTCCCTCTGTGCCGCAGAGCTCCATTTTTGCCCCAAAACTATTAAAAACGCTTGAATGAGCCACACAAATACTCATTGGAGCACCAAATATTGATTGAACCGCCGCTGAAAATAGTCCCCAACAAATGCACCATGTCCTCCAAAACCAGTGATGTTTGATTCAAGGAAATTCTCGACTTTTTCTGCTGTTCTCCCATACCCCAGATGGCAAAACACATTTCAGTTGACGATTAGGGTAGCCCCAATGCTGGTCGTTGGTTGTCGCCTGACTATTTGGCCTCCTTTCTTTAAGAAATCAATCAATCAAATGCATATTAGCCTCCCAGAAAACCCAGAAAAGAAGAAAGGCTGAATGTGCTGGGGACTTTGTTTCACCATTTGGCATCATCCAATTACGAGATACAGAAATATTGAATCCAAAAGTTAATTCCCCAAACTGTTTGCTTCCTTTTTCTAAATATTGGAACTATATGTTGAAACTCCATATTTCTTGATGATATTTACATACTTTTCTGGGTTTTCAGTTGAAGCGACAAAGACAGGAAGTCAAAAAGCTTTGAAAGAAGAACCTACACACGTCCTCTTTTGGTCTTTACATGGGATTTGTCTACCACAAGAAAATATACATAAAATAACGCCAAAGAAGGAGACACAGAGAGCCAGCCGAATAATTAGAGTAGGAGAAGAGAGAAATCTATGGGGAGAAAGAAAAAGGGAAAGAGGCATTAGGACGGTGCGCTGGTGTGATGGTGAGTCTGGGCTCAGCAGGCTGGAGTGATGCTGATGGAGGGAAGGAGGGAGGGAGTCGTGACGGAGGGGAGCGCAGACACCTCGTCTAAAAAACCTCCCTCTCGCCTGCATCTCACTAATGGCTCCCAGCCAGAGAAACAGGGCTCGCCTCCATTATCTCTCTCCTGTTTCACAATCCCTCCATCTGCACCTCCTCCCTCCCTCCCTCCCTCCCTCCCACCCTCCTTCCATCCCTCCATCCGCTGCTCTGAGGAGGCAGGCTCTTAGCTTGGCATTTCCATAACTCTGCTCTGCTTTCACTCTAGCCATGTGGAGAGGCGGAAAACACCGGTGCTTTCAGTGCTATAACAAAGAGAATGCACTGAGTACTGAGCCAGTGTGTGTGTGTGTGTGTGTGTGTGTGTTCTCGTGCTTTTGTCGCCAAGTACAAAATGCTCACCCTAGAATGGGAAAATGAATAGAAAACCCCCATAGAGAAATCATTTTGCAGGCTGTATTCCCTTCAGAAAAGACAAAGGGCTGACAGTAAAAGACACTGAGAAAAATCTGGAAAAATCACAAACTCGAAGAAATGAATTTTGGCACATCATTAAAGAGGAAATAGGATTACGACCAATTGTAACAGATTTTTCAGAAAAATAAAGATACGTGTTGTTATTCCTCTTTTAACGTACTATAGATGCAGCATCTGTGCACTGCTGCCACCCGCTGTGACACATTTTGTTCCACAATGAAGCCAAAAATAGAAGTAAAAATATCCGTAAACAAGGACGCCAGAGCTGCTTTTACACAACGGAAGCAAATAAATGATAAATGACAGTAACATAATGTTATTGTGAGACTGACGATTTAGAATTCAGAACATCTTGGTGGTGTGCGTTCATCCGAGTGTTTTTCTTACCATCGTATCCCTTCGGGGAGGTGTCTCGCCCGTGATGGGACTTGCCTGTCGGGCCTCTCTTTCCGTAGCCGCCGTGCTGGCCGTCGTAGCCGCTGTAGTCGTAGCTGGTCTTGGAGTATTTTTCCAGTTCCTTGGCCAGGTTGGACCGCGGCGTGCTGGTGGGAACGTTGTTTTTGTAGCCATACTGAGGAATCTCCAGCTGCTTGACGAAACACATCGGCCTGAAAGGCAACCGGAGGGCAAAGAGGCTGTGTTTGTAAGTGAGGATTTCACTGCACCATTTAGCATCCCCTAAATTTTGGATTGTAAATATAATCAATATGTTGCCCACAACCAATATAATAATGAACAAGACATGGACAAGTAAATCCTGTGTTCAAAGTTTATCCTGAAAATGTGACTGCAGCATTCAGCATCACTTATTGATAAAAAGATACCGAACGCATACAGGAGGAGTATGTTTACATGCTGCCTATTTCAGAGCATCATTTGTCATGCTTTCTTTATGGGAAAAAGTAAATGTATATCATAACCAACAAGAACAGGTGCTTTGTGTAGTCTTTTTTACTGACTATTTGGCATCCTTGGTTTAAGAAATGAAAAATTTCACTGCTCGATTTGGCACCCACAGTGTGTCTGAACTGGCATAAAAGCCTTTTTAGGTATTTTTTACCAACAGAAGTATTTTCCTGCACCATTATGCATCCTTGGTTTAAGTGACAAGATTAAATGTGTTTTAGTTGTTCTGTTTTAATTTTTTTCTCATCCCAAATAGTAATTTAAAAATCATGGTAGGCTCTATTTTATGGTAAATGCTTAGATTTCAATGTGCCATTTAGCATCCTAAGCTAGCCAAAGCATATGACAGTAAGAGTCAGCAGACAAAAACATTAAAAAAGATCATATTTAAACTGGTTCTACATCTTACTTGCAACCAGCAAGAATTTACGTTTTCCTATGATGGTAATTTACTGGCTACTTGGCATCCCTGATTTTAAAATCTACATACGCACATATGAGGCGTTTCAGTTTCAGAATCCAGTTTAGTTTCCATGTAATCCAGGAAAGGAACCAGGCTTAATGTGCCATAAAGCTTTTTTACACCATTTGGCATCCTCCATTTAAGAATATCCGGGACAAACTATGTCTTATGAGTAGTAAAATGGTCTGCACTATTCAGAATCAGTAGTTCCTGTAAGTTCAGATGTAGGGATTTCACTGAAGCATTTAAAATCCCTAATTAAATTAGCAGGGGTAAATATAGTCTACAGCTGTTACATATACAGGCTTCTCCAACAACCCAGGAAAATTAAATGCTAGTGGTTCATTGGACCATTTGACATCATTAATTTACGAGACGCATAAATGTTGAATCTAAAAAGTTCTATAAAGTTAGAGATTTGTAAAAGCCTTCTTGTCTTGTACAAATTTTTGAGAGGCAAGGCCGGACTGTTTGTTCACTGTTTCTCAAACCAAGGATGACAATAAACAAGATGCATTAGGCTTATTATGTTTTGATCCAATGCACCATTCAGCATCTGCATGATGAAAACACATGACTATTATTAAAACACATTATTTAAATGTAAAGGGGGGGGGGGGGGGGGTACCTGAGGACCCGATCTGACGTCTGATTGGTCTTACTGCCAGTGTCAGTCGAGTGGCTCTTCTCGTGGACCTTCGCCATCTTCTCTGCGGCAGCAATGGGACAGCCGGACAGACTGGAGGAGGAGGGGGGAGAGACAGCACACGGCCTGGTTACATACTGTACCGAACACACACAAACACTCTCTCTCTCACACACACACACACACACACACACACACACACACACAGCATCTGGCTCTGAATGAAGAGTGGTTCAGCTGTCAGTAACAGCAGTTCAGAATGAATTATGGATTTTAAATGGCCTACTTCATGATGACTGCATTACTGGTTCACTGACTGACAGTTTGTGACTGACTGGTTTACTGACTGGCTGACTGACTGGTTCACAACTGTTGGGGCTATAGGTTTGGCCTGTGAACCAAATTTCGGTGTTATCTCTGGTGAAGACAGTTTCTCACTTGGCATCTAAATAAAGTTGGCGTTGATTGGACGGACAGTCATTATTCTAAAACCGAAACTTGCTGCTCCTCCGCCTGTGCGTCACTCCAGGCAAATCCTCATGGCGTCACACATAGAAGGAGAGAAATATATTTGTAATGCCAACAAACACAATTTTTAAGGATGATAGGAGTGTGTACGGAGTGTGTGACAGATCAGCACGATGGCTGCTGCTGCTGCTGCTGCTATGGAGGCGTTTCCATGGCGACTGCCAGACATGAAAGCTGTGTGAGCCGGTAGCTAACAGTGGCTAAGCTAGCTAGCTCGTGCTTTGTTTCCTCTCCCAGCGGAGCTGTGCTACATAACACACCCTGCAGCCACGTCTGAGCGAGTGTGTGTGCGCCTCTCTGTCTGCCAGCGCACGTGTGCTGCTGTCTGTGAGCTAATTTGTAAGTGTCTTACTGTGTGTGCGTGCGCGCGCGCGCGTGTGTGTGTGTGTGTGAAAGAGAGCGAGAGAGAGAGAGAGTGTGTGTGTGCAGATATGTGAATGTGTTTGTGTGCATGAAGCTGTGTGTATGGCTGAGATCTGAGGCTCTACGTATGTGTGAGAAAATGAGTGTGAATCCTAATCACATTACATAACACAAAAATATGCGCGCGCGCGCGCGTGTGTGTGTGTGTGTGTGTGTGTGTGTGTGTGTGTGTGTGTGTGTGTGTGAACGTGTGTTTGCTGCCTGCATGTGATGCTCTGCTCTGCCTGTTAAACAGCTGAACTGCTGATGTGACGCAGGCACACCTTCAGTTCAAACATGGACTATTTTAATTTAAGCCCCTGTCCCACATGGAGTCGATGGAGGGAATGTTCCAGCGTTTTGAATGATGATAACAGAATCAGAGTAGTTTGTTTCTGCGAACAAAAATATGCCAATTATTTGTATTTACGTATCAGCTTTATTAGGACAGAAACTGTTACAATAGTGGGCAAAAAAACACAAAAACAAGCGCAGATCTCGCGTCGAAGAGGTTACGTGTAAAACTAGAAACTTCAAGTAGAAACCTCATGTGAACAGTTGGGTTTGTCCTCTTGTTCTAAAACCAGAGGAACAAGGTAACTGTTCAGAAATGTCAACTTCACACCAGTTGTTGTATAGTCATTGCATGGTTTCCTTTGCTCCGACATGATGCATATGAACACACCGAATTCTGAGGAACGCCTGCCCAACTCAGGAAATGGGACCAACTGAAATCCTTATCTGTACCATGGGTCATTTTCTCTGAAAGGCGAAAACCATGTTTGTCAAAATAGCTGGTGAAAGACTAGTAACAGTCTGAGATCGCTTAGTCCGTGAGTAGTGGAAATTTTGCAATAACCGAGTGGTGGCGATGAAATGTTTTGTCCACTAGTCGGCAGACGCCTGAGTTGGCTAAACGATTTTATAAAAAAACACTCGACTGAGACCAGCTTTCCATGAAATAATATACGTTTTTGCATGTGGTTCTGTGCGGTCTGAGGTCATGGTGTGCTCTCTAGTGGATCCTCAGGAACTCATGTTTGTACAAAAGCAAGTACATTTCATTACGTAATTGTCGACATTCAGGGGCTGAAAGACCTGCAACTGACGTGGGCTTTCCTAACGAAGACATGGAACTTGTCTTGAGACTTGCTGGGGAATGCTGTTGCTGAATTATGTTTCATTATCAGAAAACAGTGTGAAGTAACAGTGAAGCGTGAGTAAATGTGACGAACTGGAGATGTGGCTACCAGTCAGAAAATGGTCAACTACAGTATCACAGTATCTGTGCTGTAAATGTGCCACATTGACATGTCGGCAGTGTTATTCAGCTGTTAGCGGCCCGGCTGAAGGACGCTCACTCACCTGCGATGCGAGTTCCTGTTGCTATTGACATGACCCCGTCCAGAGCAGCCAGGAGTGGGGCACTTTAAAACATTTTCATACATGGCAAGGACTTTGACAGACAGGAGAAGGTGAGAAAGACAGTGAGGGTTAGGAGCAGACAGGAGAGTTACTAAGCGCTCAGCTACGACGGTTAGGCATGCACACGGACCAGTGACTTTCAAAAGATGAGAATGCACACAACAACAAAGATTCAGTGTTATGACCAACCCGAGCGTGGAAGGATTACGTGTCAGTATCACCTGTAGGTCCCATAAAACAGCTCACCTTGGTAGTTGGAAACTGAACTTTATCTAAGAACCTTCAGGTTCTGGTTCTACAGAATCAAAAGATCTCTCCCGGTAGAAAAGTTTTTGGCACAAGTTGCGAAAAACTTTTAAGTTGCCCTTATGAGCAGCTCTCTCTTTCTAGTAATTTCTTGCTACATGTAATCATTTCCTGCTGGGGTAACAAGAGTCTCATTTGCATTTTGATCACTGCGCCCGTTTCATGAAATTTCATGAGACGAGGAGCAAGAGTTTGTCATGCACTGTTAGAATCTACTGATGACTCTGCAGATGGTACAGGAACAACGTGTGGCGTGATGAATATACAGGAGTTTATGAGTTTGCAAACTAAATGTTGTGTTACAACAGAGGTAATTGCATCTGAACCAACTATGTTTATACGTGTATATGTGTCTAATGTTTCATATTTTTTAGGTCCCACGTGTGGCTAAATTTAAGGTTGATTCTTCTACTTTAAAACACATTATTTTTGCTCACTTTCCATTGCTGCCACACCCCTGTTCATCCTCTACGTGAACGCTTCTGTCTCTTTAAGGCCCCCCTCCCAAAAAATAAACAACAATCTGCTCTGATTGGTCGAATCTCACAGGCCTGAGCAGGCACCACCCACCATATTTCCACAAGAGAATAAGACATAGGAACTTCTCTTTTTCCAAAATGGGAGCCACAAAAAGCTTTAAACTACTTATTTTACACTTTATTGTGTCAAATTGCTGGAGTCACCCTTTAAGATTGACCTAACATGTTACCTGTGGGTTTAGTGTTTCGGGATAGAGCAGGTTTGGATGTTTGGAGGTGTTCTCATGCAGGTCGTTTTGTGAGTCTTTGCAGGCAGCAGCAGGCGGATTAAACTGATTGTTTATGCTGTTCACGTTACATCAGCAACACATATACCAAAACCAGACATCAGGCAGGTGTGATGAAGAAGAAGAAAAGAAAGTAAAGGAGGACACAGAAACTAAAGCAAAACAAAAATACTCTACTGTATGAGACGACCAGCTCTTTGTGCCATGAAGACCGTGCAAAACCAACTCAATGTGCAATGTACATGACTTTTGTATGTACACTTTCGATTCTAAAGAAAATTAAAATCAGATGCACTAGAAGTGAAACTGTATTCAGTAGTTCAGCAGTCTTTGGAGCTCTCAACCCCATTAATGTTTTGCTGCGATCAGCGAATGATCACAAAGATCACAGAACCACCTGTACTCCGAACATGTTCTGTCACACGCTTAAATTCTGATTTAAAACATTTCATATAACTTATCGATAATGAGCAGCAAAACCTCGGCTCCAGCTGTAGCCTTCACCAAGTCAAACCCAGAGCAACAAAACACAAATATAGAGTCATGCAGGACGGATGCATGATGGTGGACAGATAACATGCCCAACATTGTCCAACGTTCACTGCTTCACAATCGGTCTAACAAGTCATTTAAAGTAAAGTATCAAAACCAACCATATTCTTTTTAGAAAGAAGAGAATGTCGAGATTATCCCACTTGTGTGCTTTAGAAAGTGAGTTTTATCATCTTGTCTGACCAGTAAATATAAGTGAGATTTGATCATGAAGTACAAACTAAGAGGTTGACATGAATTTATGGCAGCTGTGATACTATGTGTTTGTATGAACACTTCAGGACAATGACATCTAAATACTGTCAGATGATAAGGTGTGGGCAGATTCCTTATCTGTTTTTGAGGTGAATTTTGAATAAAGATTATGGTTTCAGAGCTACAAACATTTCTCAGAAGCAAAAATAATCGGATTAATCTGATCAAATTAAACCTCAGGGGTCGGAGCTGAAGCACCGCAATTTCCCTGGAAGTGTGGCGTGAATGCAGCTCAAACCATGCATTCGCACAAACCAGGGAGAATGAAAAACCCTCAAGGTCTTTCCGTCTTGGGTGCATTATTCCAAGATATAGCAGTAACCACTTTTGGGAGCTTTGTAGACAAACAAAAGCTGAAATCAGATACCTTTACTGAAATATTTATCTGTAGAAGTTTAACAGGCAAAACCGAATACAGAAAGCGTTTAACTCCATTTAAAGTGGCTCTTTGGAACTTCTGTGGTGTCATTGAAGCTTGGCATTAGTTTCTGTCAGCGGACTCCATTTCTAAACTAACGTTAGCTACATTTTGCTCTGTGTTAGCAGAGTGGAGAGAGGCACTGAGAAGAGGCCCTCGAGAACGTGCATAAAGTCATGTCCTTTGTACCGTCGCGGAAAATCCGACACAGAGTCCTTCACAGAGAAACAACTCCAACAAACTGTCCACAGGCTTGTTTAAGCAACAGAGAGAGACTGGGAAGGTTTCATTTATTGCATCATGTGACAACCAGCTCACATGTGACCAATAAAAAAGTGGTTAATAAATGAAGATGGCTATGGATTAATACTACTACTACTACTACTACTACTACTACTAATAATAATAATAATAATAATAATAATAATGTATTTTACTTAAAGGTATGATTGCTACACAGAGCCCCTTTAATTAGCCAAATCAAACTAATTGGAGTTAATATTGGATTTTCTTGTTAATGCCAGTAATGGATTGTCCACAGACATTTTCCAATGTTTCCAATCATTTCATCTGTGGTGTTTTATGCTGGGAATCCCAATATCTCCAACTCAGAATAGAGAAACTGCTGTGAAATTTGATTCTACAACTACTAACTTGTCCAAGTCTGCTAAAACCTGAAATTCAATTGGATAGCTCTATCCTAAAGCTTGAAATGAACGTTAGATAAGATGCTAAACTTCAAACATTGTATTAGTTCCTTCTTTGCCATTTCATGTTAGCAGTTAGCCAACTTTGCTAATTAGCTCAACGGTCTGAGGCTCCCCCAGCTGAGGCTTAACTCAACCAATAATCTGATTTCCGGTTCAAAAGCACCTCTGAGAAATTATCTTGTGATTAAAATCACAACCCACAGCATCAGACTTGAAGTGCTACACTATCTGAAATGACTTGTCAGACTGTTATCATTTTGACTGTTTATTTATTTATTTATTTTAAAGCTGGGTGTGTTTTCAGTGCAGCATGGCGTTCAGGCAGTGGACCTACTCTCAGGCGGGACTCGGTCTTTGTGAGGACACCCGGACAGGCTGCGGTGGTGCGGGTACAGACCCGTCACATGACCGGTACCGTCACAACCCGGCGTCGGACACTTACTCTCCTTCTTCTCACCTCTGGAAGAATCTAGAAAAGCAAAGAGAAGTGAGAAGGAAATAAGACAGAAGTGGGGTCGAGTCTAACCAGCGGCTGAGTGTCGCCTGTTTTCTGGCGTCAAAGGACCGAATCTGAGCCGGGTCTGGCCCTTATATGGGTTCGAGACGTGGCGATTAGTCTGGATCTAGATCTCGGGATTGCCACCCACATCTCAGATTTGTTAAGCAAGTCACACAGGTCTGATGTTGTACCCACTGATAGCAGTTTCAGGTGGTTGAAGACACCAATTGGCCAAACAGAGGTCTCTGATAAGAGGGACGGTTCAGCCCAGATTCCAAAATACATATTACTCCTCTGACCTGGTGTGCTATTTATCCATCTTGATTGTTTTGTTGGTGCCAATTTTCACAGACCTTGTTCGAGGCAGCTCAATGGAGGAACTATTTCCTTTGTACAAAATTACACCTCCCGGCCGAATCACCACTGAGAAAGAAGCATGCATCGATTCATGGATGAGACGCGAGGCCAGCCAGAGGGGACGTGCTGTCACAAGCGCGAGCCTCTGGTCCGTGAGTCAGTGCACGGAAGGGTACATCATCCTTCTACATAGCTAGCTAGCCAGTTACCCTAGGAGCATTCCTGAAAGACTGTGACAGAAAATTGACGGATAAGATGTGTGCAACAAGTTGTTGTTAGTCAGAATTACAACTATTAAATTAACATATTTATTTGATCATCATGAAAAACACTAACTGTTCTTAGCAGACACTAGATCTCGCATGGGAGGGGTACAACACTCTCTAGACTGTTAATTCGCCCCCTTCTGACAAGAAGTCAGCTTCCATGAGCACATTGGCAGGCTGAATGAATGACGTGAAACAAAATGACATGCTGCAGTTTTAGGAGTGCAGATTTGCTCATATTAGCATGAGAATCAGCTCCAGTTAGCAGTACTTGGGTCAGCTCTGGGCTAGAAGTTGTCCTGAGTGTACTGTCTTTGGTCAGACTCTTCCCTGTGGACTAATATTAACTTCCCGTGGGCTAACAAAAGCATCTTCCTGGCTAATGAAGCAGTCTGAAACCCATCTGAGTCTGTGGTGCGGCTGATGACTGCACAGCTCCGAGTCCCTCCCAGCGGCGGTGGGCTTGTGTTTGAGTAGATATAGAGAAATAGGCCGCAGATAGTGTCCCACAGATGGATTTGCTCTCCTAACGGGCCGTGCAGATTGCCATTACTCATGCCTGACAAGTCGGCCGTCTGATGTTCCCACACCGGCCTATTTTAACAACATAAGCTGCTGTCAGAGGAAAACCATGCATCTGTAAAAAAAAAAAAAAAAAAAACCTGTGTTGGTCCTGAATGCAGAAAATGAGTACCCATTATCTCATCGGCGGCCGCGTACAGCGTTTCTGAAACAACACAATGGGATTTTAACAGGTTTTAAGAGCCCAGGGGTCAGAAAGCTCAGTCAGCCCAGCAGTGGGCACAGGAATGTTTGAATCAGGGAGGAAAAAGACTCATTTTAAAGTTACGCTTGTGTGTGTTTTTTTTTTTTTGTTTTTTTCTGCTACAGCACTCATAGCCTCTGGCTGCCGCAGTGTGGAGGGTTACAGTAAGTCAGGCAGACAAGATAAACTTCCTCCCTGCTGACCTGGGGTCAGATTTCTGGAGTAAAAGCAGATTCAGGTCAAAAGTGATGCAAAGAAATGATGTGAAATTGGCACAATTTGGAGAGGAAGCGTGATCAGAAGACTACTCTGTGAATAAAGTTCAAACACTTGGGTTTTCAAAAGCATTTGTTGTAGAGAACAAACAGATTTCATTGTCTTTCATCTCACAGTTTGACTTTCCCTTGGAAGATTTGTAGTTTCATAGCTGGCATATGTCCTATAGCTAAATAGACATTTTTTGACATCATTTTGTTCAGGCAGTTATATTTGTCTATTTTTACACATATATTTTCTCTTAAAGAACTCAAAAGCACAATGTCAACTGACGTGACAGAACCAGACCGCACCCATTGTGTCCAGATGGGTTATGAGTAAGACTGCTGCTCCTGTCCCTTGTGAAAAAAAAAAGTCAGCGGTGAGTTATTCTAACTTACTAAGGTAGTTAATGTATGTGACAAACATAAATTACACACATACCTAAGTGAAGTTAAATGAGTTTCGTACTTATTTTTAACCCAAATCAAGATGTTTTTGATGACCTAATCAAGGCATTTGTTGGCCTAACCTCACCAAACTGGGACGTACAATGACAGTCTGGTACAAGTGTTAGCTGGCGACCTCTGGTGGTCATAGTTATTATTACGAATGCAAAGGAGAAAGTCAGGTGATCGAGTATAAAGAGAGACAAAGTCCACATAGTGAGGACGGTTTGGCGAATGGGTGAAACAAACATGAGACTTTAAGCCAGGAGAGCACTGCTCATTTGTCAAAAAACCAAAGTTAGTTATTCAACGTCGGGTTTTTTACTTACATAATTAAGTTACTTCACATACATGATGTAACTTAAGTTACAATGATAGGCTATTTAACCCAAACCACAACGTTTTCCTAAACCTATGACCATCTTACTCTATAGGGAAGACCTCAAAACACAGACAATATTAGAACTTTCATACCCTCGAATTGTGTCCAGAAAATCTATAATACAATGTGATACCAAAGGCATGAGACAGAGTTAAGTACGTGCTGCTCAGGAGACTTTTTGAGTGAAAGATTTTCCTTAGCATCCATAGTGAAAAAACATATAGAATCAACATTTAGTCTTAACAGCGATCAATAATGACCCAGTGAGGGTCAGTGTGTGGGTTTCTGCTGCCTACCTTTAGGGTAGTAAGCCCTCTTCAACCCGTCGTGGTGCATCCTGGACTTGCGCTCCTCGCCGCCGCCGCTCAGCCTTGGGCTGTGCTCGCCGTGGCTGCGATGATGATGATGGTGATCCCGGCGGGGAAAAGCGTGCTCTGAGGCCATTCGGTCCCTCATGACCTTCGCCCTCTCCGATTCCAGGGCGATGGCCTTCTCCAGCAGCGACAGGTTTCCCTTGGCCATGTCGAAGGTCTCGTCCGAGCGGTCAGAGGCCACTGACGTGGTGTCTTCATCGCCCTCCTGGCTGCAGCTGGTGGGATAACCTCTGGACGCAGGGCTCAGCTGCTCCTCCAGCTTCATCAGGTTCACCATGTCGGAGTACCTGGGCTCCCCCGGTGCTCCCTGCTGGCAGCTGTCATACCTGAGCCGTAAAGAGGACGAGAAATGACCACAGATGTGTGTCAAACTATGAGAAAACTTTTGTGATAAGTTGAGGCTGTCGAGAAGTTACAAAAGGTCTAACATTTTTCTAAAAGTGTGCAGAAACAAAGATGTGTCCATGACACGAGGCATTGTTTGGAGGGCAGACGCTAATAGAAAAAAGTTTGTTGCTGGTTTGTTGTAAAGGAGGCAGTTGAACCGTGTGTGTAGTCTGAAATAATTGTTAATGTCAGTTTTGGAGACACAAAAGCTTATTGTCTGTACCTGCTTTTGTTCCACTAAATCAGTGGTTGACCTGTGGGCAAGAACAGTTTTCACTCCCACCATTTACGTCAAAACTTTTACACTATTTCCACAAAACTGCTGTTGATAACGACGGAGATGAAAGGCTGATGTACGTACCAATTATGACCTCGTGGCATCTAATATGTCCGCACATGAAGAGAGAGGCGAACCAACAAAACTGCGCCTTGTTCTGAGGCAGACTACTTGAACAGTCTGAATCTAATAAACTTACCCGATGAATAGCATATTAAAAAATAATACAATCTAATTAACTGAAATGACTCGTGTTGAATTGAAACTCAGTGATAATACCACAGCTTCAGCCTGCAGTATCTGATCAGAACAAATATTCTGTCTTTCAAACACAAACAGATGGCGTTCGTGCAGGAATGGCACGCCGGTGACATTTTTTTTCAAAGGCAACAAAAACAACAGTAGCTGCCGTCTTCAACCTTGAATGCAGCAGGTCCCTGTTTATCCGGTGTCGGTTTCATCTCCTGCCTCACAGGGCGGATCAGAACATACATTCACATATGCGCCTCATTTTAACCAAACAAGTATCAAAATAAATTGTAAGAAAACAAACAGAACCGTTTTTTTTTTTTTTTTTTAAATCTAAGCGTATATCTCAAACACTGACATATTCTTATATAGGAGACTATTCTCGGTCTGCTTCCCTCCAACCTACAGGACAACATCTTTCAAACAAGTAAGAAAAGTTATGGCATTCACTCCAATGATTTATGTCTTCTAACGGTCCCTGAAGTCCGTGTTGAACTTGGTAAAAGAGCATTTTAATGTACGCTGCTCCCTCAGCTTAGAATCAGGTACAAAAGTCTGAATCTTGGGGCTAAAACGACAACTGGCTGAGGATGTTTTAAAAGTTTTGTCTCTGCAATTTTCATCTCTCTTCATTTTAATTGTTGTATGTTTGATTCATGGCTGTAGCTGTGCTGCTGCTTAGACCACAATCTCAGTGATATTATTCCTGGTTACATTAAATAAACGAAATGTATTTACTCTAAGTTTTCTTTTTACATGGGAACAGGTGGTTTTTTCTATGTCTGACACTTCATAATTATTTGTCCCCGCTTTCAAATTCAGCACCTTTGTCTCTTTCATTTTGCACACAGTTCTGTTGAATAACAGACTTTACTGATTAGAGTATTATCAGTAATTGGAGGGATGCCTCTTAATTTCTCTTCCTAAATGCAAACAACAATCTATATCTCTACCTATGTATCTGGAAACATATTCCAAATAGTAATAAATCCTCCCTTTGCCCTCTGCTGCTCTCTGTCCTCAATAGCAAAACCTTCCCCTGAGTAGCCCCAGACTTCCTTAAAAAAACAACACATTTTACGAGTGGTTGCGTCAGGGGAATCTTTATGAACTTATGAAACACTGTCTATGGCAAATTCTAAATTATTTGTCTGCTTTTGTAAATTCTGCACCGGTGTTGCTTCAATTTTTCACACAGCTCTGTTAAATAACACAACTTTTGGTGCTTTCATAAACCTATTATAGTATAATCAGCAATTAGCGGTGTTTGTCTTTATTTTTATTTATTTTTTCACTCTGAATTTGAACAACAACCTGTATTTTATGTTAACTAGAAACAATTATACGCCGTGTGCGGAGACCACTTTGTTGTGCTGAACACCTAAGATCCAAAAACAGCCAGACTACGACCATATGTGGGCAGTCAGATCCGATCAAATTCATCATTCATCGTTCAAATCATGACGTGTTCGCACCTTACAGATAACGTGCACTTTCCCTTATCCAGATGAGGTTGTCATAGTACCAGAACTTTAAACTTTGATACAACACTAATAAAAAAAAAAGAAATGATACTCGGTACCTCCTTAGATACCAAGGTAAAAAGGGAGAAAAAGTCATGAGCACACAAAACAGGATAGTTTTTTTCTTTTCTCAGTATCAACCTGCACACACTGCTGGTGCAGACAAAGTTCCTGAACACAAACCAACAGCAACATTTGCAGTAAGGTTATTGTCTGAGCAGCCTCGGGTTGAAAATGTGGTTGTTGATCTGTTTTTTTATTTGAAAGTTTATTCTTTTTTATATAGCTCTGGTACTTTCAACACCATCAGATGCAGATATTGAATCGCTTTAAACACGTAGAATAAGTACTTTTAACAACTTTAGTGTCCGGATACAGATCGCATTTTTTTTAACACCAGGGTCTGTGGGTGGGTGCCCACTCAGACAGAATCGAGACATCTGCATCCCCCTGCCCACCTTGCCATACCGAGGAAGAGAAAATAATTGATTTAAGCCTGAGTAGATCTGCATGGGCTGAATGTGCAACCATTCCAAGGCAAAATGCTAAGTAAAGGGCTTTCCGAGGTAAAAGGATGAGAAGCTGAGATTCAGACGTGACTCCTGACACAGCTGAGTTTTAATCAAAGGGACCTGTGTTTGTCCCTCAACACATAACAGATGATTTAATCACAAGGATATGTTAATCAATGCCTGCTTAATCAATGTAGATAATTTGTCTCATCGACTGTCAGTGTGACAAAAATAACACTAAAAATAATATTGGACCCAAAAATATTATCTTCCACGTCGTCGATCGTGCTCTCATCTTGGATGTCTGCAACATACGATGTACCCGCGACAAAATGTGACGATTGTTGGTCTAGATTTACAGGGAGGGTCTCTTTCCTATTATTTCTCAGTCTTTGTGGACATTTATTCACCACTCTCTTTATTTTACTTTATTAGACGCAAACAGCGACACTCCGGCACTCGGGGTTTTTAAGTATTTTAATTGCCTCCATGAGCCGTGTGTCACAGCTGTTAACTGTGTTGATGAGGGGGTCAAATCAGCAGGCGGAATTACAATAACTAACGTCCTGTTGTTTTTAGGACGCCGTTATGCATCTGTCTCTTTCACTTCAGTCCACCACGTCTCCCCCCCTCCACGTTGAATCCCCCGGGAAGGCGTGCCTCACCGTCTGAACAACCTCTGCTCTGGAGGAACAGCTCCCTCCGACTGTTGTCTGCTATTAAAACAACCCAGATTTCCTTTCAGTCAAAGCAGAAAGGCCAGTGGTAAAAAAAAAAAAAAAAAAAGAAAAAAACCATGATGAGTAGCAGTCGTACCTGCTCAGGTGATGCATCATCTGCTGATCTGTTGGGAGATGGAGCTGGTGGTGGAGGGCGGGGCGATCTGACGTCTGCGTCTCGCTCAGTTTCCGAGCCAGGTCAAAGCACTGGTTCCTCAGACACTCCAGGCTGCTGAGGCACACCTCCTCCTCGCTCTCGTCCGCCTGGGCCCTCACGCGGCCGTTTGCGTGGCCGCCGTCGTCCACCATGGCGCCTTCGGGGTATCCGTCCTCGGGCAGCATGGCGCCGTGGCCCTGCGCCAAGAGTTTCAGGGAATCTACTGTCTCTCTGACCACATCGCTGTCCAGGTCCACGCTCAGCTCGCCCTTCCCGTCGCCCTGGTCGCTGCCGTCGTCCTCGTCATCCTCGTCGTCCTCTCCGGCGCTGTTGGAGGAGTTGCTGTTCATCTCGGACTCGGTCATGGCCTGGTAGGCGGCGTCTTCTGCGATCTTGCCGAGGTTGAGCAGCGACTTAGCAACCAGCTCGTCGTAGTTCTCGTACTCCTCTCCGGTGCCGTTGCCGGCGCCGATGGTGCAGCTGTTGTTGTTGTCGTCCTTCAGGATTGGAATGAGCTTTGATTGTCCACTGGCTTTGTAGTGGTTCTCTACTGTCAGGAGAGAGAAAAACAAACCTCTCAGGCTTTTTTTTTCAGGCATCCGAACACAGAACTCATCGCGCATCACAGCCAGTTTTCACAAATCAGCATAGCTTCACTCAGTATTTTGCACAATAAACCAGATAAACAGTAGGTAATTGGTCAAAAAGAGGAAATGGATTCATTTTGTAGATAATCAGACAATCTTCTCATTTATAAAATATAAAATCCTGCAGATGAAAAGCAAACGAGGCTCATACAGCCTCTAATAAACTCGGCAATGCTGATGAACCCGGCTTCTTCTCATATATTTCTGAATACATTTAGCTGCATCCCTCCCAATTATGATTCACTGTTTACTCACAAAAAACATACAACCCAGAGCTGTGCAGAGCAGCGCCGCTCTCCCCGCTAAGCCTCGCTGTTGATTTTGGGGACAGAGACGTCGAATGAGAGCAGAGAAATTGAAAAGGGAGGCGTGCGAGGTGCTCCGATTCGGGAGCCATAAATATTCTCAGGAGGAGAAGCCGAGCGCATGTGACACGTCCGCCGAGACGAGGAGGCGAACGGGGAGGGGAGGAGAGGGAGGGGAGGGTGGGAGTTAATAACTCAGCAGAGCTCCTCTCCCGATTATTCGTGAAGCGCTGTCAGAAGCGATTGAGGACACGGGGGGTGTTGGGGGGGGGGGTCGAGGGAAACGTGGCGGGCGGGAGAGCTCAGAGCATCTGGTCTACCAGAGATTCAGCTCAGCAGCTCTCATCACTTGCTCCTCTAACACCAAAACGCAAAACAAGATCGGACAGTAGTTTGACCCAGAACCAGAATATCGACCCCTGGATTCAAGTATCCGTTAAAGTCGTCGCTTTTTGGGGTTTTGAGGAAAAGCTCCAGAGGTTGACTCTGGTACAACGTGGCGAGGCGCCGGAAGAACTCTCACAAGATATCCTACCACGCGAAAACATCATCCTCTCAAACATCATTCTCAAAAACTCGGTCTCTGACCCGTTTTAACATTTTCCTGAAAAAGTGACCTCTCTAGTAATGGCTGTAATTATTGTACAAATGCAATAATTGCGAGGCCACGTGAGGTCACTTCCAGCATTTTTCGGCATCTCATTGTTTCAGCTTTTTCCTTTGTACTGAAACAAGATGGCGCTAGTTTGGAGAAACCCTGATTACACATCATACGTTGAGTGTGTAATTCTGTATTTTATACAACCGACCCTGTATCTGTCACTGGATTTTCTGCGCCTGGCAACACCGTCCCTCAGAGGTAAAGAAGGAAGTCTTGAGCCATTGCAACTTCTGTTGGGTGTGCAGTGTCTGATATTGACATGAGCCAGCGGGACACATTACTTCTTCTTAACCAACAGTCATCTTTAGCTTCTGTTAACCATAATCTTTCCCAAACCTTAGAATGGTAAAGTTTTTAGGTAAAGAGATTGGTTCCCTAAAAAGCATTGCACGAAATCTCCTGTTTCTATCTACTTTCACGTCTCCATTACACACGAAATGAATGAATAAACTCAGACTTTTCACTTGTTCTATTGGTGTTTGCAGCTCTGAGGAAAACGCCATCTCTGCAAGAACAATACCACCAATAACACTGCTGCGACGTTTTCGGTTGTCTAAATCAGTGGTTCCCAGAGTGCCGCGTGTTTTTGTCATAGCCAACAGGGATCCTAATAAGCTAATAACGTCAACATGGAAGGAACAGGTAATAATCATCACAAACATTATATTAAAGCATAAAGATTTTCTTTAAATCAAACCTAAGTTTTTTTTCATTCATTTTTCATCAACAGCAATTAAATGTATTTGCTTTACGGAGCCCCTAAAGACCTGGCATGTGTCAATCTTGTATGCAGAAGTTATTATCTGCAAATTGATTTTAAAAGTTGAATTTCTTCATGTAAACCTGTGTTGTATAATGACAAATTACCTTTAACCTTTAAAATAATCACTTGCAGGACTGTAGGGACCTACATTTTAGAATGTTATATTTAATTGTTAGTTGTCCGCCACTCCCATGATGAACTTAAATTAAATACATATGCTCTAGGGATTGGCAGGAAAGGGAGCACGCATTCAATTTAGTGCCGCTGTTTAAAAAGTAGCCTCAGCATAGTTAAGAAATGTATTTAAAGTACAACATTTTTTCACCTCAAAATGACAAATACCAATTCTTTACATGTTTTTTGTTATTTTGGAGTGGACTGTCCCTTTAAATGTAACCGAGCATGAATCGTTCGATAAACAACCACGTGGAAAACAAGAGGGAAATGCAGAAAATGAGCAGAAAAATCTAAAAAGAGAATCATCAAACTCACCGTGCTGATGATTTTGCTCCTCCTCTTCCTCCTCCTCCTCTTGCTCGTCTTCCTCTCCCTCATCCTCCTGCTCCTCCTCGTCATCACCGTCCTCCACTTCGTCCTCCTCCTCGTACATCCCCTCCTCCTCCTCCTCCGCTCGCTCTCCTCCCATTGTCGTGTCCGCCCTCTCCACCTCCACTTCCTCCTCCTCTTCCTCCTCCTCCTCCTCCTCGTCTTCGTCTCCCTGCTCCTCGTTGTCCTCCGAGAACTCGTCCTCCCCGTCGCCGTCCTCATCTCCTTCCCTCTCCCCGTCCTCTTCCTCCTCGTCCTCCTCCACTACCTCCCCTTGCTCCTTCCCCTCGACTCCCACCTCCATGGCTTCATTCTCGTAGCTGGTGTAGGCGCCGGCATCCTCCTCCTCCTCCTCCTCGCCCGGGCAGGAGGTGAGGAAGGGCCTCCTCTTGGCAGCCGGCTCCAGCGGCTGTTTTTCCAGAGCCTTCCTCTTCTTGGCCAGCGGGCAGCCGTAGACACTGGAGCAAGACAGAGGGCACATACATGATCAGCAGCCATCTTTAGTCTCTCATTTACTATTTGATCCTTTCGAGTATCTTATCTTCAACTTCACCGGCCTGAGGAGTGCTCTCCTGCAGCAAACTGGAGCCCATTCTCGGGTCAAATGAGTCTGAAAAACGAGCCAATCTGGCTGCCACGTATGGGCCGGATCACATTTGATCCTAAAGAGTCAGAGCACATCTGAGTGTGCCAACAGAAAACCCTGCCCTGGTTGGCTAGCTTGGTCTTATATTATTTTTGTCCCTTGAGAACGATTAAATGTTTGATAGACAAAAGGTCACAACTGTTTGGATGATTGTGAGCTCCAAGGCCTGCTAGATGGAAGCCCGTAGAGGTCAAAACATCACCCAAAATGTCTTCTCGTGATCATTAAATCCTGTTCTGAACACTACGTGCAACACTAAATGTGCTAGTGCTAAGAACAGGAAGTGATGCAAACAAGCACTGACATGTCATTACGTGTTGGAACAATGCGTCCAAACTTCAGAAAAAGCTTCCAAAATAGTTTCAGAAGGAATATTATCGTAAACAAGAAAAAGAAAAGATGTTTCGTTTGGGTTTTTTTTTTTGCTGCTTTTTCATCGCTGTTAGTTATTCAATTCACAAAGACTACCGGCATCTTTAAGGTGGAACATCTTCTTACATTTTACTCAAAGCATGAGCTGACGTCGTGAATAAATGAGCACACCATAAATGTCAACATGACGATATTTAATCATTCTGAGTTTTTGTCCTTTTGTATGACGAGAGAACTTAAAGCGCTTAAAATTCATATTTTCAACCAGATGATGCAAAATGTGAATTCTGGGACACATTACCAACTGAAATTAAACTAAATTCTGATATAAAATGGTTTTCTGTTTATGATTTGACAACAATCGGTATTGGCCCTGAAAAAAAACAGTCGACCTAGGGAAAGAAACGCTCTGGATTGTTTGCCTTTCTTTAAATCAGTCGCTTGGGCGGCGTAAAAAATGATGTCTGGGGAACTTGTTTTGCATGTGGGAAGATGAGTCATGGCATTGAAAACAGAAAAATCCTCGCATAAGAAAAGGTAACAGCTGCTTGCGGTAAGAGGCTACAGTAGATTGCTGGCTTGGAGGTTGTCGTTGTTGTTGTAGAGACAGAGATTTTGGAAAACGCAGGTAGCAGAAGGAAGGAGAATGCCAACTGAAAATGCGAGCCAGCGGCACTGTTATACTCATAGTCTAATAGCAACACTTTGAATTCATCAAGATTCAAGCCTGCGTTTGAAAAAAGCCATTCTGATGTGTATTTCAGCCCAGATTCATGGTCACGAGAGTAGTTACTGTTGGAATGTAGAGCTAGCTAACACTTATTTTAATAAGAAAATAAGACTTACAGCAGCTTAGAAAAATGGCATTCTATATGAAAGGGAATTGAGAATTTCTGAAATCTAAAAAACACAGTTTACAAAACACTGTTGTTGAATTATTTGTGGTTTCAACATTTTTCAAAAAACATCTCCCGGTCTTAAAATAGCTTGCCTTGTCGAGATCACACCATAGCTGTAATGTTTCCAATTAAAAAAGCAAAAGCTCATTACTGTTGAGATAGATAAAAAAAACAAAACATAACAATAACCCACGGCCCCGTCAGCTTGCGCAGATTTCACTTGACTTCTATTTGCATATATATCAGCCTTGAATATATATGTGGGACTTGCATCTTAATTCCACAGTGGTCACAAAATAAAAGTTAAAAAAAATGGATGTGATTCCGACGAGTTCAGAGATGTTTTCCAGCTCAAAAAAAAAGTGCCTTCCGTCAGAAATAAAAAGCCGGACCCTGATGGCGTGCAGTTAGGATGGCGATCAGACGAACGAAAGGCTCTGTGTGTAAAGGTCAAAGGTTGCAGTAATGTGACTCCCTCTGCTGCGGACCGTGTGTGGAGACACTGCAGCGGATATCCACTCGCCCTCGCCGAGGAGGAGAATGAGCCCCTACACAAAAAAAAAAAACCCAAAGCTTATTCAACCGGGGCCTCAATTACGCAAATCCCATTATAGTCATTAACTGTTGGGAAAATTCTGCTTTAATTGCTCCAAAACAGCGAGCACAATTATACACAGCTTTAATGTAGATTTTAGGAAATCAATTAGTGCATTTCCATATGAAAGAGCTTATTTTGTGTTTGGAGGGCGAGTTGGAGGAGGTGACGCTGCTTTTCTGACTGGAGCCGCTGTGTGTTTGTCTGACAAACCTGCAGAAAATAGGACGTTTAGACCGTTTAACGGCGACTTTGTTCTTTTTTTCTTTCTTCAAGTGACAACGTGACGATGTTTTAATCAATCTTAACCTGCTACTGAACTGCCTGCATATGAATTATTAAGACAGTTTCTTCTATCTAGATCATTACTGAGATTAACTTAACTGAAGTCAGTGAAGGGCCACTATCTCTTTCTGGTAAAGGAGAGGTAGATTTCAGCACTTAACATCTCTGAAAAACCCCAGATACATCCGAGGATGACATGTGTACCATCATAAATCCATTTTTGTGGCGTCAAAACTGGTATTCTTTCACAGGAAGTCAGACCATCTCCATCTGTGATCGTGGCGAGCAAAACAGGTGTTTAAACCAAACCATGATGTTTTCCAAACCAAAAGTGTTTTTTGTGCAAAATCTAATCAGAGCATGAGCACAGCGTGGTGACAAGAGCTGCATTATTGGCAGTGGTGTCGGCGGCGGCAGTGTCATCGTTGTCAGCAGTGGCCAATTATCGGATCTGATATTCAACATTTTTCTGATTATTATAATCAAATTTTGTTCTTGTTGTTGTTGTTGTTGTTGTTTCTCTCACCAGATTGAAGACAACATAAATCAATTTTAAAATGTGCTGCTTTGGCTCTGTTGCAGCATGGGATCTGCAGAGTAACTAGTACCTAAAGCTATCAAATAAACATGGTGGAGGAAAGAGTGCAACACTTGCCTCCAAATGTAGTGGAGTGGAAGTATAGAGAGGAATAAAATTGAAATACTCAAGGAAAGTACAAGTACCTCGAAGTTGTGCTTGAGTAAATGTACTTAGTTACATTCTATCACTGGTTTATGGGTTTTAACATTGACGTTAAGGTCTTCGATCGATTCAACACACAGTATCTTATCAATCACGTTGCATCATGTCAGACTGCAGCAGAGCAGTTTAGTAAGAAGAGAAAATGTGTGAACCCCCCTCCTCCTCTCTCTCTCTCTCTCTCCCTCCACATAATTACCATGCGTAGTCTCTCGCCCTTGTCTGCAGCATTCCCTCGTTTCAGATCTGCTTTAATTACCACCGGAATTTTAATTGGCGGGAGACAGCAAGGTGGCTGAGGTCACACACACACGCACACACACACACACACACACACACACAGACAGACACACATTCAGACACACATACACACACACAGGCAAGCTGACAGCTTATAAGGTAAAAGATGGAGTGATCATTAGAGGAGAAGTGTGTGTGTGTGTGTGTGTGTGTGTGTGTGTGTGTGTGTGTGTGTGTGTGTGTGTGTGTGCGTGCGCGTGCATGTGTGCTATCTGTTAGAAATATACGCTGGAGTGTTACATGGTGAATGAAACTGATTTAATCAGTTTCTCTTCTCTCAGTCTCTAATCAATTTAAAATTCCATATTGGCTTCTCTGACATATCAAGTGTTGCCATTTCATGAACATATTCAAGAGACTAATTACATTACATGAAAGTAAATGTACTGAATGTCTCCCTGTGAAGAAATAGAAGCATCGTAATGCAAAATGATAATAGATAAAGTCATCTTCTGAAGCAATGGTGTTCTCAAATCATTTCTTTCTTTTCTTTTTTTTTTTTTTACTAATTTATTATCAATTACATTTAGGATGGTAGGATGGATTATTTTGTTTGAGGTTTTAAGCACAGTATTTCAACTGTTAAGTTTGTGTAGTATTCAAAAAATCTGAACAGTGACACTCCAAAAATCTCATCTATCCTGTTCCTCAGGGGTCAATCCTCGGCCCTCTATTATTTTCAGTTTACTTTCATTAAATGGTGTTGGTCTTCGCAGAACTTATTATGACAAAATTACTTAAAATCCAAAATCCTTTTATTTTGCATATTCTTATTAGCAAAGGCTTTTTAAAAAAACTGGTCCACCACTTTGGTCCAGACTAAAATAGCTTAAGAATTGTTGGATAGAGTATTTTCAGTTATTCAACACCGGTTTATGCGACTGTGCGAATCATTATCACCACTGGAGTGAGCAGTGTATTTAAATTGTGTGTACTCCTAGTGTTTGTGTTGAGAGTGTAACTGAAAGTCAGCGTTAGAAAGTTGTCTTGACATATTACGCAGTTAATTAGATTGCATGCATAACATAGCTTCAGTTAGGTACATAACATAGGTACATTCATAACTCAAGTTACATTAGTGATGAAGTTTTTTTACTCAAACCACAACGTTTTCCTATACCTAACCGAGTAGTTTTAGTGCCTTAACCAAACAGTTTTCAACAATACAGCTCCATATGCATGTTGCCAGTACAATGCAACGGTCATGTTGTTTTAGGAATGGGCATTGTATATTTCTCCAAACCACAGATATGTCAAATTTGAATTATTCATTTCAGACAGATATGTGCTGGTTGCTGGTTAGGTTAAGGCACAAAGAACGTTTGGCTAGGGGTAGAAATAGCGAATGTTTTTGCTGAAAGTACGTGGTTTTGTTGCTCCAAAGACGGCTACAAAATGAGTTGATGTCTCAAAATTTCTGGTCGTTACCCCAAAGACAGCTGCAAAATTTTTCAATGTCTAATGACATTCCATCAGCCTCAGCGGCAGTTTGTGTTTACACGCCAATTTCTCCCACTTTTAAGACGCCTTGAATCCATTTTTGCCTCTGTGTGGACACCTGGAAATCCATTATTGTCTCTATGACTACCAATCCATTCTTGTCTCCAATTTACCACAGCAACAAAGAGAGGCTGTGTTTAAATCCACCCATGTGCTTTACAACATGTTCGTAGACAGTTTAATCCACAGTCAGTTCGGTTTCAGCCATCACTTGACTTGCTGTCAGAGCCTAAAGCATCTGCACTGTTGCTAAGGTACCTGCAGTTCAACATACATTCAGCACTTATTAAGATCAGAACTGTCTGAGGTCACTACCTGTCAGCCAATCGCAGGGATTTTCTGCAACTGCGTGAATCCTTATGCACCACTCAAGTGAGCTTTACATTCACATTTACATTTTGTTTATCCTTATCAAAGAAAACGATGCACTTACTTATTAATCGATGTACAGTTGACTGAATCACTCCTGGGTTTGAGGTATCATATTATCATTTAGATTTTGACTTTAGTATTACATCGTGTCTCCCCATGGGATTTCCGGTTGCAGGGTGTTAATTATTAAAACGGTGCATTCAACAATTATTATGATACTATAAAATTGTTTTTTTTTTAAATTGTTATATTATTATCTCTATTAACAGTAGAATTTCAAGTGACTTTAAACTGTGAAATGAATAAAAAAAAAACAAATGATAATACTTGGTGAATGAGGACAGTTATACAGGAGCCACTAATAGCAGCTGCGGAGCGATAATTACATCTAGGTATGTGTGGTTAGGTGGGATCTCTGCCGCCGGCTATGCCACATGCCAACACTCATCGCCCTGGCAACGCTTTGGCACCAGCAAACAGGGGGAGTTGTTGGGGGGAAAGGGGGGGGTGTATATATATATATATATATATAAGAGACGGGTGGTGGCAGTGAGACAAGGGGAGAGGAGGGGGAGGAGGGGTAATGTGGGCGACACGATGTTCAGATCCTATAAGAGCCGTTGCTATGGGAGACAGGCTGCATCCCTCCTGGTCCTCATACTGCAGCATCGGCACGGTGCTGTCGCCATGGTGACATCCTCCAGAGAGAGAGAGGGAGGGAGGGAGGGAGGGAGAGACAAAGAAAGGTAGGGGAGGAAGAAAGGAACACTGGGGGGGGAGAGATAGAGAGAGAGAGACTCTGAGCTTGACTACAAACCCCCCCACCCCCACCTCCACCTCCACCCCCAACTCATTCAGTAGCAGGAACAACAGAAACTGTGCCTCTGCTTTGAGAAGTTATAGATCCCAGCAGGGTGACGAGGCGAGGTGGAGAAATGTTGTCGAGTTTGAGCATTAGGAATAAGATTAGGTTAGAGGAAAGCAGGCTACAAAGACCACATTCTCTAATTTTCTTAATCTCAAAGACTCCCGTGAAAAAAAAAAAAAAAAAAAAACATGCATTGGATTCAAACTGCATGCCTGCCTACGCTCAAGGGATTCACATGCTGTGTTCCAATTTCATAGCACAAAGGACGGACCATGTGTCCCCAAAATGATATATATTTTTAGGCAATACCATCTTCATGTTTTGAAATCTCCTCAAAAGGACTTCATAAATGCTTGGACCGGGGCGTCAAAAAAAATCAGATATCACAATTTTTACATTTTTTTGCCAAATTAGATTTTTGATAAATAATCATCAGTGGTATGGTTATTATGAAAGGTTGAGACAAGCATTAGAGCAGTCTGGTGCAGTATGTTCAGAGAATTACAGCCCATTCTCATCAAGAAAACAACCATAGAGGTCGACTGTGAAAGCAGCTTATTACAGTATGACCCATATTCATCTTTCCTTGTTAGGCGGTGATCTCTAGTTGCTGTAGTAATTATTATAGCAGCAAAGGAAGAAGTCAGGTGAAGTCGAATAAAGAGTGAAAGAGGCTGTATGAGGAGTAGGTCGTGGATGTGTTAAACAAAGGCTAGACTTCCGCCCAGGAGAACGCTGTTTCATGTACAGTGTGTAACAATAAGTCAGCAGCGAATTATTTTAACTTACTAACGTAGTTCGATTATGTCACATACCTAACTACAGTTAGGTATGTTTTTTGTACCTGAAACATTAGTAAAATAGTTATTCTAACACAAACCACAATGTTTTACCTAAGTATTTTAGCCTCTAAACCCAACCAAACTGCAACGCAACACCGAGTAAGCCTGTTGCTGGTATACAGCGGTCATACTGTTTTGAGAGGCACTGGTAATTGCCTTATTCGGTCCTTTGCGTATGAGGATGTTTTTGAAAATTACATCACTTTACCTTCATACTAATTTTAAAACCAGGAAAAGGAACCCTGCCAGATCACAATACAATGACATCTGTAACAGCATAATTTCAAATCCTTTCCCAGCCCTACAGACTGGACACTAATTGTATAATTCAATATAAAACTGCACTCATTAATATTTTTATAAGCACGGTGGTAAAATGGCTATTGTATGTAAAAGTAGTCACTCCACTCAGCTATACAGAACGTTTCAACATCCTTCGGATCATTGTCTTGTCTTACAGCCCAGACTGTTTTCCTCCAGTCTCGACATTTTCATAATCGTCTTTCCTGGCGGCAGCAGGGAGCTTTTATCATTTACAAACCTCTGATAAACCCACTGTACTTGACCTGCCCAGCACCAAACACCAGAGACCGGCTGGTGACGAAAAGTGATTTAGCCTTGCTCCACATTATCAGTCAGTCTGCTACCACTTCACAGCTACTTCCAGTCTTTGTGCGAAGCAACTGCCTCTGCTGATCACGATCATACACGTAACTGAGAGCTCCTGTGACACGGACCTTGCGTTGGAATTTTTTTTTTTCCTCAGACAAAAAAACAACCCAATCGTCAATTGAATGTATCCAGTTTTGCTGCTGAATGTATCCAGTTGCTGCAAAGTTTCCTGATGTCTGTTTTAAAATATCTGGTTTTGTTGCCTGAGAGATAGCAGCAACATTCTCCATGTCTCCTTTAAAATATCAGGCTTTATTGCCCCAAAAGCATCTTGAGTCTTGAGCAGAAGTCAGGCACCAGGCAGACAAAGTTGAAGACTGGCTGGCTGGTGGAAGTGTGGTTTAAACTTGCTCTCCATTATCAAGTAGTAGCTGCCAGTTCCCAGCTACTTCTAATCTCTGTGCTGAGCTCGACTTAACACATCCTTGACTTATCTCTGTGCTGGACACACTGAGATGAAGCTGATATCCATCTCCTTCTCTGACTCTGGAGAATGTCAGATGAAGCAGGTTAGATATGGTTGATCACTGTTTGGTAGAGTTGGAGGAAACTTCCCAAACTGTAGCTATAGAAGGGATAAAAATAAAACAGGCCGAAAGAAAGGAACTGATACTGTGCTCTCCCCCTCTGTGTCTTTGTAAAACCAGACGTTTGTGTACAGTATATTCCTGTGATCAGCCGATGATTAACTGATTAAGTGATTCAGCCGTTGTTTTCCCCAGAGAGGGAACCATCAGACGACCTACTTCTCTCCCTTTTTTTTCTCAGTCTGTCTGGCTCTACCTCTGTCTTTCCTTCTCTGTCACTTCAGTAGTTTGCCGGTACGACTGTTTATCAGCAGTGATGAAAGGAAAAACGGTCTTGCGGTGAGATTGCTACTCCTGTTTCCTGTGTCGAGAGAGAACTTTGAGCCTCAGCTTTTAAGTGAGACGTGTACGAGATGTCCTTAAAGTGCTCGGAAAATGAAAAATCTACAATTCTGTGAGAGCTGGGCAAGTCCCTCTGCTGATGAAGATGATGTAATATGATTGAGGGCTCTAGAACACCAACCATACAGACCCTGCAATGAGATGCTTTTCTTGAAAGAAAGAACCAACCCAATAGCCAGAACAAATGTTGCGATTGTACATTTCAGCAAACCACTGATATTTTAAATTTGTACATTTCCGATTATCCGGATACGTTTAAATGTTCAGTTGTATGTGGTGGTTCAGGACTGGTTTGGTTTAGGCACAAAAAAAAACTGCACTTGGTTAGGGTTAGGAAAACAGCATGTTTTTGCTGAAGATATGTGGTTTTGTTGCCTGAAAGACAGCGGCTGAAAGTTCAGATGTCTCGGTAAAAATATCAGGTTTTGTTGCCTTAACCATGGCTACAAAAAGTCCTGACGTCTTGTCTCCTAACACGGCTGCAAAATGTCCCAGTGCCTCGGTAAAAGTAAGAGGACTCTACATCTCGGTAAAATCATCAGGTTTTGTTGCTATAATCCTATCCTAAGTTTTGTCGGTGTGACAGAAACATGAAATTCATCTGCAAAACGTGTTTCTGGAAGCCTGGTGACACGGGACTACTTGTAGGGCTGGTGTGTGAACTACTGGAACCTGAGGAGCTACGTGCTAACACACTCATGCTCATCCTAGTTGGTCGTAGCGCTCTGAGCTTCTATCTGTTTTCTTTGTATTGTGCTTTCAAATTATGGATTTTGTTTTTTAAGATTTCATTTGGAGAGAGATACTGTAGAGGTAAACAGCTTTGATGCGTTCATGTTTATCTGACAGATTCCTGTCTCACGGCTGTCTGTAAAATATAACTCTGGAGCAGTTTAAAGAAAACTTTTAATTTTTAACTTTTAACTTTTAATTTAAAACATTAAAAGAAAACCTCTGACACAAAGCTCATGAACTCAGTCCATAAACTGGACTCATTTTTGGGTTCTACGTTTCCTCAACGGTCAGCACAGTCCAGATGACTTACTATTGGTCAGTAGTGCAAATTCTATCAACAAATCGAAGCTGAACATTTTCCCCTCTAAGAAAACTGCAGATTAATTTGAGTTGAATTGCTTTTGAGGCAAAGTTTGGCAGTTTTAAATGCTGCTGTAACCGGGCTTTTACACCATGATCCGAGGGCAAGACAAGGCATACATTATTCAATATTAGCATATAAGCATTATTCATATAGCATGCTTCATACCCAAAGGCAACCCTGGTGCTTAACGGAGAGCAAACAGGCAGAAGCACAAGAAACAAACGATAAAACAATAGAAGCAAACAGGAGAACGTGCACGGAATAAAAAACAATCAAACAAACAAACATGTTCTTTGCTTTACTAGCAATTTGTTTCACATCTGAGCAGCACAAAGGCGAAAAGGCAGCTTTCTCCATGTTTAGGTCTGACTCTGGGAACAGCCAGAAATCCAGAACCAGGTTCGTACGGGGTCGGGAGATCTGATATAGCTGATTTATAAATAGATCTGACAAGCATCTTGGACCTGAACTGTTCAGTGATATTGCAAGGCAATGGAACTTGAAAGTTGATTCTGTGATAAAATGGTGAAGCTTAACTTAAGTCAAATGTGACCTTCAGTACCTAGAACTCTGTAATAAGATAATGTTCTATTGCAGAGCTCCTGTTAAAATGACAGAGTAGAGGAGTGAACGACGGAGAGGTAAGAGGTTTTTTTTTTTTAAATCCTCGTCTTTGTGTGCTTCCATCTTCGAAAAAAAAAACCATCATCAGAGTATTCATTAGAAGGTATGATTAGCGCTCTTATTTTGGTGTTTGACTCCGTGTGTGCCTGATGCTGAATTTTTTCCGGCATGTCTCTGTGCCCTTCGCAGCACCATCAGTCTGCTCTGCCAGCGATTCGCCACCCTGCCCTTCTCATTATCTCTCTGTTACCTCGGGCGTCAAACCACCGCTGTCCTGAGCCGTGCAACCTCTATACGCCCAGCCTCCCACTCACACGCAGCAGAAATAACACCACAGAGATCCTCCGAAATAACCTCAAAACATCTCAGAGAGTGCCTTGATTTTATAATGGATGTTTAAATCAGGTTTTACGAAAAAAAAATAAATACTTAAATTCCCTCCTCCACAGCCTCACAGTCAGGCTTCAGATGATATTGTGTTTTAGTGAAAACCTCTACTTCAATGCAGCTGCATTACGCTTTGATTTATATTTCACCTGTCCTACAAAATTTATGACGTATTGACCAGAAGGCATTTTGCAGCTTCAGTGCAATGATCTCACTCCGCCTGCAGGTTCACTTCAGAAGATTTCACGCTGGACATGAGCTGAAACGATTCGTAGAAAGCGTCACTTTATTGCGCGTTTGTTGGTAATTCACCGTTTCCGAAAGCTTGGGAGATCTGAGGCAGGAGCCATCCAGCAGTCCCGCACCCTCGAGCAGCAGGATGGACAGCCATCGGTTGGTGTGACCCGGAGACTTCACAGCTCCACACTCTGCCTGATTGGTTTTCTATCCGCGGCCCCGGTGACAGAGCGCCGGATTCACTTGAGCTGCAGGCTGCGGACTGCAAACGCAGACGATCCAGGAAGTCTGAAACCGTGACGCAGGCTCATTTACTGTTGGTGCGAATTTTGGTTTCTGAGCTGCTGAGTTAGACAGGCAGGGTCATCGCTAACCCCACTCCCCTGGTAATATATCCTCCTTTCATATCATTTTGTTCTTTCGAATACATTTTCAGTAGATTTTATCTTCCTACATGTTGATCTGAATGCCAGTAGAAGTACAGATACTTGCGTAAAAAAAGTCTGTGGTAAAAGTAGAAGTACTGATTCAACTTCTTGACTGTAGTTAAAGAAGTACAGGGTCGGAAACGTTCCGCTCAAATGCATTCAAACTAAAGTAACGAGCCTGTTTTGAAAATGTAAGAAGGGAAAACACAGATATTTGTGTTCAAATGAAGAGAGGAAAAGTCAAAAGTGTCGGAAAAAATCATTCTCAAGTATCTGCACTTTGTTTCTTCCCAGATACTGCAATTAAGTCATTCATTTATTATTTTTGTAATGTTGTACTGTGTCACAAAAAGATATTCTCAGCCTTTTAATGACTTACTGTATGCAATTTGTGTGTTACCAAAGAAAAATTACCCAAGACATGAGCTTGGTGTCCTCAGTGTATAGTGACGGTCCTGCCTGCGCAGTCGGCGGCTCCATGTTGCTTCAAACAGCCCGTTAAGAGATGAAATCAAGGCCTTAGGAAAGGTTTCATATTTTCATTTCTCACTGAATGACTCAGAAATATTTGAACACCCATCGGGAAGCTTAACAATTGCCGAAAATGCAGCGAGATGCAACCTGCCAATTGAATTAATTCAGGTAGGTTTTAAAAGCATTTGGAGGAAAAATGTTCCCAAGCACCTTCTCACGGACGTTTACTTCTTTCAAATAAAAGCTGAAGAGAAGAGACTGAAACCAGTAATCTCAAAATCTGATTCTTGTCCGAGGCCTCATCAGATCTTCACACTATTTAACGTTTAACAAAAGATGCCTCTACACAAAAAGCGCCAACGTTTTCTACTTTAGAACAGCGGGAAAATAATGCATAGCTTTCTTTACTTCACATGTTCCTTTTGGTACAGAAGACAATAATAATTACTTTTTGATGCAATTGCAAAGCCTAAGACATACTTGGATGTCAGCGATGCTTTTCAGACCTCATACAAAAGGAGGCAAAATAGAACGACTTTAATGCAAAATTAGAGAGCACCGGAACTTACGTCCGTGATATCAGGTGAAAATAAAATAGCTCCTTCCATCCAAAGTTTCTTTGACACCGACACAAAGAACTGTCTAAATCTTTCATTATCAGTGTATAAAACATGTGGTGCAGTTCGTACCTGCGGTGTCTGGCGTACTTCCCGCTAACGTGACCGCTGCCATCACAGCCTGGGGTGGGACAGCTGAGGAGGAAAAACACACACACGATCAGAACATACGCGACAGATCATACATTGCAATGATGACGCAAAGTGAGGATTCGTTTCCATCGGAAGCCGTCTTCGTGTCTGGAGTTTGTTTTTCACCTGCTTGCGTTGGTGTTGGAATTAGTGACTTACTTACAAATCGCCGAACGTTTGGAGCAAATCTGAAAACACGGATCAATGATGGAGGAAAGGGCCGTACTGCTACCAGAGAAAGAGCAGCCTGAGAAATTTCTACAAATGATTCTCTGCCTCGATCTGAATCTGTTAAAACGGCTACGAATCCAAGCTGACTTCAGCCAGCGTCCTCCAGAGACAAGCCAGATACAAACCTGCTGGTTAGATTTTCGATGGACTATTATTAAAGGCTGTGTGTTTCATGAAAGTATCAGCCCTGTCTCATCCAAGGTTTGTATGTTTGTACCAAACGTTCACATTAAATGCCTGTTAATCACCTTTCACATCAGGAGGTGGAGGGGACCTAGGGGTCCTTATTACAGCCAACTAGGCTGCCAAACGATTCGAGCCACGCCATTGGATATTTTTAAGGATACCTGCAGACATCGCCAGCCATTGTGTGGCGACCAAAACCAGCTATTTTTCATGGGAAGTCAGACCAACTCCATCAGCGATTGTGGCGTTGCGACACGACAGAAATAGAAAATAAATTTACAACAAGGCCTTCCCCGCCTTACTGTAGCCTCATTGACGTAACACAGAGGCTGAAAAAAGCAGGGTCACCGAGTTACCTGGTTCAACTTTATCACAATGCAATCTGACATCATCCAACAACGCACAGTGTTCCTGGTCCATTCCTGGTAAGCTTTCCCTTTTGATCGTCATAATGATGATAAAATATTGCAGCCGTGATTACTTAGGTGTACATGTGCTGGCTTTTGGATCGCAGGAAGATTAGCTGGTACAAAGGCCATTCAGGTAATGAGATCCTTTCAGATTAATGAATGCAAAGATAAATTTACACCATTTTGCTCCAAAATATAATATACGCAGGTTTCTTGACTCGATTCTTGCTGTTTATAGACAAGTGTGCCTTTCTGCTGTTTTTTTATTTTTCTGGCGTGTGATGTTTAACATCACAAACGCACAGAACAGTGGAAATCAGTGGATCATAAACCACGTCCAGTTGCATTCAGAAGACGTTAAAACTTCAAGATTAAAAGTTGATAATTAGTCAGATTTAAAAAAAATAAATCTGTAAATAACATCGTTGTTACGTAGCTAATGATGGAAGTAACTAAGGAGTGAGACGTCTTGCCTCTTCCTCATCTCTGTTGAGAGTTGCGCATTCACAACAACGATCGGGTACGTCACGGACGCCAGGGACAATGATACAGTACTTTTTAATATCTTTTATTTCAGTCTCATTGCCGACTGAATGATAATTGGGCGCTGCTAAAATGGAGACGGATGGAGAAGTCTTTAGCGTCCTTAATTTCAACATGTCGTTGCATCATGCTGGAATGGGGAGAAAATGAGCATGTCCACCCAGGTGTTTCCAGGTGTTTCCAGATGTTTCTATCACCACTGGGCAGTCTTTAGACTTTTAAATAAGCATTCAGAATCATGGATCAATGACTCAATCCTGCTGTCTGCGCTGGATGTCAGTGTCTCACCAGTACCTGAATCACCACCCTTGCGTCACCGCTGGGTTATTGTTAGCCTCAGGTTGATAAATATGAATAAGCACAAAAACAAGGTTAACTGGCATGGGCTCTCTGCAGTCCCGTGTTAGAGAGGGCACAGCTCTAAGAAAGGTGAGTGTTGGAAAGTGGAGGACGTCACCACCAATTTAAAAACGCTCACAGTTCACACAGTATCTTCATGTGGTCTTAATTCGGAGAACCTGTCTCGTTCCCCGTCAGCAGCACATGAAGCCTTTCTGTCTGCATCTTTTTTTTATTTTTTTTTATTATCGTGGCTGCAGATTTCTCCGGAGCTCTGAGTCACTCTGCCGCAGCTCTCAGGCCTCTCTGCCCTGAAGACACGCAGACCGCCAAGCCAACGCACGCCGCCCTGGCTCCAGGGACTCCACACCCGAGACCTCTGAACCCCACGCTGCTCAGCTCCGCCCACCCCTCCACCCAGCATCACCTGATCCATACGCTCCGTCACCGCAGGCTAAAACGAGAGCCGCGCGGAGCCTTTAACATCACGAGTGCAGGGAGGCTGAGGAGGAGGACGAGGAGGGTGAGAACGAGGAGGGAGGCGAGGAGAGGGATGAGAGTGAGGAAAAAATGATGGAAGAGGAGGAGTAGAAATAGAAGCAGGGGCGAGAGAGGAAGAGGAGGAGAAGCAAAGTGTGTAGAGAGAGGGTAAAGAACGGGAGGAAGAGGAGAGGGAGAAAAAAAAATAGGAGGAAGAGGAGGCAATTTGTTCAAGGAGAGGCTCCTCATCAATCAGTGTGGGAGCAGAGAGTGATCGTGTCGGCTTATTGATCCCAGCACAGCTGCGTGTGTGTGTGTCTGTCTGTCTTTAACTCCCCGATAAGACGTCGAACAGTCCTTCCATTCATGCTATAATTCACGAAATGCATCAGCGCAACCTTAACCTTAACAAGCTGCTGCGCTGAGCCTTAAAATCCTCCAGAATACATTTTCCTCGGTCGCGAGAAAACTTCAGCTTGTTTCCAAAGCAACTGAATATTTCTTTCAGGAAGTTTCTTGACTCCAGTATCATTTTTCTTCTTTATCTCGGTGCAGAGATGCGTATTGCTCACTGACGTCAGCGTTATGACTCAACGCAGAGAGGGGAGCAGACGGAGCTGTAGATGACTGTTAATTACCTCCCCTCACGTCACGGAGCGCTTTATTGGCCTTAAACTGGCAAAACTGTTTTGCCTAAACTTATAGAAAGTAAAATACTGACTGGACAGTGTCAGGGCTGTAGGGAAATGACACAATCCACGTACAGATTGGTTCCCCATAAATGTTGCTTTTACTGTGCTATTCAGTCTGCCACCAGGCTGGATTTTTCCCGAAAAAAATGGAGGTCGGATTAGGCCACAAAGGAAGCGCGTGTGCCATTGTGCAGCGGTGAGACAATCAGCTATCTTTCCCCTGACAGTTACTTTCACGCACTGCAGGCTGTACTATCTATCTCAGGTGAAACAAACTGTAGCTTACACCTATGTCTGTTGAAACCAAGCCTTTTGCATTCACTGCTTTTTGTTGCTTTCTTTTCCTATTTTACCGAACTCGTGATTTCTGTGTAGCTGCTGGTACAAGGTCATCTATCGGTCATTATACAACACAGGGTTGTGTAACGGAATGAAAAAAAAAATTAAATTACACATACATGCAGTTACTTGTATAGAAATATACATAAATACGTAGGGCAACTTTAGGATCTGCTTCATGGTGAATTTAAACAGCAGCAACAAGATGGTGATGATAATCTAGTCGTTATATTAAAAAGTTTGATCTCTGGGAAACACTGTCCATCAACTTTGACTGTATGTAAGCACCAAGCATCGATGTTCCAAACAAAGAGTCTATAAACAGTCATATCGATATCATACGAGCGCTTCACTATGGTTTTAATAATAATAATAATAATAATAATAATAATAATAATAACTTTATTTATATAGCACCTTTCAAAAACGAGTTATAAGGTGCTGTACCACAGAAATAAAACATAACAAATACAATTGCCTGACAACAACATAATAAAACCACCAAGTGAAATAAAATCGGAATTAACAATGTAAACATACAATGATAATAAAACAAAATAAGAGAAGGCCAATCGATAAAAGTGAGTCTTTAGAAGAGATTTAAAAGAAGCCTGTAATGTCTGTATCTGTAGAATATGTCACATACATGATATACATGATACACACAACAGGTGAACAGTACTCTTTCTCTCCCTCCCTCTCTCTCTTTTCCCCACCCACTTTCTCGCTATTTCGACGAGGAAAGGAAAATCACATCATCATATTTACTGACAGTTGTCAAAGGCAAACTCTTGGAAGCAGATAGAGAGCGTTGCAACATTTCTGTGGCTTGCAGAAACGTGTATTTCCAACATTTGTTTGTGCAAATTAGGTTGAAATTTTTGCATTTGAAAGCATGAAACCTCTGGTTTATTTCACCAGGATGTAGGGACATTTTCCTGCCATGCCTGTGACAACAGAACCAAGTATTTCAAGCCATAACATGATTTCTAACCAAGTGTTTTTCTGCCTAAACCTAACCAGACTATAATCATATCATTTCAATATAAAATGGAACTTTTTACAAAAGGAAATGTGTTTTAGCATAACATTTATTCTGGCGACTGAGTTTAAATGTTGGCCAAAAGTTGCTGCAGAAAAAAATGGTCAGACATCAGGACTGATCCTCAGGGGACCATGCATATCCACAGCATATTTCATTAAAAAATCTGGCCACTTCAGAGTTGCAACATCCAACTCCATCCTTAGTCTACTCGTCTAGCAGGACAGAGATCAGGTACAGTCACTCTGGAGTTGAATTTAAAACTCTCAGATGTGATGCAGCAGAAACTGCAGATCTGACTCCCACTAAGCTGACAGATGTGATGTGTTTATTTAGCGATTAAAATTAAGTCATGGAAGACTTTTTAATATCATGGCCACATGTCTTTTTTCCCCAAATCTGCCAGGCCACAATGACAAATTAATTTGTATATGTTTATCCCTGCAGATTAGTCCGTCACTGTGATGGAGAAAATAAAATTGATGAGAAATATTCAATGATCGCTCGTGACACGCTTATGGTATTTCGCGGCATTAGCTGTATGAGTCATTTCTTACTTCAAAGCATCTCTGTCCACGTCTGGCCCTGGGTGCACAGCCCTCACCAGCACCCATCAGATTTATATTCTTGGTGAATCACGCTGAGTTTTCTGCTCCTCTGCTCAGGGCTCACACAGCGCAGACAGGACATGTTGTTTACAGTAACGCGTTGACCTGGATCAAACCAGGTTCAACCGTAATCTGCTGCACGCACCAATATTTGTCAGTTTTACTAAATGAGATTAAGTGAAGCAGAAACTACACCCCTATGCACACACGATCCCGCACACACTCGACACACACACACAGGTAGCACTCATATTCAGCAGATACTGTCAGCAGCTGCCGGTGTTTCCGCAAAATGTACCAAGTCATCAAAATGTAATGAATAACTGGTCGAAATTCTTGTTCATGTAACATAATAACATGACCCACTGCTGACCTACCACTGAGTGTCATAATATTATGATTTCCTCAGAGTTACAACATCCATATTTCCACTTTGCCTCCAGCTCAGCACCCTTTTCAATTCAAAAATCTGGTGTAGCTCCTGCATTGCTGCCAACGCACCGAATCAATCTGCCTGTTAGTCCTCGCTCCATCTTGCGCAATGAAATCTTAAGTACGTTTCTGCAAAACCACGGGTAAGTCAAAACTTAATTGTTTCTTCTTTACATTTGTTCAGGTTGAATTTTCTGTTTCTCTCTCGTCACAACGCTGTGCTTTCGCTCTGGTCAGGATTGGGCACAAAACCCACTTGGTTTGTATTAGGAAAACAAAATGGTTTGGATCAAAATACCTATTTTGGTCACCATGATCACAAATGGAGATGATCCAAGGTCCCTTGAAAAATTGCTGGCTTTGGTCGCAACAAAAACAGCTGGAAATGTCCACAGGTCTCCTTAGAAAAACTCACACGTTGGATGTGACAGAAACCAATGGAAATATCCTTGGGTTTTTTTTTACAAATATCAAGTCACTCAAACTGCAGAAGAGGCAACAGAACTCTAATCATCCTGCAAAAAGCAAACATGCAGCTCTGGGCCGGTGGTTTCAGATCAAAATCCAGAAAAATGGCCCCTGGAAGCCAATTTATTTTTGACACTTTAGATACATTTTGCTGACATTTCCAATGCACAACTTGGAGTCTTTTAATATTGCAGTATTGCTACTTTCAGGATCGGAATACCTCCTCCACCTCTTAGAAACCCCTGCTGTGCCAAGGCAGCCAGTCTAACATCGTCATTTAACGTAATGTCAGGAACACCGTTTCATGTCCTTGACAAGTTCTTACACTCATTCCTGGGTGACACGATCAAACAGCACATGTACACTGAGTTCACAACCAGGACATCGACGGTGCTTCGTCTGAATCAACAAGAACAAACGCCTAACAAAACACCATCAGGGACGGATCAGGCAGGTCAGTTATTACCACATTGCGCAAATTACAACATCAGACAAATTTATGAGACATGTAACTCATAATCACGAGATCAAGTCTCTTAATGTTATTTTCTGTTAATGACTGTACGGTGGTGACTTAATGGAATACTAATAATGAATGATATTATGATGAATGTGTGGATCAGCAGAGGTTCACCTACCTGAACAACTCCTGTGTTACAGCTTCCACGGCGGCTTCAGACAAAGACGGTACAAAAAGATTAGCGTTAAAACTTCAACAATCTGCAACCAACCAACAATAAATAAATAAAATATGCGGGCTTCAGATTAACATTTAAAATCAATGTTTAAATATTTTTACCACATATGTCTTGCTCTATTTTTTACCTATACGCCAGTATCAGGCATAATAATGGCAAAAAAATTAAATTGTATTTTAAAGTTTGTAACTTCCTGGAGGACGAAAAGGAACTTAAAAGGAAGGAATGTTCATTACAACACTGAATCTTGCTTTGGGGCCAGACTGTGGTGGCAGCTGTATTGAAGTCTATGGGAGATGTATGGAGAAACACACCAATATCTGACATATCTAAGTTGTATGACTTCTAAGGAAGAAATGCCTTTCAGAAAATGAAAGAACACACTTTAGAGAGTAGGTTAGCGACAGATTTTTTTTTTTTTAATCAACATGTTGTTCCTTTCCTCAAACTTGTGTAGGAAAGGCTCCTGTTTGTGCTGGTGTTCACGATGTGAGTGCAGTCTCATCAGCAGAAATCAGTCGGACCTGCCCGTTTGATCACAATATTTTCAGCCCGTCAATCACTCAGGTGGAGAAATCAGTGGTTAACCGACTCTCTGAAGTGCTTTCTTTCATTTTCTGGAGGCATTTCTTCCTCAGAAGTCATACGACATGGATATGTTGGGTTTTATTGTGTTTCTCCATGCATCTCCCATAGACTTAAATATAGCTGACACCACAGTCTGGCCCCAAAGCAAGAATCAGGGACGTAATGATCTGACCTTCATCTCTAGGTTCGATGAAAAAAACTTAAAAAAAAGGAAAAAAATATTCAAAGAATGACTCATTCTGCACTCAGGGACGAGTGGCACTAAAAGGCAAGATATTGTTCTCCTTATAACTTGTTTATTCTCTTTGTTAACAAGTCTCGCCCTTAATAACTGTTTTTCTGGAAATGCATAACTATATACCTAAGTAAAAAGCAGTCCGTAAGCTGTTTCATGGGAACTTTAACCTATTTGTATTTAGTACAAGAGTGGGGACTGCAAACAAAAGGACAATCTGACTGAATGTCAATAAAGAAATTATATTACATGATGTGATGCATGTTTCAAATCTCATACATAAATGTTTAGTGTTGGAAGCATTTGAGTTAAGATTTCTTATGGCAGCATGAGCAAAAATAACCTAGCAAGCATAATGTGGCCAGGCTGCCTACATTAGCGTGTGTCTTGTAATGTGCAGTGATTCAGAAGTCTTGAACAAGGCTATAATAAGACAAAACGAAAGCAGACAGACTCGTACCTCTGACTCCTTTGGATCGTGTGCGATGGCGTTTTTTAACCACATTCACCTCCATCTGAAGAGGAAAACACAAGTCAGCACTTGCTCTGAAAGAAAACATGCTATATATAATTAAACACATTATAGTGTCTCCTGTGCACAACCCTCCTAGCAAAATCAATCTCAATGAACCCAATAGACTGTTAGCAGCACCTTAGCAACTAGCTACCTTGAAAACCATATTTATCAGTTCATCACACCTTAAAACTACTTGGCAGCGAACTAGCCAACAGTTGCCAAAACAGGCAGTATGATTTCAGAGGCATCAGCGGCCACCTTTAAACGTGCTAGCAACCACTGCTAGCACTTTTGCAGGGTCATAGCAGACCACCAGCTCTTGCAAAATAAAGATTTTTAAGAATCCAATGATAACAAGCAACATCTCAACAGGTAGCAACATGTTAGCTCCCACTTTAAGAAAGTGAGGTAGTTGTTGCTAACGTGTATGCTACAAGCTATTGCAAACAGGACTGGGTTATCCCGTTCTTCCTTCGTCCCTACTTAATGACAAACTAGTTGTAAAGTAATGACTTTCTGAGTCTGGTTGAACCGTTGGGACTTGAAATTAAAACTACAAATTTAATTGACTGAGGTTGTGAAGACATAAGGCTTGCAGGAAGTGATTGTAGCATCACAAGCTGTAACATAACTCCCAGAAAATAGGTGCTTTAGTGAATTGTTCATATGAACAGTCCGCTACAACACCTATTTTCTGGGAGTGCTTATGTTACTGCTGGGTGCTGGGTAACATACGGAGTGCTGGGAGCGCTTATGTTACTGTTCATCAGTTTCAACTCATGAACGACCGGTTTAACCACGTCCCGATTCCTAAACAGAGCGCAAGCTTTTACTTTCCCCCGGTTATGTTGTTGCTTTTTTTCTTATTTTTCTGCTTGTTTACTTAAGATTAATTCTATCATTGTTCTGATTTTACAAAATATGCAAAAGAACTATTGTGCCTTTCTGAATTTGACCAGAACAAGGGCTGGTTGTGACGGTGTACCCACCTGGTCAGAGCTCGGTGTAGCACTGGTCATGTAGCTGAAGAGTCTTTATAGCAATTTCAGAATTTCAGAGGGTGTCTTCCAAAGTCATGATCTGCAAAAGAAAAACACGTTGACATCTTAGTTTTGCAGAAAATCAGATTCCTGTTTGGAATTTCCTTGAGAAAGACACTGAACAGTGGCCTGCTCACTTCCTTTGGACAGCTTCTAAGCTCAATTCTCTCTGTGAAATGTATAATTATGATATTCTAATGACATTTTGACATTTGAGAGACTCCTGCCAAATACCATCGACACATTTTTACTGATAACTTCAAATGTGAAATCTAATTTAATGTAATTCATTCAGTCAATTATGTGTTACCCTGGAGAGGTTGCACAGGCGCACTGCTAAAAACATTTCTGTGACCTACAGCATAACATTCAATTCATTCAGTCAATTAGGTGTTTCTCTGGAGAGGTTTAAAAGATTCACTGCTGAAAACATTTCAGTGACCTACAGCATAGCCAGTGAATGACCCATAACAAGGCCAACAATATGAATAAAAGCAGTCATTTATAGCTGTTGGGAAAATTCATACAACAGAAAAATAGTTGTAAATAATTGATATTTGAATTGCTAACAACAAGCTCTTCTATCGTTTCACTGCAGTACGGTTAATTATGACCAATAATGACTGCAGTTAGCCTTGGCTTCTGATGGGGTGTAAAATTCTTGCCTGTTCTTATTAGACAATTTTGTTGAAGTATTTTGTTAATATTTGTTCAAAGATAGAAGTTTTCAGGACACTGTTCAAAGGAAGAACATGGACAACAGAGTTTTGTTGAAAGTGTCAATTATATCCTTGGAATTTTCTAGCTTAAATGGTCAGTATGCAGCAAACCAAAAGACGCAAGTAACATGGGATCATGAGAGTTTTTGTCCTCGCTGTTAAAAATGAGTCTTTAAACCCAGAAAATAGTTTTAGAAAATAGTGGGTTTGCAGTTAGATGACTGAAATACAATCTGTGGTTAATGCAAGCCTGAGAGATTTTCACGTCTTGCTCTATGACACAACACGCATCCGTAAATACCCCAGGTTTGGATTAAAAAGCAATTAGGTGTTTTAAAAACAGCAGATGCTAAGAAGTGTCTGAATGAGACGACAGAAGTAGTCGGTAGGGTTGCCAACCGTCCCTTGGTAAACGGAATCGTCCCGTATTTAGAAACAAAATTACGCATTCCGTAGCTGAAAAGGGACACACTTTGTCCCGTATTTCCGTGAGGATCAAAATGGTCTTTAAAATGTCAATGGCATCAGTGAATGACAGGGCGTTTCATATGAAAATTTACGGTGATCTTATTGCCAGCCCTCTCCTACTCTGTGACCGATGAGCTGACAGCACACTCACACACGAGAATAACAATGCAGAATTTGGCTCTTCTCGTTGGTCAAGGGACTGTTGCTTGCAAGAAGGTACCGGAATACAAGAGACTTGGGCAACTGGGAAAACAAACCAGCATGGAAAACACGGACAACAAGAATTCATGGGACACTGCAGACGGTACGTCTTCCACCACGAGCAGTAACATTACTCCTCCGAGAAAAAAAGAAAAGGCTGCAAAATACAGACTCGAATGGGAAAAAGAAAACATGTGGCTGGAAAAAGTGTAGATAATGTCTACAAGGCGCACTGCTCTGTCTGCCACAAACTATTCTAACTTTAACTTTACAACTTGTACATTGATCAGTTTAGAGTACAGAATGTATTGAGGGCTGCAGTACTGAATCCTAAAACCAGGAAATCAGTTAGCATTTTTGCACTTCTGGTTCCCTCTTCTCAAAGTCAATGGGTTTTTTGAATTGGTTGATGGTCAAATGTCTGAAATAAGGTCTGTGGATACCACAAGCTTATTTACACAGTTTGTTCTATGCCATAAAATATGCAAGTAAATACCCCACATCTGACTTATAAAGTGACATAAAATAACATTATGTTGCTGAGCACAGAGACGCGTCGACTCACTAGTCCATCTTTACAGGCTGACTTAGCATTAGCTTTTTTTTACTTAATTTGCATGTCAACAATCATATAAGTGTTGCACAAAACATGCAAGTATCATCACATTTTCTGCAATAAACCAAAATCTAATTGAGAAATCCAATACGCTTCTTGTCAAACAAACGAGGGCGATGCTAACTTCAGTTAGCCTACAAAAATATATCATCCCTGCTGCCATGTATTGCTAATGAAAATGTACCTGTGTGACTGTGGCAGAAATGTTTAAAGACGAGATGATGTTTAAAAGTTTAATTCACATTACGTTAAGTCACGTTCGTTCGTACTTTGAACAAATACGGGAAAGCCCAGTCTTTTCTTAAGAGATTTTAATAAAGATAATCTGTAATGGACCACATTAACAAATGCATTCATCTTAGACCTGCTTTAGCTCTGAGAGGAGCAGAGGGTAACAGTGGATCACGGTTATCAGTAATTTCATTTTTAGGACAATGACTCATCGCAACAGCTCAACCCGTGGCTTAAATACATTTTTAGGTTTCAATGTGAACAATAATATTTATACAGTTGAAAAGTTTGGAGATTGACTTTGAACATCCAGGTTTCTGAAAGGAAAATATTTTTTCATAAACAATGGTATGTGAATCAAAGCTGGAGCTTTTCAAGGCTCGGCGAAAATGAAACTCTCCCAGTTGAAGTATGAGTACAAAAGATGAATAACTCTGTGGGTGCACAAATACCATGACGAATGAAGGAGCATTTAATTACAATACCACAGACCTGGAAAAAACTTTCAGTAAATATAACAATGGCCCTGACTTTAACTACTTTTAAATACAGATTCAGAGCTTTGACATTCATTATTTTCCTCCTTGCACTTACATGTTACCCTGATCTTTAATTAGCTGTGTGATTCTTTTAATTTCTCTTAAAATTGGGCCGATTCAGATTAATTTGAGGTGGTCTGGACAGCAGTCTGAAGTGTATCAGAGCAGCTGAGTAGAAACAATGCTACTACTAGCAGAGCACTATTGGGGAAAACTCAGAGAACAACAGTCTGCAGATGGTCACGCTCAAATAAACTGTCTGCTCGGTGACTGTTTGAAGGGCGAGATGATCTGAGTTGGCTGGACACAAAAATTCAATCTGATCACTTACAAATAATAGTACAGGCAGTCTGATTTAAAGATTCGATTTGAGAAACAAATCTGATTCGCCTGCACTCTGAACTAGGCTTCTGAGTTACTATCAAAAGCTCCACAAGCAAACTTGGTTTTCCAAAGAAACACAGAATCAATGAGATAAAAATTACACTTTGTAAAAAACTTGATAAAACATTCAGCAAGAAGAATCAGCTAAGTTTTAGATTCTGGGTCAATTCAGGGTCATTTTTATGTGAATGAGCTGTCTCAATTCCTGGGCTGCATCCTCTGAAGGCTGCGTTTAAAGGCCAAATGCATCACAGCGGCGCAACAAGGCCGTCCCATTTTGAAGGTTCCTTTTAATGCTGAATACGGCCGAGGAATGCGGCCTTCGTTCCTGTGCCATGAAGAATACAATCCTTTATAGCCCACCGTATCACAACATTTATTGCACTCAGTTGACAGTTGGATTTGTTCTCCCTGAGGACAACTACGGTGGACACACAGAGCAAAACTGCAGCCCACACTTTTAAATGTAAGTATGAGGTTTCAAGTCACTCAAGTAGCTTACAATAATTTAAAAAAACAAGGGTCCCCAATACAGTCTAGGTTGCTAAGCGACAGGAGCAGTGCTTCGCAAAGTAAGTAAGGGTAAACCGAGGGGAGCCAGCGATGTATATAGGAAATTCCCTGCGTACCAGGCCGAGGATGCAACCCCCAAATTGACACACAGCTATGATGTTTTCATTCCAAAGGCAACAATAAAGCATTCTGAGTTTGCTATAGCTTGGATTTGTTCTCTCAACAGGTTTGCTCTCCAAATTATGGCAGCTGATGTCCGTGGATCACCAGAATTCAATTGTGGCATTGTCTGCAAGCCACAGACACATTAAATTTGTACTTTTGATACGTATCATAACAGAATTTCCATAATCTATGCCATACATACATTGCAGTGGAGGGAATTTCAGTCTGCCAAGCCATAGACTACTTTTCGAAACAGGGTTTGTGTAAACATTGTGACGATCCTTTCCTAATCTTAACCCAAGTCGGTCCGTAACACATTGTTTTCACAGCATAAAATCGGAAGAAGATCCCAAGGGAACATAAAGTTTCAGCACATCCATTGGCTACAGTAATGTACATTGCCAATTTTAATTCTGGTAATTAGGTTGCTAAGGGCTCATAGTTATTGAAGTATGTAAAGCAGTACCAAGCCAAGAGCCAGAAACAAATATGACATGATGGTCATATCAGAAACATCTTTTATTGTTGAATTATCCAGAAGACTCTGGTGTTGGAATGCTCAGAGCCTCTGTAGATTAACCCTGATAGCTAAAAAATTTGGCATTTCCAAGGATCTTAGTCACTAATATCAGGCACTCGGTAGTCATCATGATTTTTCATTACCACTGCAGCTCAAAGACCACTGCAACGCTATTACAGCACCAATACCATCCAAATGAAAGTGCTGCATTTTTTTTTTTTTTTTTTTAAATTTTAAGCAACACAAAAATCTCACTCTGGGCTGTAATTATTACAGCAGAGCATGAGCTCGCTGGGAGCATATTCAATGCAAACAGCAACATAAAAGAGAGAGAGACAACACAGAGGCGACGGTTTGAAGACGAAGACGTGAACACAGCAGCTCTGCGTGCTTCGCTCCCCTCAGCTGCAGTGCAGCTCGAGGGGTTTGCAGCCTTAATATAAATGTAAATTCTGGACAGCCTTGCCTGAACTCTCAGCCTACTCCCATTATGGTGCCACAGCATACCGAGGCCGGGTGCATCTGAGGCCGCCACTCCACTGAGCGTGCTCCAACGCACCACCCTACATCAAACACAGTCTTCCCTCCCTCCGCCATGAAGAGCTCAACTGAAAAAAAAAAAAAAATTCCTCCACCTCCCTGGAAACTATACGACTGAGTGGGCTGCACACTTAATGGGTGTGTGCGCGCGCTGCAGTGTGTTTGTGCATGTGTGCACATGATGTTCTAACCTCACCAGAGAGTCTATGTGCGTTTCCATAGGCTGTGTCCTTGTTCTGCCTCTGCATGTGCCTGTGTGTGTCTGGGTTCTTGCGCTTGTGTCTTTGTGAGGACCAGTTTCAGACCTACAGCAGGAGGACATTTTGGATTATCAGGACACGGAGAGTGAGGACATTTTTGAGGAAAAGAAAAAAAATTTTCTATTCAGTGGGGACCTTATGAAAAAGACAGTACTTTTGTATAGTGAGGACATGTAAGATTTTTAGTGGAAGGTATCTATAGAAAGTGAGGACAGTTCTGAAAGGACAGGGTATTTTTAGAAAGAAGATCAGGACTTTTTACAAAAATTGTGGGTGGGGCAATATTTTTTTTCTCCACATCCTCATACCTAAACAATTGAACAGGTTGAATGCCAAGATTCTTAAAATACATATACATGCAGTACATGATTACTAAAATGCATCCCCTTGTTAACCTGATGATCACTGATAGGCAGAGCACCGTCCAGGTCTGGACCCAGATGCTGCCCTGTCCAGTCGCTGAACTATAGCTTCTAAATTATAAAAAAAAATGTGACATTTGGACAAGCGGCATAATGTGATTTAAATAAATATTTTTAAAGTGAGGACATTTACCAATATTTTTTAAAAAGTTTTAAAAGGCCAGTATGTATTTTGGAGAATGAGAACATTTTGTCCTGTCTCCATTTCTTTCTTTCAAAGGGTTAAGACTTGGAGGCTGGAGTCTGTATACTATCAGCATCGGGAGTCCTCACATGTATAGAAGTACAAATATTTATGTGTGAGCATACACCTGTGTATAAAAATGTATAATATGGCTATGTGTAACTGTAATGAATAGCAATGTTAAGATATTGTGCTCCCTCCTCTTGAGATTTTTCAGAGGATCTTTGATTTATTTTGGTGTTATGGAAGCCTACCCTGAATTATTGAAGCAAAAAAAAAAAAAAAAACACGCTCGAGTTGTCAGTCCCTGTGTGTGCGCTGTGTGCATTTCTCTCTGTGTGTGTGTGTGTGTGTGTGTGTGTGTCACAGTGTCCTATATGGCTGGATTGGCGCTGTGTGAAGAGGAGCTTCCTGCTGTTTAGTATTCAGTCCGACACTCTGCCTGTCTGGTACAATATGATGCAGAGCTCTATGCTGAGACACACACTCCTATACACATGCACACACATACATGCGCGTGTGTACCAACACTTCCCATCACATACACACATGTAGACATGTAGCTTTTGCCACAGAAATATAGAAACATACACTCTCTACCTGTGGCTCTTTTCTCTCTGAACACATTCTGATACTGAGCCACTTGGACTGATGCTGGTGGCTGCAGGGCCCCCTGTAGGTCAAATCCCACACCACACCTCACCCTGCTGACAGTTGTTTTTTTCGTATCACTTTATCTAATCATTTAAAGGGTAACTCCACCAATTTTACACATTAAAGCGTGTTAACAGGTCTTGGTGAGCGCATATGTGGAACAAGTAGCTTAGAGCCTTTTGTGGCTCCAAGGAAAGCTGCATGTAATCTCCAGTGATGTCACTCAGTGGCTAAATTGCATTATGGGTAATGAAGGCTCATTTTCCCCACATTTGGGAATCAGTAAAATGGCCCAACAACCTGAGGACTTTATATAACATTCTTACAAATGTTGTCACAACTCCCTAAAAATGTCCCGGTTTCCGGCCTGAAGAGTCTGTAACACACCCAAACACAAACACTGAGGCAAATGTTTGTGTGTCGAAACAAAGCACACACCGACACACACACACACACACATACGCACAGCAGCCAGGTGAGTTGTGTGTTTGCGGCGGAGCTCAACAGCAGCTCCGTGTTTTATTACAGCAGAGCACTTTTATCAAACCCAACAAACAGAAACACCTGGTGTGTGATGTGACGCTGCAGTGCACAAACCAAACAACACAACCGAACAGGGAGGGAGAGAGCCGAGCGCTTCCTCAGGTCTGTCTGTTCTACTGTCTGTCTGCACATCAGCGGAGTTTGTTATTCTGGACATGAACTGCTTAATAAAATGTAAAAATGCCTACAGTTTACCACAGCAGGCATGGTGGTGGTGATGCGTCAACTGATCGATTACTTTGTGCCAAATTGAAATATCTAACCAACTACTGGATAGAAGCCTTTTATTTATTAGCGGTTTTGAAATTAACAACAAAAAGACTTTCTGCCTCCCTGTGGAACAAATAGATATTTGTAGATTTTTCCTCATCTTCTACCATCACCCAACCAAATTCCTGTTTCCAGGATTATGAAACGTTTGATCATGCTTCAGCTCATAAACTCTTTATCCCCGACCTTTTTCGCCTGAGTATGCGTGCAATTCTCAAATGAGATATGTAGGAAGTGACATGACTGTTATCTTATGCTTGTTCTTAAGCCATTAGCATGTTCACATTGTTATTGTGAGTACTGTATATTAGCATTTAGCTTTATTAGCATTTATTTTCTGTTTATAACAAATTGCTTTTTTCTTGGTTGCTTTTAGTTTAGCAGCTTTTTAGAGCTCCAGATGTTCTCATCAAGACTGTCTCATGAGACGGTACTGGTTGATTGTTGAGACTTAAATGATGTAAGTTTACTTTCCCTTTTCAAGGCATCCCGCGGTCATGTTAAAGTTAAAAACTTGTTTATCGAGCGACAGCAGAATACAGCATAACTCTAGTAGCATAATTAAAACCATTGTTCAGGTCAACCATTGTTCAGGAGCTGCTGCCTGAGAGGCTCAACTCAGGGCAAACAAATTCCACATCTAAACCCAGATGAGATCATATTAATAATATAGTGTGCTGCCTGCATGGATAGAGGCTAACAAAGATGGCAGTAATTGTACTTTATATAGACCTTTCTTTACAGATTAAGATTTTACATACAAAACTCAGTTCATAAAATACAATACTGTACGTTATTATCGATCAAACTACCAAAGACCTATACATATAATACTTAAGATGAGCTTAATATGCATATCAATAATAATAATAATTATCAGCTAAAATATAATATCACTGTCGTCACACATCACTGTAAAGGGGAGTGTCTGCATGACCACTTACTTCTGATTTGTTGCTAATACTTCTGTACGTTTACATGATTTCAGTGTGTTTTTGCTACTTTAAACATTGAAGACTACTCTAAATGACTATGAATACTGTATACTATTTAGCATTCAAGCTATCGCAGCTGCTAAAAAATCGAATGGACCGTTAATGAATTCCGTTATGACGAACGTATAACTGCAGTGCAGTCTGTACACACACACACACACACACACACACACACACACACAAATAAAATAAAAGCAGCAGCAGCAGCCCTGCTGGTGTGACGCCCTGACTCCCTCCTGTACATCAGCCCCACTCCTGGTTTCCATGGAGACTGGACTGATCGGGTGATTAGCTGCATCAATTAACCTCTGACCAATCACAGAGAGAGCCTGAGCAGCAGCAGCTGACTGTGATTTGCAGATACGATCACAGCTGAATTCAGACATCTGAGCGCCGCATGCTAAATAACAATGAAAGCTTATGGGAGTTCGACATTAGCATAGTAAATCACATTCCTGCACATGTTTTTTTTTTTTTTTTAATCTCGTCCTTTATATCGTACTCCATAGAGTAATCTTTGTACTGCTGGTCTTTAAAGCTCTGCAGTCCTTGTGTTCACTGTCTGCCTAATATGGAAAACTGAAAAAAAAAAAATAATGAAGGTTTGTGTTTTTGCGTTTGTTTGTGGGCTTCAAAAACGGGAAATGACTTTCCTGTATTCATCTACTGCCAAAGCCAAAATCGGAAAATATCTTTGCTCTGTACTATTATTTTTAGAGTCTTATCGAGATTCCACTTTTCCAAACGCTGGATGGATACATGTGCCCACTCCACACGTGAACTAGCCTGATTCCCCTGCAGGGTTTCCTGGCCGTAATGAACCCTGGTAGACTTCATGTTCACCCTCTAAACCCTGTAAAAGTGGGAATGTGAAGGGGCCACGCTGCAGATTTTCACGCCTGGACTCAAACACAGCGTCGGCCCGCTCCCCCCTTCTCGATGACCAGGTCCGTGGTGTCATGTCAGCACTTCAGAAGAGATAAAGTCCTCTTCAGCCCTCAGACAATCTTCTGTCAGAGGATATTCACCTCATAGCAGGAACTCATCGACTGTGAGTATCTGCACACGGTCGCAACATTCAGTATCTGCAGGCAACTGTGTCAGTTTTTACAGTGAATTTTACTCTTCATGATGCTGATGAACGCATGCAGCTGGTTCTTTTGTGGGACTAGTCCAAAAGGGTTGGTGTTAAAAAGCTAGTCAAGGCCAAAAGTAAGTCCTCTTAGCATTCTAATTCATCAAAGCATTTATTTTCACCGGGGTCAGTCTCTTTACATGTTATGAAACTATAACCTCTGCCTCTCTAGCCAGTTATTTCACTCTTCAGAATCGCTTGATTGCGCTCAGAAATATGTGAGTTGATTTCTTGGCTGATTGGGTTAATGTCCGAAAGAGTAGGTCTGCAGGAAACATGTACTGTAACTAAACTGTTCATGCAAATGAGGGTGGGGAATGCGGACTCCTTTGCTATAGTAGAAAAAGAGCACACTTCCAATTGTCTTGCCAATGGGAAAGGAGACGATCGCTTTCAGTCAGTTTAGCCACAAACCTGCATTATACACGCTAATGTTCTTGTTGGCTGCAGTACTTCAGCTCACTTCTAAAGCCAGCTTACGTCAAATTTTAAGTTACACATTCCCTCCGCTGCCGGGTACGGTGTGATTCATAGTGATGATGCTACTAATCGGTGTTAAAACCACCAGTTTACACGCCTAGTCGCAATCAAACTGACATTTTTCACCGTGCAAACGACGTGGCCTCTCCCTCTCCCATCATTCACCTCTGTCTGTGAGGGAGCAAGAGGGGGGGGGCTCCGTGATTGACAGGTGGAACGGTGGATGTGGTCAGTGAGTGAAGCTTTAATGATCTGTAACAAGCAGACGAGGCAGGTCGTCAGTGGCAACAGAGCCACAATCGTTACTGCTGGATTAATGTGTGTGTGTGTAATCGGAGGTGATACTGACTATAAACCCGGACAAAAGACGATATCTGACTCAAGGTTTTTCTTTTCATCCAGGCAGAATTCAGCAATGAGAGGATGTCACAGGTAATGGATTACAGAGAGGTCAGGGGTCACGGCGGACGGAGCACGTGAAGAAAGTTTTGCATTAATCCCAGAGCTCTAATTTGGATTCCACAGCTGTCAGTCTGCGCCTCACATGAATGATCTTCCACCAGCGCGCACACGCTCCACGAAGAACAGGATCTACCCAGGATGAGTCATTAAAAATGTGTGTGTGTGGATAACGACTGAGTGTGTGTATGTGTGGCTCTTACACTATGAGTCATTCGGCGCTCCAGAATAGAAAGTGGATGATGCCTTCTGCCGCCTGTGTGTGCTTGTGTGTGTGTGTGTGTGTGTGTGTGTGTGTGTGTGTGTGTGTGTCTGTGTGTGTGTGTGTGTGTGTGTGCTGGACTCCATTGATCAGAATGAGTTAATCGGATTGATGGCTGTCTTGGCAGCAGCTCAGATTTAATAAACCACAGACAGACAGTGAGATAGACAGACAGACTGGCAGACAGGTAGTTCAGGCGAGGTCTCACTGGTTCGGCTTGACAGTTTCATCACCGACTCAACAGTAACCAGCTGATCCGCCGTCATGGCGGAGCACAGTCTGCGAGACAGATGTGATGCTGATCGTGTGTGTCAGTCTCATGTCGGCATCTCATAAGCACCGGAGCTACATTTCCTGCCGGATTGGACTTTTCTGTAATACCGAGCAGACGCTGGCAGACTTTGGACCTGAATTGGTCACTCCGGACTATTTTTAGATTCGTGCCCAATATCTGCCAGATTGGTTGTCGTTTGAGGTGCAGTTTGAGGTCACAGCGCCTGATTAATTGCCTGAGCGCTCAACCTTTAGCTCACAGATGGATTTCTGAAATGTCAGAAAATTTGGTTCAGTCCTATCGTGGGATTTCCCTCATGGCTGCTGTCGAAAGATCATTTATAAACGGCTATGAGCTTGTTTTAATGCAACTGGATCGGTATTTTACATGTCATGGTTAAAGTTGTCTTGGCTCTGATGCAACATCCTTTCACACAATGTCCTGCCCACAACACTATCTCACTGGTAACATTTAACAATTTAAAAAGTATAAACAGTAAACTGGTATAAAATCTGCACAGTTACTAGTAACCAAATGTATCAAATAAATTATGTGGAGAGGAGATATAAAGTAGCAGAAAATGGAAATACTCAAGTAAAGTACCTACAAATTGTTCTTAGGTTCGTTCCCTAACTGGTTGTTCTAAATTTGGATGCAAAGTGATTAATTTTTACTGGAAATGAATATCTGTCCCAAATATTGTTTTTTTTTTTGTCTCCTTGATTGCTAATAATTAGCATCGATATATCGGCTCTGAAAAAGCGTTGTAGATACGTTCAAATGCAAACACAAGTATTTCCAAGTATAAAAGTGCCATAAAAATAAATGTTTAATAAATGCTCAGTTTAGACCAAAGATTCGCAACAAGACGCAACCATTTCATAATGTCACAGGGAAGGACTACACAGTGGGAACTGGCCAGTCTCAGCTCGATTCAGGCCGGCTGATGGTGTCACCTGCGACTCCGCGTGTTAATTCACCAGTGGCTGGTTTCGGAACATATCTCACACCACCTTAAACCAGCAAATCATCACCTCGGAGCAAGGTCAGGTGGTTTAAATGGCTCCATTTTGGACTGAAGAAAAATATCAGTTAACCGATTTTATCAGCCACTATTGGATATGTTGTCAAATTTTGGCCAATCGGAACGCTTTTTGCTGTTTACTCAGTGCATTCATTTCATTTTAGACAATGAAAGTTTATTACTAATCTGAACAAATCCTGCCTCCATCATATATCTTTGTAACAAGTGTTTGACATTTGAGCTAACACTGCAAACAATGTGTGGATCTCAGCCGATATATCAATATCAGAATTCTTTACTCCCTAATATCAGCATTGGCTCTAAAAATTACGTAGCGGTTTGGCTCTAATATCCAGCTATAAAAAAAGAGCTGTGAGAATGAAGGTAAAGAGAGTTGTTGCAGTAGAGATGATAGATCGTCTCATTTACTCGCGTTGGTGTCAACTGGTTGACTTTCACTATTTTAACACAATAATTTTTACTTTTAGATAGGGTTACTTTTAAAATATGACTTTGGAGACTTATTACAACAATGATGGAAGGTCAGTTGATCTGTATAGTATTTGCAGGTTCTGGCTGTGCAGAGAGCCCGATTGAAACATGTATTATCAGTTAACAGAACAAAAAATCATCCAGAGTCTTAGATATTTACTGTGCGATTTGTTCTGTTGTCTGAGAGCAGTGACATTTTCTTCTTTGGTCAGACATCTCCTACATGCAAACGTTGCTAATTAGTTGCTAATTAGGGGCTGTTTGTAAGTCTAGGGGAACTAGATAAGCAGCATTCAGATAAAGCTGTGTCTTGAGCAGGTTATCTTGTGCCCGGATACATTCTAAATTCTACCAAGCTTTTCTGCCCATGCATGGGTCAGACGTATTCTATTTTATGTTTTTTTAATTTAAAAGAAATGGCAGTTTCTCATCATTTTGGACCACTACTGTTGCCATATATTTGTACAAAAAGCTGGAGAGGAAAAAGCCCAGTTTAGCTAAAGAAGGCCACTGGGGACTACAACCATTAGACAGAGGAAAAGTTAGATATCAAGTTAAATGACCAAATAACTGACAAGCTAACTGGCTAACAAACTCGACTCCCTGACTAACCAGCTCGATAAATGCTACCTCACACACGGGGCACCACTAGAAAAAAGGGCATGAAATCCCTCAGGAAGATGGCATATAGCAGATAGAAAATGGTGCCATGCTGCCAGTCTGACTTGATCACCAGTCAGGGGGGGGAAATGAAGCCTGGCTTGCAGCCTGGCACCATTTCTATCTGCTTGCACGTCTCCACTAACGACTAAATCAACAAATAAACTCACGTTTTTGTCCAGTTTGTCGGCATCATATTTGGAGGAGGGGTTTGGAGGGTCTTCCCCGGAAGAATTGTATGTGTTTCAATTTTAGAAAATTGCAGTTTCTCATCATTTTGGATGAAAAGTTGGAGAAGCTAGCACCAAAATAGGTAACATTGAAAAAGACTACTGGGGACTACAACCATTAGATGGGTAAAAGTAACTCTGTTAGTTAAGATGCTGTCTTCATCGATCTTACATACATTTCACTTTAATCTGGTGAGTTAAATATTATTATGCATAGGAACGAGAGCTCTAGGGCTAACAAACAAGTTGCAAATAAACTGAAATTTCAGCTCAGTTGATCACAGAGATCGGCACCAGGCCTAGTAGTGGTGATGTGAACAGACCTACAGGTGTGACCAGCAGTCTGGTCTGGTCTGACTGGTCGACTGAAAGCTGAGCCAGTGTTTAATATGCTCTGTCACACACAGGTGGTGCAGGGCTGCAGAGAGGAGGAAGGTTTATGAATGATCACCTCCTCTGGACTCTGCAGAGAGCACACAGGAGATAAAGGAGGGTTTTTTTCCTTTCATTATTTTTCAGCTGAGTTCACCTGATCTCCATGTTTACACAGCAAAACAACCGCAAATCAGGTTGAACTGAGACAGGTTGCATTCTCCGTCTCAGCAGAAAGAGAAGGTCGGACGTCAGAGGTCATGCAGCCAATATTCTAGTGACACCAGAATAATGAAGATGATGATGACATAATGCTGTTCGAGAGAAAGGTGCGTTTCTGGATTATTTTTGGCACTGACTACCTAACTGACAAAACTACTACCATACTACACAGTCAAATAATCTACAAGAATTGGCCAACAAACACGACTCCCTGAATAATTAGCTCTGCTGAGTAGAAAAATAATAATAGTTGGACCTTGTCAAGGGCAGCACAGCAAGAAGGACCTGGATTCGAGACCGGGCAGGTCCTTTCTATGCAGAGTTTGCATGTTCTTCCTGGGCCTGTGTGGTCTCTCTCAAGGTACACCAGCTTCCTCCCTCAATCCAAAGACATGCAAAAGTTAGGTTAATCGGTTACTCTAAAATTGTCCGTAGGTTTGTCCCTATACATGAGCCCTGTGACGAACTTGCCGCTTTTCCAGGATATACCCCGTAATCGCCCAATGTCAGCTGGGATCGGCTCCAGCCCCCCGTGACCCTGAAAAGGATAGACCGTTTCAGATAATGGATGGATGGATGGATGGCCCTTGTCAGTTGGGCATGTATAACTACATAAATTGGTGGTGAAGAAAAAAAAGTGCGTCTGTCGCTGTAGTATCCATTATTCCATCCATTTAATGTAAAAAATGTATTTTTCATATTAGGCCAGTGACATTTGCAACCTTTTTTCAGACGTGATCTAGATTAGAGGTGGATATTGGTGTCAAAAATGTTGTAACATTTTATTGTTTTTGGTTACTTGTTTCCTGTGTTATTTTGTAGATTATATCCTCATGTGTCATGTTTTACTTTTCACTTCCTATCTTTGTCTGTTTTCCCGCTCTTTCTCTGCATGCACCTGTGTTCTCATTTCCCTCGCTCTGTCAGATTGTTGTTGCTGGTGTTTCTGTGTTTGCTCCTCATGTTCCCTGTCCTCGTGTTTTTTGCAGCCCTGCCTGAGATCCTCGAGTTTCATCGTGGTTTGTACTTTATTCAGGTTTTGTATTTCTCTTTATTCTTTTGGATTTTCCCCCGCCTGTGTTCAGTGTTCTTTTCGCAGCCTGAATTTTGATTTTTGGACTACGGCTCACATTATTAAGGCTCTTTGTTTGTTTCTCTGTCTGCCTGTCATTGTGTCTGCATTAGGTCTTGCATTCTCAAGCCATAACACTAGTTGGCCATCAGCCGTAATCTTTGCGGTGCGTTCAAGTGCAGGTTTTCGGCCAAGACGCAAGTGATATGAGGCAACACAACAGTTGGCCTTTGTCACCGCTAGCTCTTTGATGTTGATGTTGGTTTGGTATGTGTCCTGGCCAAAATGCAGTCTCTTTTAGCTCAGGTTTTCTTCTTCCAACACCTCCTGAGAAAAACATATGGCTCTCAAATTGTTCCACTGTGTTACTCAGATAGTTGCAAATGTCTCCGTAATTTTGTTTCTTGGCAGTTAGTGTACGGTGGGTTCATCAGCTGCCTACTGCGGCTGAAAACAATGAAGTAAGTTCATGGCCAAAAATACCAAAACAATGACCTGAAAGAGGCTAAAATGTCCTATAAAGATTTAATGCATTTTTAATATAATGGTATCGATAAGTGCAGCTTTAAGGGCAAATTTCACCTTTTTACTTTTTTTAGTTGATACAAAAAAGTACAATTATAGCACTAAATCATATCGTTTTGGTGGCACTCCTTGATCTACTGTGAATAAATGTGCTTTTCCATGGTTACATACTGTATGTGTAAACTCTTGACATAGACACTTTGGCACAAACTCAAGATATTCACCAGAGACCAGGAAATGAGTCCTTTCCTGCATTTCAGATGGCATGTCGCCTGTTTTGTGACACTAACTGAACAATAAAACAGCCATAATGTAGTTTAAACATCAGTTAGCTGAAATGTGGTTTCCAGTGAATTAAATCATCTTTTTTATATAAAGCTTATAACTGCCTGCTCTCACCCTGCAGCGAGCAATCCTTCTCAATTTTTCTCTATTTACTGTTGATTTACAGATGAGCATCGGAAAGTTTAAAAACACATCAGGACTTCTGCATCACTCCTCTGACTCTGAGTGCGTCTTAAGTGTTCGAGCCGCAAGATCCCGAACTTTCCTCCGGTGCACTGCTGATGTTATAAAACCACTGCAGCAATAAAACTTTTTATATTAAGAGACTTAAATACAACTCTCTGTACACTCACTCCCAGCATGAATAGTGAAGATAGTTTCACGGATATATTAAGGTCACTGGAGGCTCGTGTATATGTACTGTAGAGAACATATTATATTCCATACTTCACCCCAGTAGACTTTACATTACTGATGATTGGACTGGCTGCTGATGGCTGGATGTATTCCAGGTTTTACGTCATGCTGTCACTTGATATATATTGTTCGATGTTATATCCAGGAGGGGATAGCAGTTGATTTTGCTCAGATCTTTAAGTAGAAGCAGCAGTACTGCAGTGTAGAAATACTCCGTTACAATTTACAAGCAAAAGTCAAGACTTAAACCTTTATTAAGGTAAAAGTATTTGCATTAAAATGAACTTAAAGCACCCAAAGTAAAAGTACTTATTATTTAGATACTACTGGATTATAATTATTGATGCATTAATGTGTTCATCACTTTAATTTTGAAGCTGGTAACAGTGGTTTTAGTACTTTTAGTTGAGCTACTGTGTAGCTTGTGAATTTCTCCTCTGGGATCAATACACTTTTATCTTAACATTACAACAGATTTAATTTGTTGATCATGTTTCATATTATGAAGCTCCAGAAATGTTTTGTGCACCACAAAACTTCACCTGACTTACAATCACCATGGGGGTGAGTTGATAATGACTGGATTTTCATTTTTGGGTGAACTGTTCCTTTAATCAATACTTTTACATCCCTACAATTCAGGTCAAATATTCATGTTTTAACTCCACTACATTAATTTGACAACTATAGTTACGACTTTTGCTGATAGGGTTGGTTTAATAATGTGAAACATAATCAACAAAAAAATTGTGATTAACATAAGACTGTATTGATCCCAGAGGGGGAATTCACCAGCTACTGTACCCAGCAGATAAATAAAGCTGTTAAACTACTGTTACCAGCTTCAACATTCAAGTGATGAACACATTAAAACATCTATAATTGTAATCTAATAATAGAATATGATTAACATTATTCTGAAATAAGTCTTTCATGATGAGTACTTTCCATCGGCATGTGGGTAAATACCAGATTTGCCTTTATGGAAAACGGAAATACAAACTTAAGTACAAATACCTCAAAACTGTACTTAAATACAGAAGTTAGTTCATTAGTCCAGTGTTCCATCAACAGAAACTTGTGTTCATTTAACTATATTTTACTATACAAGAGTCAATTATTTGGTGTAAAGATTCAAGCAAATCAAGCAAATACTTCAAGAATAGTATAGACATGCTACATTTAGGGAAAGCTGAGGGGACAAACTTAATGAAAAGGTCCCATAAGGTCCCTAGAGATTCACTAATTAGGATCACTGACACACTCCAGCTTACCTAAACTCAAGTTAACTTGCTATTTTTTATTTATTTTTTACAAAAGTCAATTATTTGGTGTACAGATTCAAGCAAATCAAACAAATGCTTCAAGGATAGTATAGACACACTACATTTAGTAAGGTCCCTGCAGACTACTTTAGTCAAGTGCTACTTCATAAACTCATATTTATATACCGTTATTTTACTTTACAGGAGTTATATGTTTGATTGAAAGATTCAAGCAAATCAATTGAATATTCAGGCAGACGCCTGAAGAATGGTACAAACACACTACAGTTTGGAAAACTGGGTGGATAAACATGGAAGCATTACAGCAGTATGTTATATAATAGTTAACATATCGTTTTTAATTTATTTCAGTTCTGTTTCGTTGGCCAAGGGTTACTTCAACATAAGCTTGTCTATATCTTACCACGGGAGTCAATTATCGATTCAAACAAATCAAGTCATTCCTCAAGAATAGTATAGACAGGCTACATTAAGTGAAAACTTAGGGGATAAACTTGATAAAAGGTCCCATAAAGTCACTGCAGACACACTTTAGCCTAACTGAATTCGAGTTATTTCGAGCCTATGGAACTTTACCTTGATTTTAGTATGGGAGCCAATTATTCAATGTAAAGATTCAAGCAAATCAACCAAATACTTCAAGAATAGTACAGACACACTTCTATTAATAAAAACTGAGGACCTAAACTCAAGTGTTACTTCAGCTTAAACTCATATTAATTTAGCTTAATTTAACGGGAGTCAAATAACTGGTGCAAAAATGCAAACAAATCAAGTTGATATTCAAGAAAATCAAGTAAACACTTCAGGAATAGTATAGACACAGTAAATTTAGTGAAAGCTGGGTGGATAAACTTAATAAAAAGGTCCCATAAGGTCACTGCAGACTCACTAATTAGCAGCACAGACACACTTTGGCTCAGTGGAAGCATTACAGCAGCACTGTGGGAACACTGACACTCTGTGACACCCTGTAGGAATACAAAATATTACACACAATAGCCCCAGCCTGGATTATCATATCCCATTAAGCTCTGTCCTATAGCTGCTATACATAACAATACGGACTTCACAGCACCCTGTAGGAACATTACGGACGTATTACCAGGATATTATAGGATGTTATAGAGCAGCAGGTGCCTCAAAGTAATAATAGAGAAATTATAAACCACTTTGATAATGACACATGAGCACAAACACAATCAAAAGGTGGCATAAGGTCACCACAGAGCAGGCGGCAGCGCAAAACTGAGTAAGTGAAACTGGAATATCAGACAAACATCTCTGCATGATGGCACAATACAATGAAAATATGAGGATGCTACAGGAATATGATACTGACAGGGCTATAGGAGAGCATCATACAGCAGACAATGTCCGTGCACACAGACACACTGTCAGAGGAATATCAACAGAAACTGGGCTGAGGAACAGCACAAGCATGACTGACACACTGAGAGAATATTACAGGGAAAAATCGTAGAGGTGACCGGAGCCGTGCAGCCGCGTAAAGACGCGCAGGAGGAGCGTCACGAGCCGCGGATTATTATAGCAAACATTATAGAAGAAAGACATGGAACGTACTGAAATGGCGAAGATGGAGACTCCTCTATCTCTGCCTCTTCTTCCTCCTCTCCTCTTCCTCTCTGGTCGGAAAGTCTGCAGCCTCCTTCACTCTTTCTCTCTCTCTCTCTCTCTCTCTCTCTCTCCCTCTCTCCCTCTCTCTCTCACATACACACACACACAAGCTCACTCTCTCCTCTTTCTCTCTGTCAAGCTCTCTCCACCGCTCTCTCTCTCTTTTGTCGCCGTGCTATCTGGCCGTGCCTTCACTGGAGCGAGGGAGGGAGGGAGGGAGTAAGGAGGAGGAGGAGGAGGAGGAAAGGGAGGGGGGCCAGACACACAGACAGGAGGGAGAAGATGAGGATGATGATGGCGGTGATGATGAAGATGGTGGAGGGAGACTGAGACACTGCAGCAGCAGGAGAGGAAGAAGAAGACGGCGGGTTTGCCTCTCTCTCTCTCTCTCTCTCTCTCTCTCTCTCTCGCTCTCTCTCCTTCCTCCTCTTCCTTTTTCCTATTTTTTTCTTCTTTATTTCTCGGGGACGCGCACGCAGAAAAAAAGAGGGCGACGCGCTCGATGGAGAGCGAGCGGCGGGGGGGGGGGGGGCATGCAGGCTCTCCAAGGATGCCAATGCATTCCCATCCTGTCTCTCTCTCTCTCTCTTTCTCTCTCTGTCTCTCTCTTTCTGAATTAATTCAAAGCATGTAGACTGTGTGTGTGTGTGTGTGTGTGTGTGTGTGTGTGTGTGTGTGTGTGTGTGTGTGTGTGTGTGTGTGTGTGTGTGTGTGCGTGCGTGCGTGTGTGTGTGTGTGCCCTGCAGTCAGTCTCTGGGTGTTGTTTGGATTTTCCAGCCCGCAGACCAGATCACACACATACACACACACACAAACACAAAAGTCTCTACAGGCGTTGAAATGCATCAGTGTGTAATTTCCTTTGTTCAGCTCTGTGCAACAAAGCCGTCAGACTCCAATTAAAACTGAAACTTTATGATTATTAGTATTGATAAATCTGAAGATTAACAGATTATTAATAAGCGATTAATTAAAATAACTTCCAGGCTGTCAGATGGGGAAATCTCTCCTCCTGGCGCGACACTTTCTTTGTCTTTTCAGTCCTCTATGGGGACATTTGATGAGCTTCTGAATCAAACTCCATTCAAAAAAATCCACCTTTTTATTTGTTGTTTTTTTTTGTGTGTGTGCGTGACATCCAAACCGCTCTCCACAGCCTCCGTGTGCAGCATCTGTAGGGCGGTCACATTGCTCACAGATCGAAGAACACGTCCAGGGATTTCAGGGTTGGCTCTTTCAGTCCGTGGAACAGAGCAGCATGCAGCTCGGTCTGCAAACACTCACAGTGGCAGCAGGCTCTCTCTCCCCGGCAGAGACTCGATTTCTCCCCAGAGGAACACCAGCATCGGCTGGTTCAGAGTGCCCTCAAATGACATTCTGTTACCGTCAGGTGACAAAGACCTCTGAAGGATGAGGCTGAATCAGAGGGGGACGTCGGAAGATGTTGTTATAGAGCTGCAAGGTTTGCGTGGGCCAAAGAAATCATCATACTTTAACACAGTAGACAGCCATTTGCTCCCCAGTCAACGCTAGATCTTTCCGGAACCTAATATTATTATAATATTATTTTGATTATTACTACGATAATGAAGCCGTCATGATCAAACCGTGATCTCTCCCGTAAAGTTAATTAAACTTTAGTCATGCCGAGCCAGACCTCCACACTGTGTCAGTGTTTGAGAAGCATCCGGCTGCATCATCATCCTGCCATAGGAGAAAAACGCTCTGGGTTTTTGTATTTCTTTAATTCAATCACAGTCGTCTGAGCCCAGGATGCAGTGACAGAGCCCCTGAAAAACCGAGTTTGTTGTGTACACGTGGGGAGACAACCGGGTCAGAGTTACTTGTCGATTGCAGTGTGTAGATCGCTAGCTCAGAGGTTGTTCCCCATAGGGACGAGGATTTTGCAATCGATACTGGCAGAGGAAAAATCCAGCTTGAATAATTAAAGACATATATAAACAGTTTACCTGTGTTGAGTCAAACTAATCGAATGTTGACCACAGCATGGTCGGAGGGGACTTCCAGTGATGCGGACATTTTCATTGCAAAAGATCACACTTCTGGGGCAGAGCTCGGGGGTAAAATGGCTGCTTAACCCACTAAAAAGAATAGAAGAACACCGTGGCTAGCAGTGCTGACAAGGCACAAGATGGCGGCTCAGAGACGGTGGAGCTGAACTACTAAGCCCAAGGGATGACCAAGGCCATGGCTGCAATAGTTGATCGAAGCAAACTTGGAATCCATCCTACATAAAATTTGGGGATACTGCAAAGGAACTGCGAGACACGACTAAGGCTGCTGAGGAAGCTGAGCAACGTATTTCAGCTGTGGAGGACACAAATGTTGAGACGGAGAAGCGACGGCGTTGATGCAGGAGCGTCTCGATGACCAGACGCACCGAGGCAGACGCAAAAATCTCTGGATAGTTATCTTAGAATCTTCGGAGGGCACCTTGGCCATGCATTTTATTGATCCGCAGATTCCCTGAAGCTCTCGAAACAACCACCAAGGCGAAGGAAAGTGAAGCTGGAGAGGGAGCATCGAGTGTCAGGGGGGTTTGCGAAAAAGAATAAGATGACTTGTATTCAATGTTAAAAGTCTTCTGCAGTGTTGGGGGTAACTTGTTACAAAGGAATCCGTTTGATGACTTGGATTACTTTTTTGTTGTAAGGATTAACGTAAAGCGGTAGTTCTGCAATTCAAGTAATCTGGTATTTAGTTAGTTTGTGATAAATGTAAAAAAGGCTGTCATTCAGTGCGCCTGTGGAGAGGCTTTTTAGCATTGGAAGGCTTGTCCTTACCCCCAAGAGCAAGCAACTGGTCTCCTGCTTTTAATCACTACTTTAAAGTACAGTAAACTGGAGACAATTGACGATGTGTGTGTAGGAATGTGTTTTTAAAAAAAGAACAAGCCCATACACGACTGCATTCGCTCTTTGGTCGTTTCTATGGAAGCGCTCATAGTTTATGGGTTCGTTGTGTTTTGATAGAAACAGCTGGGCCTTATACTGCACGCCTCTGCCAGTTGACTGTCAGATTGTTAGCAAAATGTGCCGTGAATGTTATAATGGTCTGTCATTCCTATTATCAGGCTGCGGAGTTACTGATTGTGGGCCGTAAAGAAAAGCTACGACATGACCGTAGAGTCAGTACATTCAAAGGTGCATGTGCAGCTGGCAAACACCATCGGGACAATATAATCCACATGTGTAGCGAGTCACAGAGAGGTTTTACCATCATTTTTTGTGAACTCCAAAGTTTTTAAAGAACAGACTTTTCACAGTAGACAATGCAGCAACGCAACAAGTTACTTTTAACAGCAGTAATCTTGTGACGTAATGAGTCACCCTGAAAAGGAACGTTACCCAACACAACTAAAGTTGCAGCCCCATTAGTCTCCCCCCTTTTTTTGCTGAATGTATCTGTAATCTGATTACATCTTTTTTTTCCCCCTGTAACTGTAGTGTAAAAACAGTCACTTTTTTTTTTATCTTAATTATGTAATCCTGTTACATGTATTCCTTCACTCCCCAAGCCTTGACGGTATTTGCTCAGCCATTCACGCTCAGCAATTTGAGGTTGTTGCTCTGCCTGCAGGGTAATTCGGCATGCAGCTGGGGGATCCGGGGATTGAACCACGGAGAGTTCCGGGCCGGGGCCGCCTCGTTTTGAGTTGTTTTCCACTTGAGTTTTTTTTTTTGCATGCATGAATTGAAAAACGCACATAAAACAGGTGGATGGAAACACACCTTGTCATTCTGGTTTGTTTTCTGCAATATCAGGATAACGGCACTTGTAGACCACTTCTCTGTAGAAAAGGTGCTGTTTTATTTTTGGCGAGCTCAAGCGACGGTCAGTAGATGGAGGCGAGTAATTGCTTCAGGATGGATTGTTTGAGTTTTCTCACATCTGATGGTTCGAATGAAGTTTTCTTTCATTGACGTGTTTTTGCAGCGGGACTCATCCTCCACATTTTTCTTCTTCTCTCAATATAATTTCCCTTCTGTCCATCATCCCTTCATTTTCCTTTAATTTTTAATTCCATCTTTGATCATCTACCTCCCTCACCCTTCCATCCATCCTCTCCTCTCCCCTTGATCCTTTCATTCCATTTCTCAATTTTCACCTCTTTTCTGTCGCCTCCGCCCATCCCTCTTCTCCCTCTGTCCCTCCTTCCAACTCTCCAGTCTTCCCCTTACCTTCCCCTCTTCCTCTGATTACGCTCTCCTCCCCTCATCCTCCTTTTATCCCTCCTTTCTCATCACTTTTCATTCCCACATCCTCCTGGCTGTTTATATCCTTCCAGTCATCTGTCTCTTTCTCTCTGCATCCCTTCGTTCCGCTCCTCTCGCCTCCACCTCTCCGCGATCTGTTCTTCCTCTTCTTCCCTCCGTCTCTCTGCTCTGACAGTGGTGTGAACTGAGGACACAGAGACAGAGGGAGAGGGGTAGAGCGAGCTTGGCTTAAACAGGCTGACCTAGTTAGACTCTCCCTTCAATAAAACATTGAGACTGAGAGAAGAAACACACAGGTCCCTCTCTCTCTCTCTCTCTCTCTCTCTCTCTCTCTCTCTCTCTCTCTCTCTCTCTGTCTCTGTGTCTCTCTATCGTTGCTTCTTTTAGAGAGTTCACTCTTAGGTTCAAGATTTAATCCATTTACAGCTCCGTCAGTCTGAGCAAAGGTTGAAGATGGTAAATTTGACTAAATTTTGAATATAGAAGTTGTAGAGACGTGTCATTTCCTCAACAGTTTCCGATGTTCTTTTTCATCTGTGAAAAGAAAATGGATATGTAGTTGCTGGTTCAGATCCTTGACCTACACCTGTACTTCAAGAACTTTATGTATGAATGAACATGCTACATTCAAGCCTCTGCCGAACATGTTTACACAGTGCTGATTGAGCCAAGGAAATCTCTCCGTATTTCACAGTATACCCGAGTGTTTAAACCTGGAGTCGGTGGCGCATCTGTAATGATGTGTTTTATGTCAGTCAGCAAAGATGGGTTTGGCAGCGTTGAAGAGGGGGTAGCAGTAGCAGTGGAGTAAACAGAAGTATGGCAGAGCTTATGGCAGCATATGGCTGGATTCACATTGGATCAGGCGGTGCGGCGAAAAAACACAGGCTGTTAATGAGGGCAGTCAGTTTTGGTAGTGGCGAAAAAGGTGATGCAGTATCAACTTTCAGGGGAACGCAGACCAACATCATGTTGAGGTGGCCAATCACATAAGCTGGTGATCAGATTCTCGGCATGAACGGCTGAAAGCACAGTGGATTGTAACATAATGTTTCATGTGTGTTTATTCAGCGCGGATTTGTGCACCAGTTTTAAACACACCCGTGGATCAAGGCGATTGCCGTAGGACCAGCGTGCTTAACCGACTGTGGCAGACTTTCGGTCAGAGAGAGTAGAACCTGTCAGTGGTAGTGTGGGCATGTTACTGAGCATACAGAACGTACATTACTCTGTCTAGTGCAATGTTTCTCTTGTGATCTCTTGGTTTGATCTTGAGCCTGAGTTAACAGTGATGATCTGCCTCACATAATGGCTGTTTACAGTTGTTTTCAATCCGTCAATGAGGGCAAATGATCAGCAGGGGTTCCCAACACGTTACACGCATGGACCGCAGAGTGACACTCCCACATCGCCACACAAGCCTGCGGCGAAAAACACTGCACCACCAGTTTTGGTCTGAATGTACCCAAAGTGTGTCAACAATGGTTGCAGAATAACTGTCACTACCAGAAGGGGGAGACATAAATTCTGCACTGCAGGTTTAAACAAAAGTAAAAATACCACAGTCTTAAAATGCTGAATGAGAAGTAAATTTCAAAATTTTACTTGCATGAAAGTACAGACGTTTTCTTAGCAAAATGCGCTTCAGGTATCAAAAGTTATCATTATTCGGAATAGTGACAAAATCTGACAACCTAGACCCAAAAGCACAACCTGAGACAGTTCAGGTTTCCAAAAACAAAAGTCTTTACTGAAGTAATTCAGGAGATCAGTTAACATGACAAAGATACACAAAAAGGGACTCGGGCAGAAGCAAAGGTCAGGTCCATGAGAATGAGGAAAGCTATCACTAGTAAAATGCTGAAACGTTTGCAACAAGGGCAAAGATGAACTGGCCAGAAGACAGAGAGCAAGCAGACTAAATACACAAGGGAGGTGGGGATAATAGACACAGGTGGAGCACCAGGGAGGGGCAGACAATCACAACGGAGGGAAACACACAAGGGCAGGAAGGCGATCTGAAACAAGAGGAGATTTAGACACCAAAATAAAACAGGAAACAGAACTGTAAGAATAAGGGAGAACCCCTAATATGACACCACCTCAAATCAATGTAACACTGATTACATGGACAGTGGAACAGAACAGAAAAGTGAGCTGTAAAAAAACTGTAAAAGACAATTAAAATAATTGGACACAGTTGTGAAGCAGCTTAGAAAAGAAAAGTTAAAGATTTAAATAGTCGTTCGCTGTGAAATGTTCTGAAATGTGGAATTTTGTAGCATTCTTTTCAAATTCACCGTTTGAAAACATTTTTCTGTCTTCCCCTCTCGGTACAAAGCAGGGGGCTAATGAACATGAATCTGTCACATACCAGTTGCTAAGTGAGAATCAATTTACTGTGTGTGTATTTTTAGACCAGTCTTCATTTACATCCACTCCTCTTTTCCAAATTGTGCATTAGAGGAACTTCTGCCCGAATGCCAGAAAATGAAAACAGCTCACAGATCTCAGGCTGATGGAAAATTCTGAAAAATTAACACAGTGTTAATGCATGTGGGGTTGTCACGGTAACCCTGAGTTCTGTGAAGCATTCAAGTGGAACCTGATGGAACCTCGATCAAGTTGGGTCAGGAACACATGTTTCATGTCACCTCACCAATCTGCTGCAGAAGGATACAGCATGTATGGAGGTGTGAGACAGCCCAGACACACACAGCAACACTCTGAACCAAAAAACACAAAGAGTGAAATATACACTTTCTAATTACGCTGACGTTTCTATCTTTTCTCCCAACATCAGTTTTAATGAGTGAACTCAACACTTCCTTAGAATTTTTACTTTCAACTGTGCAACCATCCCTTTTTTGTCTCTTGAATGCATCTTTCTGGCCATCTTAAACTATTTATTTGCTCATTTAGCTTTTTTAAAATTGTTTTTTATGGTGCATTCTTTAAAATGTTCTTAGCTGCTTATTTGTAATGCGTTTCTATGTCTCTGTAAAGCACTTTGAATTGCCATGCGTGTGATTTGTGAATTGCCTTGCGTCTGATAGGCTTGCTCAAAGGCTTCAAGCTTTTAATGTGGACATTTTGTTGACGGTAGCTTTGTATCAGTCACAGGACAATGCCTGGTGTTGATTTCATAATCCTCGTAGGCTCTCAGCAACTCTGCTCTGTGTTGTCTGTGTATATCTACAATATATAATAAATGCATAAATAAATAAATATACAGATGTGTCAAAGTATAAAAAGCTTCTTTAAAAAGATTTGTTCAAACAAGGGTAAAGACGCCCAAATCACTGGGCAGAGAGGGAAAGTGTTGCCTCGGAGATTAACTGTCCATGAGTGAGTTTTCCCACACCTGATGGTTTGACCAAAGACTTTGTTCATTCACATTTTTTCTGTGGCAGGACTTAGAATACATCGTCCACATTCTTACCTCCTATCTGAAGTAGCTTTCTTTTCTCACGTCCCTCTTTCCATCTTTCTCCAACTTTCTTCTATTTCTATTTCCTACGCACCATTTAAACATTTTTACAATACCTTTCATTTCACATTATTCTGTTCTGATTACATGTACTGTACACGCTGACTTTCACATGTGAAAAAGGAGATAATGTTGTTGGTGTTTTGGCAACGAGGTGCCAACTGAGAGACCACTTTAATTGGACATTTAGCAGCCATCTTTGAGACAACAGAACAACTAGAACCACACAAAACATGACCTTTGCCTAACCCTAACCAAGTGCTTTTTGTGCCTAAACTTTGTCCCACATCATGTCACTTGTCTGAGTCAGAACTGGTTGCAGATCCAGACCTTCTGGAGGAATAAACACCCAGAGTCACATCAGATTCTGCCATTTACCAACAGGAAGAGAGCTCAGAGATTACTTTTTAACTTTTGGGAATAAAAAGGTGATTTATCTTCCCTCCTGTTTATCAACCTGACTGCAGCAGTGATCTGCGGGGGTGACATATAAAGTATTTTACTTCATGATCCTTACAGAGAGGAAAGGGGGACAAAAAGAGAAAGAACTCTGGCGAGTTCTGAGTAAAGTGGGAAGTTGACCTGAATTTAAACACACACCCTCGATGTGTGCCGCTGTTAGCTAGATAGATCATGTCAGCAAAGTCATCTGGCTGCTGGGGCAAAACCACTTGCAGGTAAGGCATGGCGAAACTTGGCTTCTGTCTGAATTGACTCAGGCACCAAAAGTTCAGTTTTGTTCGCTTTATATTCAGGGACATCCTCCTCTCACTCTCTCTCAGAAGTAATAGCGACACGTGACCAACTGAAGCACATCATTTTCCTGAGTAAAGTTATGGATTTGTCTGGTTTGAACACTGTTGGAAACATTTGGTATAATATAAAACATAAAATAAAACTGAAAATTGAAACATAAAGAAACGGAAGGTTTTAAAGTTTTCATATGATGGTCATCGTGTGACACATACAGTTTAACATACACGAAAACGTACAGTACCAGCAGTTATTCTGGCTGTTGTCCTTGCGAAGAGTTTTGTGGACATTGGCTCGATATTGATTGGAAGTGCAGCAGAGAAGAAATGACTGGAGCAGCAGAGTGGAGATTATGACATCACTCTGTTGTCGCACTGATGGAATTTCTTCTGTGTAAATGTGCATCATATTAAATTTACTGTGTACAAGTAATTTCCACTCCCTCTGTTTTTTTTTTGTTTTTTTAACCCTGCCTCCTGTGCCAGTCGTGGTCGGCCATTATTCGAGCCCAGGCTTTCATATGAGGATTTATGACGCACTCGTACACAGTGACCTTGTCGTCCTCCTCACTGTCGGCTGCAGGGCACTTCACATAACTCTAACAATAAAAACAGACGTGATGTTTACTGTGATAGATTACAGAAACTTGAGCAAGTTTCAAGCCTCTGCAGGTTGGCTTTGTGTGCTCACATTCACACCTTTACACACACACACACACACACACACACACACACACACACACACATACAGATCCGTCACCCTCACACTGATCTAAGCTGTTTAATCAGATTTCTGTCGTTCCTACCTGTTTGGATCTGAATCAACAGACACAAGCTGTCGACTGGATGAATTCAGAGACACGCTCTTCCCCCCTCCTCCTCCCTCTCTCCCTCTCTCCCTCTCTCTCTCTATAGGTCTGCAGTGTGTAGGTGTGCAGCAGTGTGTAATAGGTTTTTCAGTGCAGCTCTGCAGCCTGAAGCCTCCACCGGGCTCAGTGGGAGAAAGTCAATTACAGCAGGGCTGAGCCTGGCCTGCGGGGGGGCGTATGGGAGGGAGATAAGAACGTAAAGATGGCTGCCGCCGAGCGCTCCCCCGGCTGCATGCATGGGCGGCGAGCACTGCACTTTGCCCTCCTGCAGCTTTCCAGACGCAGAGCCGGAGAGCTGCAGCGGGAGGAGGACTGAAACACAGGAGATACTAATGTGACTATGTTTAAGATTATCTATGCTAATGTACAAGTTTGTTTATCGATTGTTTTTATTGATTTAAAGGCCTGTTCGCCCATGAAGGTTTGAGGATAATTCTAGTTTATGACTTTATTGGTATCTGTCAATTAACCACTGAAATCTGCGAATATGGCGACGTCTCTGCAATGATGCCCAAACACCCAAGCAGTCAGGTGATTGAGGTTGTAAACAGTTTACTGACAGTTCTACATTATCAAATACTGAAAGGGAGTTTACTACAAATGTCAGAAATAATCCCTCAATGAACACGGAAAGGGCTGCGGATGCAACTAAAGACACTGAGATAATGTCCTTCCTGTTTCCTTTCTTTCTCTGGGAGTTTAAGCGACCAAAGAGCATTTTTTCATTCTACAGTAAAAAAAAAAAATTAAAAACATTACAGCCGACATAATGCCGATATCTTCCTCCGTCCTCACTCGCAGCTCCATCAGCTCCTGCGAGCCCTCCTCTCTCCTTGAGATGCGATTTAGAAGTTGAGACATCTTTCAATATGACAAGCCGAGATCGATTTCTGGGTCACAGACAGGGGGACAGAAGGAGAGAGGAGACAAGGAGGCAAAAATATAGGAATGAAAAGAGCCCAAAGATGTCAAATCTCCAGCAGCCGAAACAAGTTTTAGGTCGATATGGCGAGTCTGTTAGCAAACATTTGCTTTTCTAACAAATCCAACAGTTATGGAGCAACATCATCATTATGGTTTGTACCACCTGGTGAATGTAAGTCCAATTTTCACTCTCTTTTTTTAGCTCCTTTTTCTCGGTTTCCACCACCTCATCACGGAGGTGCCTGTCTCGTTAGCTTCGCTTTCCGTACCGATCAGTGTGAAAAGGGTATGAGAGAGCTGCGAGAGTGAGCAAAGTAAAGCTGTGGTCAGACAGTTAAAGAACCAGATGATACTCTTTATAAAGCGCCGAAGAAGCCAAGGGGCAGCTGCAGATCCAGCTGACAACGCTCCTCATTATTATGAGCGAGTCCTTTCCATTGTCACGTGATACGTTGAAATATTTCTGTTGTAGCTGTAAGTGTTGTTTAAAGGTCAGGACTACAGTCAGAATTAGGTTATATTTAACGGGAAAGTTCAGGCCGAGACAATGTATGATGTCAGCTGAGGGTGTGCACAAGTATAGAAATACAATATTGTGTGTGTGTGTGTGTGTGTGTGTGTGTGTGTGTGTGTGTGTGTGTGTGTGTGTGTGTGTGTGTGTGTGTGTGTGTTTGTGAAAGCCTAAAGCTCCTGGCTGCACAGGATTAGCAGTCTTGCGTTTCAAACAGAGAGCGAATGTCAGCCAGCCTCCCTCTCTCTCTTTCTCTGCAGAAGCTAATAAGCTCCACTGGTTTTCCTCCTGCAGTGAGCTGATTACAGCGTTATATCTCATATACTCCCATTCACCTCCCAACACACCCATATACTCCTCTGTAAACTACAGTATGCTGTACTGTACCTCCACATCTGAATATTCCCTCAAATACAGTAAAAGCCCAGTGCACTCCTTTGACCACTTGGCTCGTGCTAGCGAGGTTATTTTTGCCATTTAGATGACATCTTGTTTGTTTCCTTAATTTTATACCCACAATAATACAAAAAAATACAAACATAGTCCTGTGACCCTTCATGAAAATGTGAGTAAAATGATCCTTAAATGTCAAGCCCTGTGTAGCTCAGAGTAAATTCAACACTGTTGTGGTTATTTATTTATTTATTTAATTTTCTCTCCTGAAATTTTTTAAGGGAAAAATAGGTCACAGGTGACCTGTAACTGCCCCTATTATTAACTAGAAAACACAATCATATAGTCTTAAATGGTCAAAGTTCCAATTTAGTAACAAGGTCGCTGAACTTAACACGTGCGTCTCCGAGGAAATATCCAGTCTTCACAAATCCTGTGTGACCTCATAAAACACCTGGCTGAGTGTTAAAACTCATTATATTTCTTTATTCCCTTATTAACAACTTTATGAATATAAACTAGTCAAAAACATCTGCTTAGGTGGGAAAACAGCCTATACAAAGAACAAACTGCATAAAATGTCATGAACTTGGATAATTTCCCAGTTTAGGACTTTAAAACCAAATTAACTTTTATATTCACAGATCTGAAATCGCATTGGCTTCATGATGCATCAATTATATGGAAGCTCCAGAGAGAGAAGAAAGAAGAGAGGGCGGGTCCCACGTCTTCCTGATCATTGGTTGGCTGTTGCAGGTCACAGGGTGGGCATAGAAGCTCCTAACTGGTCAATTGAGGTGTCAATCAATAGGTCAGAGTTCGGGAGCCATCTTGGGTAACAATAGTTGAGTTTATGACAGATAAAGCATGAAAAAGTGTTCACGATTGCAGTTCATCACAATTTTGTCACCATTTAATCATGGAATACTGCGTTTTGCACTAAATATGCTACTGAAATGATCTACTGGACATTTGGGAATGAGGGAAGAAAGCTAATGTTGGAGGTTGATTCACCACTGAAACACCCAGCTGCATCATTGGTGAGTTGCCAGAAACCTTGTGCCTCTTGATTCTCTGCTAGTTTTGTCTGTTCATTCGTTGGTGGTTTATAAAAGCTGCTTTTAAAGGATAAGTCTGGTGATTTTTCTACATTCTTCTTTTCACCAACAAATCCCCTGAAAAGACCAAAACTAACAATGATTTTATCTATAAACAAGTATTCTGTCAAGCATTCTGATTGTGCGTAAGCTAATGAGAAAATGACACCACTTCTCACTTGATTTATTACCTCAGTAAATAGTTTCCTCATGAGTTTACGGTGTCAATCTCTAGTTTCGGGTGTTCTTTAACAACTGCAGGATGTTCACTTTGTAATTGATGGTCCCATTTAGGGTAAAATAGATGTTGAAGCAGGGTATGATCAAGGGCGTGGCTACCTTGAGAGTGAAAAGTCGCTACCTGTCCTTGAGTTCTCGGTCAGATCCAATCAAGAAACCCCGACCAAGAATAAATGTTAGCAAAGTACATTACTGCAAAACCACAGGTAAGTTTAAACTGAACTTTTCTTTATGTTGCGACTTTACATTTATGTTTTGTCTAGTTGGTTGGTTTTAGTTGAAACTTTTACTTTGAAAAGCTAAGTATTCAATTGTAAAAGTACGTGTACTCTTTCTGCTGTTTGCTCCCTGTTTCCATCATTGCTGAATAATGGTGTTAAATATATTGAATTGATATCTCACCTAACTAGATAAATAATAGTACATATACATAGTATACTATAGCATACACTCACATGGGAAATTTCTCTGCATAGAATACTTTTACTTTTGATATATTTTCCTGATACTATCTTTATATTTTGTATTATGTATTACATTTTCAATGACCAACTTCTATATATCACAGTGTGGGATTAGGACTCAAAACTTAAGAAAAGAATCTGATTACTAAACGCTGGTACTGAGTTACATTCCACCCCCGCAGATAAGTGTAAAAGAAGGAGCCAGGTGAACGTCTGTGAACGTCAGCTGGGCATGTTTGTCGAAGCATGTTGCAGGATGGAGAGACAAAGAAAGGAGAGACGGTAGATGAAAGGATCTCTCTCTTCCATTCTTTTCTTCTACCCGTCCGTTCAGAGACCATCAGTGTGTGCGTGTTAGAAAGTGGGAGTGAGGAGCGGAATATAAAGCAGGGAAGCAGAGACACTTGGGATACGGTCTGTCCCAGCACACACAGGAAGGAAGAGAGGAAACAGCGATGGTAGAATTCCGCAGCTCTGCTGGTCGAATCGACAGGAAAAAATGAAAAACTTCACCATCGTGAACTCAGGACCATCAGGATTTACTGTCAGAATGTGGGAGAGTATGAAGATATGTAATGGCATATTAATTATATGTGAGGTATAAGGGATTTATAATGAATATATGAATGCTCATAAGGGTAGAAGTGGGAAATAAAATGGATTATCTTCTATGCAGGCATGTGCGGAGAAAACTGGGATACATTGATCAAGAGTAGGGAGGACATCAGGGTAGAGAACATGAGGGTATATAGACGGGTATATATGCCCTACATACAGGGGGTATAAATTATGGGAAGATCAGAATCAGCCTCCTCAGGATGTATTCTTTAGCTGGCAGCAACACCACACTGGTAAAACTACTCTAAGTTCTCTCCCAATTAAAGATCTAAAGAAAAAAAAGTTAAAAATAACACAAATTAAAGAATGAACAGCAAAAAGTGTCAATTATGAAACAGATGTTGTTTGCTGGTGGTCGTCATGGTTTAATCTGCACCATGTACAGTTCATCTAGTTCTCCTGTGAGAAGGTTTGTGGTGCTATAGCAACATCACACTACTATTGTCAGTCCAATCAGATGAGGTTGATGTCAGGAAAACAGATGTCTATTTAAAGGACGCGGCTCGCAGATGTCTATAGCAGGATTTGTTAAGAAAGGATGAAAACTAACAATGAGTAAGTCTCTCTGTCAGTGCAAACAGTCGAAATCCACAACAGCTCACAAATGTACAGTTAACATTGTATATAAAAAATTTCCATAAACAGCTGCTCACTGTAGTTTTTATCAGTTGTGACTCAAACGGGATGAAAAAGTGCATTTGTTGGGGACTATTTTCAGTGGCTGATTAATCCACATATGGAGGTGTTTGTTACAGTGGGGCAGTGAGTGTCTAAGTAAACAACAGTGTGTGTTCTTTAATGACAGAACAACAGTGTGGCTCATTGATGTGTTTTTAATAGTTTTTGGATTCACTCGTGTTTTTCATGTATTTTCCTGCCACTGAAATATAGAATATCACGGTTTTTTTGGACAATCTCAAATGTCCCCCTTGAATTGGAGATGAGGAAAAAGTAAGGAAGTTTATGTAGAGACAGGTGGGTATAGTAGTGTACTTTAAATAGCAATGATGACCCTGGTAAAAGCCTACAGTGATCTCTGGACAACAGAGGATGAACATACACATATCAGGCCCTGATACACACAATTTTTGTGGGATTTGTTGTTGATGTTTGTCACCAGTTGTATCTGTTAATGTTCTGTTTTGAAAAAAAAAATCATATGGTTATGGTTCTCAGAAAATGTGTGTGTGTTCATTATTTTACAGCCATTTATCTTGTCATGACTGTGTGTGAGGAGGAAGTTGTTTTCAGGTCAGTGGGCGTCACACGACCTGAGATACATCACAGCCTCGCAGCCAGTTATCAGCTAAACCCTGATCACATCAGCAAACAGGGTGTGTGTGTGTGTGTGTGTGTGTGTGTGTGTGTGTTGTGTGTGTGTGTGTGTGTGTGTGTGTGTGTGTGTGTGTGTGTGTGTGTGGTGTGTGTGTGTGTGCGAGTGTGTGCATGTGTGTGAGCCAGCTGAATGACCTACAGAGAGGACACCACACACACACTCAAACATCCCAAACTTCTGCAAACACACAGTGGGTGTCTCTCTCCTGCAGTGGTGCATCATGGGTAATAGAAACATCTGGATGACTCCTCTCCTGCGCCAACCTCCCTTTAACCTCTTTCTCCACCTCCCCCCCTTCATTTTTGTCCTCGCCTCTCTCCTCCTCCCACATCCTCTTCCTCTTTCTCCTCTCCTTCCCACTCCTCCTCCTCTTATTATCTGCCTTATTTCCTCCTCTCATCTTCTTTTCTCCTCTCTTGTTCACCCTCTTCACTTGTGTCTGTCCTTCTCCCTTTTACTTTGTCTCTTTTTCCTTGTGTACTTTCCTCGTCTCTTTGTCTCTTTCCCCCTGTTGTTTCTCCTCTTTTATTCTCCTCTCTCACTTCTCCTACCTTGTTTCCTCCTCATTTCCTTTCCTTCTGTCCACTTGTTTCCTCTCCTCCCTTTTTTCCTATTCACCTCTCCTCTCTTCTCATCTTGTCTTTCCTCTTCTCCTCTCCACTCATTGACTGTTTCCTCTTTTCATATCTCGTATTCTTCATTGTTTCCTCCTCTTTTCTCCTCTCATTGCCTTTCTTTCTGTCCACTTGTTCCGTCTCCTCGCTTGTTTCCTCTTCTCCTCTCCAGTCATCGTTTGAGTTCGCCTTTTTTATATTCTTCTGTCTTGTTTCCACCTCTTCTCTTCTATAATGTTCCTCCTTTCTTTTCTCTTGTCTCCTCCTGCTAATTCTCCTCCTTTCCTTTTCTTTCTTGATCCACTTCACTTCTCATCTTTCTTGTTTCCTCTCCTCTCTTTTATCCTCCACTCCCATTTTTACCTCTTTTCACCCTTTTCCGCTATCTTCTCCTGTCTCCTCTTTCTAATTCTCCTCTGTCCTTCTCAAACTCTGTCTTGTTTCCTCCTCTCCTGTCTCCTCAACTCTTCTGCCATGTCCTTTCCCCCTTTTTTCCTCTCTCCTCCCTCTTGTGTTTCCTTCTCTCTCTTCTCCTCATCTCTCACCTTCCCCTCTTTCCTCCTCCAGTCTTCATTTTACCTCTTCTCTTCCTCTCCTTATTTCCTCTCCTGTTTCCTCCTCTCTTCTCCTCTTATTTCCTCCTCACCTCCCACCTGCCCCTTTTTCCTCCTCACCTTTTTACTCTTGCCTTCTTCTTTTCTTCCTCCTCCATACAGAAAGTTTTCACCTGTGGTTTCTCAGCGCTGGCGCCTCAGGCACAAAGATCTCCTCCCAAAACCTCCTCAAAGCCTATACCACCTCCTCCATAACACACACACACACTTGAATCCATATTTGAATTCAGTTATGTGACTTTACTGAGGCCTGTCATGCTGCGACGGGCTGTACGTTCGATGTTCGGATGAGGAGATTTGGGAGTCGTGTGTGCGTAAATTATTCATCGCCCCTTGAAATGCAAACGACAGCCGAGGCGAGGGAGCCGCCACGCTATGTAGGTCACTTCCTATCTCGCACGGCCGCGGTGCTGCAGGAGAGGGAGGTATTGAAGTGAAGCGACCGGCTGATGAATCGCCAATCAAGAGACGCACGCAATCACCGCCGACAGGAAGTGCAGGTAATGGTGACGGCGAACTCTTCTTCACTGGATTTTCCTCCGAGGGACAAACGTCTCCGTGAACTTTCAAATTTCCTCCCAGGTACTTTAAAGTCAAATCTCTCGATTCAAACACACTCAGGTGTACTTACTGTCTATTAATGTCTGTTTCTAATGTCACTAACTTTTTTGTTTCAAAAGTTTTTTATATCAAATAAACTAATCTGCAGGAGAAACACTCAGATTTAACAGATAAAAGTCGCAACAAATCAGAGGAAATTGTAATCGGTCTCCTCTAGGGCTGTAGCATTTAGGATATTCCTGTCGAACCGTCATTGTGCGCGGCTCATGGTGTAGTTTACGCAGCCGCGGGACATATAGATTGATGCACGCGACATGAAACCGAACTTTAACAAACTTCAGTTTCTCCTGGAAACTTTGAGCTGTTTGCCATTAGCAGCACGCGCTGATGTTAGCACGAGATGCTGGTTGGTGTGTGACTCAGACACACTAGACCGACAACTTTTTTTTCCGTAGGATGGCGAAGGAATGACCCGCCCTACTCCGCCTCTGATTGGTTAGATCTCGTTGCCTTTGGTGGTTCGGTTAGTTAGGTTTTGGTACAAAGTAAAGTACAAATACTTCATTGCTGTATCTGTACTCTATTTATTTTTCTGACAACTTTTGTTGCTCCAATGCAGCAGGGTAATGAATTAAAACATATCAAACATGCTGATTTCACCGCTTAGTACAGAGCAATCCTTACATGTTCAGGTGATTTCAGTTTTTAAATATAGCCAAGATGGAACTAATTAAAAGACGTCTCCTGCACAAGTTTTATCTTTTGTTATTCTGTTCTATTTTGTATTTTCAGTCGCATAGCATAACCTGATGCTTTTCAGTGCTGTGAACTCATTTCGTTCTGGATTGTTCAGTGTTTGCACAGTGCAATAGACATGTTTGAAAATGTTCCTTATATTTAGTTGAGCGATGCTACCTCAGTCTCCAGGTGATTGTGTTCACTACTGTCTGTTCAAATTTCATGAAAAGGAACATGGGTTTTTAGTTGTTCCCCAAACCACAACTCCTAAACCAGAGTATGAAATGAACCGAGATCTCTGTGCACCTTTAACTCTGTAAAGATCTTTTAATCGAAAGTTAACTGAAATTGCCGTAGTTTTCCCACAAAGAAATAATCCAACTCAAAAGTTCTTTTTACCAGCCAAAGTCAGTTACGAATCCAGCCTCGATCTAAGCAAACAAACTTCTCGTAACTGTGATTTCAGACGGAACACGAAGTGGATTTTAGACGCGACGCGACTGCAAACAAAGGCGATGGAAAGACGTGACTAAACACGACTTCAAAGCGCAGATACGAGCGATGATTTGTTTGTTGTTCGATGTTTGGTTTTCTTTGTGGGGTTGTTCAAGGTCAGAAATGCATATTTGTCGGTCTGCAGTCATCACTTGTACTTTCACACTGAACCGTGGAGAAATATTTGAACTGTTGTTACTGTTAGAGCAGGTAACCGCAAAATAAATCACCTCGAACAGAGGGAACGCACTTCCTGTTCACCATATAATGTAACCCAAAAAAAACTGTGAACTCCCTCTCTTTCTCTCTTTTTCCCATCTCTCGTGGAAAAAAAAAGGAGAATTTCCATTCATCTCCTTGGCGGGGGGGGGGACGTCTGTTGTCTCCGTGGAAACCGGCAGCCATTTTAGATTCTCACAGGGAAGCTGATGGCGTAAATGCGGCTGCCATCAATCAAACTGCGGTTCCCCGTGGTGACGGGGCTTCTGATCCGAGCTGCAGAGAGAGTCTGCTCGCACGCACACACACACACACACACACACACACACACACACACACACACACACACACACAATACAGTAGATTTAAAGGTAATGCAGTCAGTAAACTGTAGTTATGTCTCACATTTGCCGTATATACATTTTTAAAATGTAGTTCATGCATATAGTTAACATGTTTTCCAAAAATGGTGCAGACTTGACAGTGAAGTAAGAAATAAAATGGTGATGTGATGATGAAGCTGCCGGTTATGTTTAAATTAACTTAAAACTCTCCACTGATCAACCGTTTTTTAATTAGAAGAAATCAAAAGCTAATGTCAAAGGGCACTTTGTTTTAGAATTTGCTTAGTTGTCTACTTACATTATCCCAGATGTCTCCAACCATGGTTAAACTAGAGAAATAAAAAAATAAGAATAACAATAATAACTTTATTCAAATTAATGGCGCATTTCATTTGGTTGCCTGTCGCCACAACTTCCAGGAGAGCAGGCCAAACCACAAATACGTTCATCGTTGACATTTCTTGCAAATGTGGCATATCACATTCAAATGATATGCTTATTAGCTGATTTTGGATGGTGGTGGCATCATCACAGCCAGCAAGCCTGCCAAATGGCCGACCACAGTTTGAGTCACACCAGATCATATTTGTACGGACACCTGGAGACATTTCCAATTCTATTTGTTCCGACCAAATCCGTCTTTTTTTCCAAGGACGTCTCCATCAGCATTGTTACAAGAGAGGAATACAAAATTCAACCTAAGCAAACCGATATTTGCAACGTAAAGAAACATTCAGTTAACTTATCTGTGGCTTTTGCAGAAACATTACTTACCTACATGCTGGTCATCGCATCTCAAACACACTCGTAGCTGCCAGGAGCTCCTGACTGGTTCAACACCTGTGTGTTCAGCCACAAATGGCTTGAAGCCTGGCGAAAAGATGATGATCTCGCAAATCCAGCGGCCTCTCGGGGAAAGGAAGTCGGCGAGCGTGACTTAGACTAATGTGAATAAAAACATTAGCACATTACCTCATTCGTGAACATTTCTTGCCAAGTCACAGCAGATACAACTCCCATGATCCCATGCTACATCACAACAAGTACACTTTTTGTTTTAGTCGATTTGATTCAGAGGTCCCTAGCAGCGGTAACAATTCTTTTCTCAGACTGATGAGAAAACTGACTGGAAATGTTCAGCACATATTTATTGTCCCCAGAGGATGAATCATGGTGATTTTGTTGGCTCCTTGACCTTCAGTCTAACACCAAAATGACTGCAAATATTCTGCATTCAAGGATTATTCAATACTGCAGTGATAGTCTGCAAATTATCATAAAACTTACTGACAGTGTTTCAGCGCCCCAGAGGATGATCCCACTCCCTGTCCTCTGGTGGCCCCCTCAGGCAAAAACTGCACAGTTTTTCTAAAGATAACAATCCCGTCTCTCTATCTACCTTGTATTTAAGGAATGTGGCATGTCTCTCAGCAGGGTCTCGGCTTTGAAAAGGGTTTTTTTTTGGGGGGGGGGCTGATTTCTGCATAAAGAATGAGGGGAAGATTTGGAGCTGAATTAAGACACACAAAGCCGGTGAGAGCAGCTGAGTCTGCAGGAGGCTGATTAACATTTAATACAACTGAGAGACGGATAGACAGGCAGAGATGGTGCTGTCGGTGCTACTGAAGGAATTCAGATGAGCCGCGTTAAATGAAGAGAAAAACATCACAACATTCAAACGTCTGATTATCAACATTACATTAACGCGTGTTGCCTTGACAGCATAGTTTTGTTCGCTGTCTCGTCAAATAAAGGAAATTCACCGAGCCTGAAAGTATTTCTCTCCAAAATAAAACGGTCATTCCGCTGATTTTAAACAAGGAGACGGTTGTGTAAAGTCTTTTGCTATTTGTGTCTGTGTAGATAGTCACTGCATGCGTTTCCATCCACATATTTTAATGTGAATTCTCGAATTGAACAGTAAGAGTGGAAAATACTGAAATATCGAAAAAATGTTTTTTATTCTTGGCTTATGTGGAAAAATTGATGTATTAATAAATGCAAAAAGCAACAGATTTAGCTAGACTTACATGAATAAACAGATTAAAGGTACAGTGTGTAATATTAAGTGGCATCTAGCAGAACAGACTTGGCAAAAATCTAATATTTATAAGCATGTTTTATTAAGTGTATAAATCAGCCGAAAATAGAAGTCGTTGTGTTTTCATTACATTAGATTGAGCCGTTTATGGATGCAGTTGCACCTCCATGTCTACAGTAGCCCATAATGTTCGTTTGGCTCGCCGGAAATGCACCTATTGAAAGACAAAGAAGAAGAAGAGCGAGTGGCTGCAGAGGTAACTCTCTGATGATGGAGAGAGGTTTGAAAATCTGAATCGCAAAATGTCCCGCTTCCTGCTGGACAGGTGAGACTAACGTTAAAGAGCACAGACGGCCATAATATATAGTTCCCCCTGCTGATGGTACAGAACCTACATAAACAATGTTTATCAGCAGTACATTAGTCTCACTGAAAAGAAACAGTATAACGTTAAAAATTATCACACCATAGCCTCAGTTTGTGTTACTAACATTGCGTTAGAGAGATTCATTCATTCAGTAAGACAACACATGGTGCGATAACTAAGATATTTAGGGCTGGGAGTGGGCCAAAGACCGTACAAGTAAGACTTGGTGTTACAGATGAACTGAGGAGCAGTCTGCTCATCACCAAGTTTAAAAAATCTGAATGTTTTTCACATTGCTTCATAAGTTATTTGTATGATTTTTCATTTTTATTTAGAACCTATATTTTTAAAGACTAAATAAATAAATACCTCTTCACCTCGTTATTCTTATTTGTAGAAACACTCAACGCTGAAAATCAGTTCCCATCCGTGATGGCCACCGTAGCTTCTGGAGCATCACCAACGTCTTCGGAAAGGGAGTGTTGGAGTCTAGAACCTCACCACTAGATGCCGCTAAATATTCGATATATTACACACTGAACCATTAAGGCACCTTTTTTTTTTACTTTATCCTGTTGCACCCTGTTCTTCCGCAGCGGTTCAGTGGTTTGTTAGTGCCACCTACGGCTTATCGATGAACCAACTCCTGATAATAGTACAAACCCACTATTCTCAAACTGAGAACCACTGGTGATACGCAAGCTTCCTCAAGTTCTTCACGTCATCGATTAATAGTAGGAGCTCAATTCAAACTGTGACAATACAAGACAGTAAGCAAAGGGAAAATGAAAGCTTCAACACCACTGCAGACGCGCTCAAACTGAAGTTGAACTGAGCACGATTGCTAGTAGCTACAGAAGCGGCACCGCTGACATCTCACCTGATGAATCCCCGGAGGTCATGACGACAGACAGCAAAACAAATCTCACTGTTACCTTGAGTAAAATTACGTATTTCTCTCATTTGAACATTGCTTGGAACACTTAAGATAACCTTAGACACAACTTAAAAACGGTCTAGTTATTTTTAGACATTTTTAATGCAAAAATCTTCAAAATCGTTAAATAATCGACAGAGATTGAAAGATAGACAGACAGAGACAAAAGGAAATTATGACCACATTGTTAAAAATGTTAATTGTTAATTGACACTTGGTTGTCGAGCTGCCAAAATCATCTGAGTTGCCTTCAGTTGTTACTGTGCGTTCATAGAAATGAGCCAGTTGGCAGGAATGAGTCATCTGTGGCATCTTTTTTGCCCTGAGTTTTGCCTCTCAGGAAACACACAGGCCACCCTCCTCTATTTATGGATATTTACAGCCCCACCCCCCCTAGCCAGTTGTAATTTTTTGTATTTCTGATTTGTAAAGGATAAAAAGCATGCCTGATCTCTAATGATAACGTTACGCATTTAGTGGGAGAACGTCTGACTTCTGAAATCGACGGCGCTCTCTCACTTGTCGATTCTTGTTTTCTTTCTGTTTTGTTTTTTCGCACCGAGCTTTTGAACAAAGCCGCAGACAAAACAAGAGCACAGCACCCAAAAAATCGAAACAAAAACAATTACAGGAGCTCGGGGCTGAGAGAATCGATAAAAATCTGTTTTGATAAGTGATTTTTTTTAGATTCTACTCATCAATACAAAACAGCACAGTACAGTCTGGGGATCGTTTCTATTCACACATCTGCTCTATTTATCCTGAGATCCTGGCAGCGTGTTCAACTGAAGAAAGGAGGAATTCAGAAAGTGATAATAAATAAATATAAATAGTCCTGTAAGAGTCGCCCATGGACTTTAAAACCCACAGTTCTGACTCACTGAGGGAGAGGAAGCCCTTTTTTTTGCGAGGCACCGCTGAGAGATCACTAAGCAAACAGCACTGGAGATACTTTTTTGTTTCTTAGTCAATTACGAAACGCCCACGTAATAATTATTCCTCCTATAAGTGAATCACAGAGGAAGCTCCGGTTCCCCCGAAGCGAGCGATGTGAAACTCTTGATACTGAGGGAAGAAATGAGCCAAAAGCTAAAAGCTAATTTATGCAGAAATATGCAGCCGCTCGTTGGCCTGTGGCAGACCTCAGAGGGCTTCACTTCGGCTGCCTGTGATCAAACGATTCAGCAGCAACACACGATCGGTCTCCTGTCAATGTTTGCGGTGCTGTTTTGTCGTATTAAGACCACATTTCCCATCGGCCCCCCGTTCCCCCTCGCTGGCGAGGATGGGAGCACATCAGTAGATTTTCCCTCTCTCGCAGTGATTCCGCGTGTTTGTGGTGAGTTATCAGCACAAACACGCGCCGAGTGAGTGTAAAATGTGAGGATGAAGATGTATTCAGCGGAGGCAGGGTGTGTGTTTGGGATTCAGACAGTCTGCCTCGGCTGCCGGCTGCCTCTCTGGATCTCAGCCTGCTGCAGACCTGAACAGCATTTTAAGAGCCAGCAGGCAGCTCACAGCTCCACAGTGTCCCATTTCTACCAGAGACGGTACTGACGGCACAGTGCATTTACTCCCCTTCTACACTTAAATGCAGCGTCGAGGCACTTCCCACCTACATTTCCCTCACAAGGCTTAATTTCAAAGGTTAATATTCTACTTTTAAATCTATTATGTGAGAGGTATCGCTAGTTTATTTGGAGGTTAAAACCAGCACGATGCGACGGCTTTAGAATAACTGCAAATGGGTGTTTGGATTATATTAGATTCAGCCAGTGCTCCTCAGGAAAACCAGCATAAAGGTTGAAAATGCAGACAGGTCATTACCACTCATATTGACGTTTTCCCCCGGTGGCTGCAGACGTTATTACAGCTGTAGAGGAAGAAGATGAGATAATGAGAGGCAACCCCATACAGTAGCCGCAGTCACGCCCTCTCCGTTTTGCCCCATGGGACCTTATTTCAGAAAAACTTTGAATGGCAGTGACTGGAGAGAGACAAATTATTTTTCAATCCCATTGGAATTGTGTCCGGACAACACAATGATGTTTGTCAGTTTTTAAAATAAAATGTTTCTATTCAATAGGATGTGCCAGGGCTTCCCAAGAAACACGAGTCAAATCAGCCAGATGGCGGCGCGTTAATTAAGGCCCAAAAATGCAATGGTGGTCTTATTTGTTCTTCTTGACTTGTCATGCCTGTATTGTCTTGAAGAGTACATCTTCATGTGTCATTTTACTTACCATTTCCTGACTTTGTCTGTTTTCCGGCCCTTTGACCTACTCACCTGTGTTCCTTTAGATAACTGCTGCCTGTGTATTAACGTAGCGTTCCGCTGTACTTCGAACTCAGAAACAAAACAACCTCCGACACGGTAAGGTGCAGTGAAATTGGAATTCCAAGTTGGAAACTCAGGCGAGATCTGCGTAGCCCGAGTTCGTTGACATCTACGCAGAGGACATCACAGCAGTATGATGGTGGAGCCTGACTTATGTTGCTGCCGTGGTACTCGTATCTCCTTGGTTTGCACTGGTTTGTTCAGTTTTTTGCACTTGTGGATTATTGTTTTGGGGTTTTTTTTGCCTGCTTCTTACTACTACATTTGGGATTTTGTATTAATGATTATCACGTTTAGTTTTTCAACCCACCCGTCCTTTTTATGTACTTGGATCCCATTTTTGTAAAGTGGGACAGACTACAGATAAATACCTTTTTTTTTAATTTTTTTAAATGAATAACCCTCACAGCCCTCACACTGTAAGTTGTTTGACCTGAAATTGGGGTCCAGCTCAGTTTCTCTACCAAAAGTCCTCCATGATCGACTTTCTGCCATTTTGAACTCCTTGTTAAAAGGAAAAGTGTCATCTTGATTTGGGCCCTTTTAGCTGCCTCCTTCTATTGAGTGCAGAGGGTCTTGAACTCAAAATCGCCTCTTGCGTTTGTCTTTTTTCCTGATGGTTGTTCCTCGTTACTTCTGATTCTACTTTTCCTTTTCTTCTCCGCCAGTCTCCATCAGTCATCTCGATTCCGTTCCCTCGACCACCCCACTTTTCCTCCTGTTCGTCTTCTCGCTCTTTTCATTTTCCCTCCCTTTCTGAGTCACTCTTTCTCCCCTGAAGTTCCTCCCTCACCTCCCCCTCCTCTGTTTCTGTCTATCTTTGTCTTTCGCCGCTTCTGTTTCCTCAAATGTCCTCCGACTCCCTCACCGTCGCCGTCTCCCCTTTTTTCTCTCCTCCTTTTCTTCTCCCTCCCCTCCCTCGCCGGCTCTTTCTCCCGCTCGCAATCCCCTTTTTCCCCGCTCGCATCACGTTTGTCCTCTCTTTCGTCTCATTCCTCCTGTTTCCTGCCTTCTGAAACATCAGCGCTCACAGCGGGCTGTCGAACCACCCGCGGATTCTACCCACAATTCACCTCTCCTCGTAATGAGGACGACGGGCGCTCGCGGTGCAGAGTTCAAACACTGAACGAAGCAATTAAAAGAAGTTTATGAGTCCGTTTTGGTGGTGAGGTGAGGCGGGATGGTGGCGTTTGATGCCGCAGTCAGCTGTCAGTGTTTCCCTCTGATGTAAAGCTTTTTAAAATCTTTTCTTATGATAATTCTGACACAATGACTTTTATTGTGCTGCAGCGTCTGATCACATCTCAGCTGGACTTCCTGTCAGTTGAAACACGTCCTGATCTGTGATTAAAAAAAACAAAAAAAACAGACTCATCAGCACTTATCTAATGTACAGAACACTGGAGTTCTCCTCCAACACACAGAGTTAGATCCATCAAACCATTTACAACTGCGTATTTTGCCGCTTCTGGCGCTTCAAAATCCTCGGTTTTGTGCTCCTTTAGTCACTTAACAGGAAATCATCTTTCAAAACAAAAGTGCGAAGACTAACTACAGCATGTGGAAATGTTGTGGCTGTACTGATGATGGTGGATTTTGACCTTTTCAAGCATCTTTGTTGATAATTGAATTTGCGGTAGAGAATTGGGAGGATCAAATTTACACACAGTTGCGATAACATAACTTGAGCAACACTTCCCAACCTTTTGGCCTATTCGAGGTATTTTTCAGAGGGCTGCCCTGAGGTAGCATCGCCCCTGTTCCTGTTATCTTTGACGCCTCCCTGACACGCGACATTGTAGCTTCCAAACTTGGCATTGTTGCCAGAGAGGGACGACCTTAGTTATGTCTTTTGAAAGTGCATAAATGATTCACAAAGACTGGTAAAACCGAAAGGGATGCTAATAAAAGTCTCCACATTACAGTGATTCATACACTGATGATGGTGGCTGCCAAGCAAGGTGTCGACCAGCACATCATGAGCAGTTTCGAGGTTCAGTATCTTGTCCAAGGACACATTGAAATGCAGACCAGGGGAATCAAACCAGCGACCTTCCAGTAACAAGACGCTGGCTCTACCCCTGAGCCACAGACGCCCTGCAGGATTTCACACTAAGCAGCGTTTTGTCACGCCATCACATGAACAAATCTTAGCTTAGTACAGCAGCTAGCTAATTAACGGGCAATTTCATGAGGTTTTTGTTTCAGGTTACAGCGACGGCCCCTCCAAATGTCTGTGCACGTCCCTGCTTTCTGTGAAGCGTCCCGCGCCTCCTTCCAGTCGCTTTCGTCCGTCGTATCGTTGAGTTTTCAGGTGATATCAGAAGCGCAGCAAAGCAGGACATCAAACATCATCTGAAAGCACGAAGCATCTGTGTTTGCGTTCATACAGAATATGAGGGAGCTGACTTCCAGCCATACTGCCTGTGATAATGAACGTATACACACACATGCACGCACACACACACACACACAGTGCTGAAGAGTGATGCAGACTGACAGACTCACAGACAAACAGATGCACACTCGCTCTCCTCTGGAGCTCCATCTGTGTAATGACATCTCACGCTTGGTTAGGACTCTGCTGCATAATTAGAGCTCTGGCAGCTGATGGATGGCACTGCAGCTCCTCCACCCTGTCGACCTTGGCCTCACCTCGGCCCGGCTGAGGTCTGCACGGCCCTGAAACTGAACCCGGATCAGAAAAAGAATGGAAAACAAAGACGCTAACACTGTTTTTTTTTCCTTCAGTTTTCAGTAAACCTTTTTGGACTTTTTTGACATGAAAGAGACAACTAACAACATTACTGATGGTTTTATCTAGTTAGATGTTCTGTTGAGCACATTATTATAAGTGCAGCTATTCTTATTTGTAACATCAGTTCCACCTATGACATGAGTCTGACACCAGGCCACAGTCTTTAGTTCTGTGATCTTTTACTTGTGACGCTTTTTTCTGTCTGAACCTGAAGTCCAAGAGAGCAGTAACTGAACCCGACCTGCACTCGATAGGTGTTCTTTTTTTATTTTTCCCTCAAGCACAACTTGAACCCAACGCAGTTAACGTTACCCTGTCACACAGAGGCCCACAAGCCCACGCCGCCTGGAAAGTCACAAAAAGCCTCCGTGTTGTGTTCAATGTTGTCCTGACCGATTTGGGTCGAGTATCATGCTCTAATCTGTGAGAACAGCTTCTCTTAAATAAAATCCTGCTTGCGCTTCAGCTAATAAGATAATCTGCTTTTTTCACAGCAGACATTTTGTCTCGTTACAGCAGGAAAAGCACCGGTGTTACTAATAACATTAACCATGGCTCTGTTCTATTCAAGTGTCCCAGCATACATCATACCAGGACCCTGAATCTGAAGAAGCCAAATATAACCCCGAGAGGTGTATTTTATCATGGCTTGGTATTATGACTATATCTGACTGCATATTTGTAATACATAGAAAAATACTGCAATACTGGAAAACTGGAGTAATTGCATTCTCTGTCATTATTACAGGAGGAACGTGGCAATATTCTACCTTGGGTTACTGTCAAAAATCGCATGAAAAGATTACATCAAAAATCAATATGTGGATGTGTCTCATGTCTTCCCTCCTCTGTTTATGCTCTGTGCGCCAAGCTCATTGGTTCCTGCTGAAGGCGTCACTCGTTATAAACGCCTCACAAACACACAAAAAGCACAGTAAATTCCTTAAACAGCTGGTTATTGTAGTGTCTTTCAAATGTTTCCTAAACAATTTTCAGTAGCGGATTGATCCACATTTGGCGCTTTAAAAAAAAAAATACTAAGCAATTAATTGATCATCTAATTTAAAAGATTAATCAAATACTTATTTAATGAACAGAAAATACATTTCTTCAAGGCAATAATATACCAGTTTTCTAGATTATTTTCGTGATGTTTGACTGCTGATCCAAGAATTCCTTTGTACTTATTATTGGTTCCAACTGAGGATGTTAATCTTGAAATATGGCTCATAAATATTTAGTGCTTTCCAAAGCAAGCAGGAGGCAAAAGCACATTTGTTGGGGACTATCCTCAGTGGCGGATCAATCTACATTTGGTGCTCTAGTGAGTGTTTGTGGCAGCAGAATGAAGGTGTGTGTGTGGGATCGAGTCAAAATAAACAACAGTGTGTGTGTGTGTGTGTGTGTGTGTGTGTGTGTGTGTGTGTGTGTGTGTGTGTGTGTGTGTGTGTGTGTGTGTGTGTGTGTGTGTGTGTGTGCGTGTGTGTGGCGATGACGGAACATGTGCAATGGTGTGGCTCACTGATTACACACACAGTAGTCATTATTAGATACATTCATTGTCAGTTTTGGCCTTTTTCTAATGGGATTTGTAGATAATTACACAAAATATAGACCCTCACCAGAATCATCTTTAAACACGGCAGAGCCTCACAGTTTCATTAAATTAATCTAAAACAAATAATTATTTCCATTTGACTGAATTACTGAATGAGTTGGAGAGTCAAAACTTTACATTCCTGGAAACTGTCTCCTCATATGCAGGCGAACCCCATGAATAGTCAATAAGTTCAATGTATTTCCATAATGAGTTTCACTTTCATGCCAGTATTTGATTCTTTTTTTTTTTTTTTTTTTCTTAATCAGAGTAGGCGTCATAATTTCCCCATGCTGGAAATCTCATTTTGAAGTGGAACTTTAGAGATGGCTGCAGGGGTGCCGAGCGCACCAAACTTTTCGACGAGGGCACTGATTGATTCACGCGCTTTCTGTCCACGATGCAAATCAGCAGGGAGATGAGATAATGAAGCCCCCGATGACAGGAACCTGCCAAGCTGCTAATAGCTGATCTGCTGATCGGTTAAGTGTGATGAAAAAATTGATCACGGAGATTGACTGAGGCCTGTGGTGTGTTCACCGACCTCACTGACCAACAGCTCCATCCATCCAAGTCCGAGAGAAATTTTGTCTTTGTTATGCTTAATACTTAAAGGAACAGTTCATCCCAAAATCTCCTGTCTGAAAATCTAGCCGTTTTTAGACAGAGCACCAAGCCGCCAATTTGCCCGTCCTTTTGTCGGCTCGGTCCGTGGTTTTAGACAGAGGCCGGCAAATTGGGGGTCTGTTCTAGTCCGACGATTTTCCGCCTTGGAGGGTACACTTATTTCCGCCTCGACTGCTATCTAAAACCGAGGCTGAAATGTGCCGGCCCGTGGGTGAGGTGGGCGGAGGTGTCAATGACCTGCACTGCTGTGCGAACCTGTAACCGAGGAGTTTTAAAACCAGGAAACAGCTGATCACAGCAGTCAGTCCATCATTTCATCCGCAGACATTAAGATGAACAACTGGACAGCCGCTGAGATCCAGGAGATGCAGCGTCTCCTCGGTCTCTGGAGCTGTTTAGTTGTGTTAGCTTGTTGTTGTGTCGGCAAGCAAGAACGGTCGCTACTTTTCAAATTAAAAGCCCCCCGCTAAGAACCCAGTTCTAAACTCCAGTGGGGTGCAATGTAAAGCTCTTATTTTGAAGACAAATTCTATGCCACTGTTCACAGCCCAACTATGAGTTTCACGTCACGTCACATGTTTACGCCTACCTCAGAGGCGGCTTTTGGAAAAGGAGGAATATTACGCCTCGGTTTTAGAAAGACAGACCGGCACATTGCCGCTCTTACCTTGGAGCGAATGTGCCGCCTTTTCTATCTAAAAAGGGCTTCTGGTAATTTCCTATAGTCCAAAACATATTTTTACAACACAACTGCGGTTGCTAAGGGACCCAAGCAAAAACCTCCAGAACTTTTTAATGAAGACAACAAGGAAGTACCAAAAACTGCAGTTCCTCGAATGGCCACTTGAGGCTCCGAAAGCAGGTCAATCCCCATTAGAGCCTTTATTATAAAGCCCATCTTCACAGCAGAAATAAACCTGCTTACAGCCTGGGACAAAAGACAGTTTCAGTCTCTGTACCTAATCTATTCCTTCACGACAACTGTACAGGGGTGCACTTTTAAATGAATCACCAATCTTCACCTCTCAGACGTGTTTTTGAGGTGTCGATGCCCTTCGGAGAATGTATGATGCAAATATCAGAAAAATGCAATGTCTCTCTCTGTGCTGCTAATTGGACTAACAGACTTGGCGTGGAGGGACAAAGGCCGGTATTTTGGATTAAGGGTGACTCGGTTAACGAGCGTCATCCGGCAGACGGCTGCTGGAGCCTGCGAGCTCTGGAGCAAAACGCTGGGAGTCGAGGAGATCACAGAGTTTGTTTTTTTAAACTTTTGGTATTAAAAAGTGGATTTATCTTCACTCCCTCTTCTCTGTCATTGGCAACAAGCCGCAGAATAAACTTTACTCATGAACGCACAAAGAGGAGATAGGAAAAATGACCTGGTGAGTGCTAACTGTATAAACAGACACACACACACTGTTGTACAGTCAAGTATTTTGTCCTTTTGTGGCAAATAAACCTGAGTAATGTGCGGCCAAATTCTCTCATCTTTATGTGTGAGCACAGGGAGCTTGTTAGCCTGAGTTAGCCAGATAGCTTGTGGGCTTGTTTAGCAGACTAGGCCCGCCTCAGCTCTACCTTTGCCCATATTTGATTATCCAGGAGTTAGGTAGGGTCAGGCACTGCCCAGATGGTGACAACAAGTACCAACCACTGTGAGCTTCATTCTGGCTCTTCAGAAACACTTGGGTGACGTCACGGTGGCTCTTGTCCACAGTTTTATACGGTCAACACCGGGGACTAAAACAACAATACCAACATAAAATGGCTCCATACAGCTCATGCGGCATAATCCAAGTTCCCCGAAGCCCCCAGATCCCAAATTGACTTGTTAAGAGGTTATTAACATATTTTCAAAATCAATTTGGGATTTGAGAGACCTGGAATACGCCAGATGAGCCGTGTGGTGCCGTTTTATTAAGTCCCCAGCTACTTCGGTTGTTTAGTCGAGCGCTGCGACACTGTTTCGCTGTGAAGCTCCAGAAATGTTTTGTGGACTGCAGAACTTCAGCTGACTCTCCATCAGCATGGGGGGGGGGGGGGGGGATAAGGATTCTACTTACATTTTTAAAAGGGTGCTTTCACCAAATTACAAAACTTACAATTACAGACTGTTTTTTCCGATAGCATGATCTCAGAATAATTGATTGAAACACAAATGGAGAAATAATTGGTTTTGCTTTAAATGTAATTCTGGTGTTTTCTTAATGAGCACAGCCTTGGCAGGTTTTGTTTTCTCTCTGACCTCTCTGGCCTTCTGATATCTGTGATTAAAACATCTCCAGCTGAAGAGGAGGAACAAGCTGCGGTGTTTTTAGTTCTGCGAGTTCACAGGTTCACCCGGGTCCTGCTGGGAATGACGATCCTTATGTAACAAATCAGAGAGTTCTTTGAGCCGGTGCCCTCCTCTAGCAAACCATCGCCCCCAAAAAACACAAAACCCTCTCAGACGCCCTCCTTTCTCATCATATCAAACGTCATGTTGGGAGCGGAGGAGGTGGGGAGCTGGTTTCAGAGCCAGATGCAGACAGCTGTCATGGAAACAGACACCACTTTGTTCACCCCGCCATCTTTCGACTGCGACTCCTCCTGCGCCCCTCTCCTCCGGTGCAGAGCTGAGCGGAGCTTCTGCTTGATGCCGGATCCGAAAGAAGAGGCGCCAGCGTAAACAAAGTCGGCGGAGTGGATGGAGGGATGGTTTGATAAACGCTGGAGAGGCGAGGAGAAGCAGGAGCAGCGTTGTCGAAGCCAGATGTGCTCTGATGGCTGAAAGAAACAAAACTCAAGGTTTCACTTTCCAGTAATCAGCGGGCGTCCTCCTCCAGAGTGCCTCTCAATTAATTTAAGAAGAAAGATTCATCAATTACCTCTCTGATTTGGACTTGATGTCTGCAACTCAGTGCTTTCAGGGCGGCATTGGATGTGACCTCAGAGACTTTGACATCAGATCAGACATCATCCGAAATTATATCAGCGACTCCTGACCTGACCACAAAGACACAGAACATTAGATGAGGGCTCAGTGACTCAGACATGAGCTTTGTAAAATTAGACATGTTCTCATCAATTCCAGATGTGACCTTAGAGAACTGGATAATAACTCAGAGACTTCAGAAACAAAGGCAGGAGCTCTGTCGTCTGGACAGGACCTCAGCATCTCAAACAGGAACTGGACATTCATTCGGAGGCTCCAACATGACCTCAGATACTTAGATATTAACTCAGAGGCCCGGGCATGTCGGCTAAGACGTGACACCTGCAAATGCAGACCTTGAAGAGTCACGACTTCGCAGAAACTGTGAGACTCAGTCAGCTCAGAGGCTCGAATGTAGCCTTGGTGACTCAAACCTGTCCTTAGAAAACGTGGATATTAACTCAGAGGCTCGGGCATATGAGAAAGGACCTCAAAAACTCATGACATGATGGCAGAAACTCGACTTCAGATACATAGATATTTGCTCTGCCGACTAAGACATGACACCTGCAAATGAGGACGTCGGAAAAAACTGATCGCAGAAGCTTCAGACTCACTCAACGCAGAGATTCGAATGTGACCACAGCGACACAGATGTGATGTCAGCCACTGCATACATGGCCTTTAAAGGTGCACTACGTTGTTTTGGGGAAGAAACTGTAATCACAAGAGGAACGTCTCTCTCTTCATTTTCATTACTGAAGAAACAAGCTGACCTTAAAGGGCGACACAGTTTCATACTGTTTTACTTTGTGTTTATGTGGCGGACCCTGCCACCTTTCCAGCTTCAGACAGTGTTCTGGGGACCTTATTTTCCTCTGAGAACAGCTTTTTTATTCATTTATTCAATAAATAAATAATTCTGAGTTTGAATTTTTCCTCCAAAACTACATAGCGTCCCTTTAACATGACCAACTTGGCTGTCAGTGACTCGCACAGAAACTCAGCAACTCGAGACATGATGTCTCTGAGTTGAGCAAAGTAACGCACTTGACAGGATCTGGATATGAACTCAGAGACTCCGGACGTGAACATGAACCACTCGGCTGAATCTCACTTCACCACGCTACGTGCAAATAAACACGTACCTCTTTCCATTTGTAAAGACCAAGCGCGTTGTGGTTCTTTATCAGTAGATCAACAGTTGGAGCCAACAGGCTGGGACAGACTTACACACAGAAAGCAACAATTTAATGTGGGGCATTTGCCAAATTTACAAGAAGGCCCTCATGATTAAGAATTTGTCAAAGACAGCGTCTCACAAAGTTCATAAAGTTTCTTCTAACTCACAAAATGGAGCAATTTTTTTAAGGGAGTCTGGGGAGTGTCAAAGAAGTGCTGTCTCTGTCAGTTATTAGTAAAGTCTGACAGGTTTACTGCCAATAAAATGCGCACTTTCATGAAGTTGGTGTAAATTAAGAATTTGGAAACTGACCGATTAGTGTGTTAAAACAGCCGCTAAATGTTGGCAGAAAAGACGCACTTTAGACACAGCGGAGTTGTCTCACATACTGCAGCCAGACAGGCCAGCACAGCGATGCGATGACAAACTGCTGTTTTCACAAGTAAAGAAACAAATGAATGTATCACATTTGATGCCGAATTTTTACAAGAAGGCACAAACAATTAAGAATTTATCATATAAATTTGAATCTAAATAAAGTCAAGTTTCCCTTCACTCAGCAGCTCTTAAAATTGCATATTTTGCAAGGGAGTCTGGGGACACTGTGGTCACTAGTTCCATGGTTTGTAACATGCATTTTTAAGTTTAAAGCCTGTGGGTTGTAGTCAGACTTGCTTTTACGCATCTGTGGCCACGCCCAGCAGCGATGTCACAGGGTTACGTAACCACAGCAGGTGAGAAGTTCAGCGGTTGCAGGTCAACAAATTCAAGACTTTCAGGAGGTGCTGCTGTGTTTTACTCTTTAACTCGGCCAGCCGACCGATCAGACACAAGCCCGGCTGGTCAGACGTGACCTCGGTGACTCGCACATGAGCTGGATGTCTTGGCTGCAACCTGAAGACAGAAGCCCATCAATCTTGACACGACCTTGGACGATCCACAGCAGCTGACACCCGACCTCGGTGACCAAACATGACCCGATGCAATCTCCAACTTTGTGGGACTCAACTTGGGCTGAAGCGACCAACAGCAGCGCAGTCTGGGCTTGTTTTCTGTCGAGCGGCTGAACGTCAGCATGAAGTTTTTCTTTCTTCCCCATCAGGACTGCGAGGCACTTTAGCGAAACAGCCCCCGCTCGGTGTCAGACGGTTTGTGGTGTCAGAGAGTTCTTCAACCCCGGCAGAACATTCTGGTTTATTTTAGACATTGTTGGTCTAAAAATTGACAAAAACCTCTCACTGAAGTGTGAGCAGGATGTTTCTAATGTCTGGTTTGTTAAGTTTCTTTACAGTTAGCTCGGTCTTCTTCCCCTCCAGCAGGGCAGCGGTGGACCAATGCCAGAGCTCAGTCTGCTGAGGAGAAATGTGTGTGTTGAGGAGGAGTGCTAACAAGGCTCAGCCTGCTAGGAGGTGAAGCTGCTGCGGGGTGACCTTTGACCTCCGAGAGGCGCTCTCTCTCAGACTGGGTTGCCTCTGGCGGGGTCGTGGCGCCCCACGCTCGCCGCAAGGCAGCAGTCGGGGTCAGAGCAAGGAACCCCGAGCCTCCGTCCTGCCGTATCCAACATCGACACCGACCAATCGACCGGCCGCAGGAGGACGGAGGAGGAGGAGGTGGAGGAGGAGGAGGATGAGAAAGGGAGCAAGTGAGGAGGGGTGAGTCTCTAATTTCTGTTTCTCTGTGTTTCCATCAGCAGAAACAAATATTTTTTTTTTTTTACGGAGACGTACAGAAGGTCTGCCGGGGGGAAGCAGACAAGAGGCAGATACTTTACTGACATACAAGTGGTAGCACGAAAAGTAAAAATACTCCATTACAAGTTAATGCGCAGTACTCAAAAGTTGGATGGTGTTGTGTTACACATTTACTTTACGACAGGATTACTATCACTGATGCACTAATGTGGAACCAGCCCTTTTACTGTGTCGACAGGGAACTTTGAGCAAATTTTAACTACTTCGTCTTCCAAACCCACAACTTCATGAATACATTTCTGTGTGTAAACATGTCCTAAAAAGTGTATTTTTCCCTATAATGAGTGGAAAAACCTGTCGATGCAGAATGAATACTATTCAACCAGTTTTTATTTTTAAATCAGTTTGTTTAGAAATGCGCTAGAAAGGATTTGCAAAGCTTGAAATACTGTTACTGCACTGTGAGATTTTTTTTTGCGGGGGGGGGGCTGATTTCCAATGAACGAGCGGGAAAAAAGGTGGATGTAGAAGAGGAAAAAATAAAAGGATCAGAAGAAGAATGGGAGAAGCAGAAGAGGTAAGGCGAAGAAGAACGGAAAAAAGGAAAAAGAAGAGGAAGAAGATAAAGCAGGAGAAAAGAAACAGAAGAGGAGGTTGAGGAAGAATGAAAAGAAGAAGACGAAGAAGGAAAAGAAAAAGAAGAGGAAGAGGAGGAAACAAAAGAAAAAGAAGAGGAGGAGGATGAAAAGAAGGGGGAGAAGAGGTAGAAAAAGACAAAGAAAAGGTGGTGGAGATGAAGGAAACAGGAGGGGAGAGAGGAAAGAGAGAGAGAGGGAAGAGGAGCACCACTTCGGCTGAGGCATCTTTTAAAACTCTGCTAGAACGTGAAATAAAGTTCTGTCGGGTTGGAAAGGGCAGAGCAACAGGAAGTTGTAAAACGGAACCATGGACAGTTCAGTTAGTTTGAGTTTGGAGGCGAGGAAGAGCAAATATTCACCAGGTGGTAAATATGACTGAGAATCAATGGTAGCATTTCTCTGAGTCTGCAGGATGTGTAAAAGACCACTGATAAGATGTTGTTCTGAGGTGATGTGTCAGTGTGTGTGTGTGTGTGTGTGTGTGTGTGTGTGTGTGTGTGTGTGTGTGTGTGTGTGTGTGTGTGTGTGTGTGTGTGTGCAGCATAAAAACTCATTTCTAACAATAACAAATTCATTAAACTGAAGTTCTTCTTCATGTCTCTTAGCCTCGGAGAACTTCCTCTTGCTCCAACTTCTCTCGGCTCAGCATCTACTTTGACACTCGTCTCTCAATCTATTAATAAAATACTATAATAAAGTATAATCTGTTTTATGAGCAGCTTTGCTTGAGAGGTCAACCTGCCTGTGCGTTCCTTGTCCTGGTGGCTGCTCGCCTACTGAGGGCTGAAATGTTTCCTGTTGAGTCTGATAAAGTTTGAAAGACATAAACCCTCTCTGATTTTTTTTTTGCTTTACACAGTCTGACCTCCGCCTGACCTAAATATAGGATTGGACGTGCGCACAGCAAACTTTTCATGCCATTAGCTTATTCAGTTTCATCCCTCAATATCTAGTGAATCTACTGCTGCACATTCAGCGACCAACACTGTAATTCCTCGGCTCGGTTATGACACAGTTTTTGTTACTAAGTTTACCAAAGATTGCCAAATTAGGCGAGTTAGAAAAGGTACCGCTATTTTGACAAAACTGCATACAGGTGCATTAAAAATGAATGTAATGTTCAGAGCCAGGCGTGGAAGACTTTGGCTATAAATGGAGTGTCAAAAAAGTAAAGTTAAGCTTGTCTCAATTTATGAGTGTCATGTGAGGTAAATGTTGTATTTCTCCACCTATGAAGTGTTTTTGTTGTGTTGTTTATCCGCTATTTCCATATGAATGTGTATAAACATGAATTCGTCTATTAACTTGGTGCGAGGTGAAATCCCGGAGAGAAATCCCTCCGTTTGATGATGCTAAAGGGGATCCTAATAAATCACACTAAATGTTTAGTCGGCTTCCACTGGGAGGTTGTGTTTTCATCCTGCCCGGTGTGAGACGACAGGAGGCCTGCTTTGAACTGGTCTGTCAAATTATAGCTATTTATAATGAGAATGTTTGAGGCGCTTTCTATCTGGGAAATAGGAATAAATGAATTGAATACTCGTCCGTGCAGGCAGCTTCCGCCGGACACTTTGCGCCAATATTGTTTTAGTAATAACGCTGACTGGTTTACAGTCTGCTCAGCAAACTGGGTGCAGACATCTCCCAGTTTAATTTTGTGAAAGAAAAACAGGACTTTAGATCCGGATTTGACTCCCCCTCACTCTCAACGGAGTTGTGTTTTAATAAACTTCTTCCCAAAGCAACAATGTGTGTGAAGCAATATGAATCTAATGTGCCGATCAGTATTTAAACAGATCCTTAAATAAACAGACATCCTGCTGGGTTTGATCTTTGTCTGAGTTGTAGCAACAACCTGGAGCTCCTCCTGCTGGACGACTGACTGCATTACAACTACTCTCAATCAGTTCTGCAGGTTTTCTGTTTTAAGCAGTCAAACTAGGATGCTTTTTTTGTTTGCCAACATCACATCACTAACTTTTATTGTGTCCTAGCTCCTCCCAGCATGGATGAAAGAAAGATGTAAGGACGGATGAACCCGTCTCCTCTCCAGAAGCTTCCTCTTTCCTTGTCTCCTAAAGGGTGCATTACAGGGATTGGAAGCTCCTCCATGAGAGTGAAGGGGAAACCATCTCCGACTCATAACAATAATAATAATAATAATTATTATTATTTATGCAGCACCTTTATAGAGCACAAGGTCAAAGTGCTTCATAGGATGGGAGGACATGAAAAAGTGCAACTTAACATAATGAAAAGCACTCATGTACCTCAATATTCTTTGTCCCTATTTTAGTTTTATTTCCTTCTTCATTCGTCCATCCTGCTCATCTCCCTTCTCTTCCTCACTTGTCAATGCTGCCTTCTCTCTTTCCAATCTCTACCTTCCTTCACGCTGCATCACAAAATACGAAACAGGCGTTTGAGGCAGAAACTTAAAACTTTATTTAGAGCAGAAACACAAAATGAAAATCAACATTTCACAGAAAAACAGACAAATACAGATTTCTGGTTTCATCTCAGAACGCTGAGAGAAAAACAAGCCTCTGTGTCACAGAGTAGATAAACAGTCCTGCTGCTGATCGCTTTAATCAGAATCGTCTCCGTCGTCATGCTGCTGCGGTAAAGGCTTCGCTGCTCCTTCCCTTGACAGTCTGTCAGCCTCCTCGTTGCCGTGGTAGCCTGCATGCCCGGGAATATGCAACTGGAAATAGAAGACAGAGAAATTATGTCCCCAAGATGAAGCAATTTCCCTTTTCTTCTTCTTCGCCATCTCTTCGTTCTCGTCATCTTAGAAGGTTAACTAACAAGAAAGCGACGGACTGAGATCAGGGTGAAGTGAGTGGTGATGCAGGCTGATATTTACCCAGACCACCTCCAGCTCTGCATTCAGTCTGTCCAGCTTCACAAAGTCGTCTTTGTTGGTGATCGGACCTCCAGATTTCAGCCTCCAGTTATTCAGCTTCCAGTTCTTCACCCAGCTGGTCACACCTGCACCAAAAACACCACAGACTTCAAACTTAACTGTTCAGATGAAAATCACAAGCCCTGGACCTGTGACATGTTGGAGATGAACAAGACTTTGACCAACGTTACACCACTTGGGTTTCATGTACAGAAAGCATTTCATTTTTTTTGACTCACCGTTGATTGTAAATTTGCTGTCCGTGTACAGAACCAGCTTCTTAATGTTCTTCTCTTTGGCTTGTTCTAGCGCTCTGCAGGCTGCCTGGTCCATGCATGAAAACACACAAAAAGTCAAGCTATTCACACTGTTGTATATTTTTAAATATGAATGTTGTCTGCATACTTTAGGAGACCTTTGTAAGACTTCACTAGGACCTATTAACTTTTATATAATAAAATTTAAGGACACGATTTTTAAAAAAGTTGTGTGCAAAAATGTTCATTGGTATGTTGCACAACTTTATAGACCTGCAGTTATACTGAAATGCTTATTATAAAGCAGTGATTTTAAGTTTATCATTTAAAACATGTAAATGCGTCCAGTTTAACTAGACCAAGCATTCAAAGTTCTCTAATATGGACACATTACTTCCATCAATAGTAATGTACAGCTTTGGACTGTACTTAAATCCACTGCAGGGAACATTAATTTTTCTCATTGATTCTGGCGCCCCCTGTGGACAAAATGACAATGGTGAAACAAAGTCCACTTTGTTTTCATGCCGCACCACTGAAGAGCTTCTTTCCTCAGGTTGTGAGACCCAGCAAATTAGTCCTCAGCACTCAAACATGGTTTAATCTTGTGACTTATCTAATTCGGTGACAGATATTAAGAATAACTATATCACACAGCTTGCTTATGTAGGTCTTCTGTAGTTTATAGAGGCAGTTGTATTCATTTGAAACAGTTTCATAAACAGTTAAAAACTACTTTTAGTACATTCGAGTTCTGGTGTCAAAGGCAAATGTGTGTTTAAGGGCTTGCTCAGTTCGAATAAGAATAAACTCCTGCTCATTACACTGTTAACATTATAGTTACAATATGGCTTTTAACACTGAAGCACTTGTGTTGAGTGGCTTACCTGCAATTCAGCACGCTGATTAGTTTGTCTTCCCTGCAGTCGATCTGCAACATTTCTGCAGGAAAGCAGCAATAAATGTGTCCCGTGAATTGATTTATTAGGGAGATTTTGTGTGTGCTGGTAGCCAACATAGGGAAAGCAAACTTTATTAGGAACTAATCTTAAAAGCTGATGGTGTCACAAGTCTATAGCCATTCCATTATGCAATAAACATTCACTTGGTAATAAGTTAAAGCAAAAAAGTTATCTGTTTCCAGTTATAATTTAGATAAAACTCAGTTACAGTCTGAAAGTGCTGTCTATAAAGTATATGTTATATACGTGTGCGTGTGTATTTTCTCACAGTGGGTGGTTGCGGCCCCAGTACACCCCGATGCCAGCTCGAGCACCACGCCGTCCATTGGCTGTACAACAACCGTCAGTGTAAACAATGACAGCATCACCTGGACAGAGATGAACAGTGGAGAGATCATCTACACGTTTTTAAGTGAAAAAAAAAAAACCTTGCATATTTCTTGTCGTGTTGGACAAAAACAGGTGAAAGCTTCATATCACCATTTATGTTTTACGTTTATCTCATTCTCCAGAATTCTTACCCATGTATGTGAATCCGTCTGGGCTGACTGAAGACGAACTTTCTGACTGTTTGACTCGTTTGGGTTGAGACTCAGCCTCCTCTTCTGAGTGACATCTCTTCTTTCCGAGAGGGATGTACTCCAGAGGCTCCGGGCCTCTTTTGGGAAGCAGATTTTCATTTGACTCCACAATCTCAGCCACTGAGAGCCAAAAACACAAATTGTTATTTTTTTGTTTGCAAAGTGCCATTTTAGAGTTTTGAAGGGGTTATTTATCCCTAACGTAGAACCATATACTATGCAAGTTTGTGCATAAAATTCCTGATTGTTCCAGGGGTAATATAGCCTATAAACTGGGGAAAAAGTATGCCAAGTGAGTGTAAATTATCATATATAAAGTACAGAATCCTGGATCAGGCGAAAAGTATTTGATCAAGCGTTTTTCCTGCAGACAATAAAGCTGAACATATCTGAATGCTGATGGATAAACTTGCTGCTTGGATCAAAACTTCAACCTTTTAACAGCAGAGCCTCATGTTGGTCTGGACCAGCGTACCTTTCTTCACCACTGGAGGTGCAGAAAGTTCGACTCCTCTGAAAAACGCCCAGGCATCTTTCTCTGAAGCAAATTTCTTGAAAGAAGCCGATGGAAATTTGTCCACCTGGCTCTTACATTCATCCCTAAATCAAAGTGAAAACAGGTGATCATTCCAAGATAGATAGACGGCTTTCAAGCCGAATTAAAGAGTGTATTATTGCGATTGCTAAATACTTTCAAATTATCTTTTAGCTTGTGTGTCATTTTGCCGGAGGCCAAAGTGATATTAAACCACCTGATATTTGGATGGAATTTGGCATGTGCTTTCTTTCGCTAAAGGGAAAGCGCTTTGAGGAATCAACGGCTTTGGTTTTCTTACGTAAGATGTTCTGATATTAAAATGCAAACAGTCGTACCATGAAGTGTAGACTCCTGGTTTGAATCCTTTCTTCACTGCGTAGAAAAACTTGCCCTTCGCCATGTCGTCGGCGGCGCTGCAGACAGCCCTGCGTGCAACTCTGAAAAAGCCAGTCAGTCTTAACATCACTGTATGCCGAGAAACTGTCGTGAAACGGAGGTGGCTAACATCGTGGCGTTAGCTCAAACAGCGAGGTATCGTTGAAGCTGACTGGTCATTTGTGTTTTGCGAGGAAACTCAAGCCAAATTCAACATCACGGCATACGCACACAGTCAAAATGCCAAAATTAGCTAGTTAGCACCGTTATTAGCTAGCTAGTTTGCTTTCTCTTAAGAACAACAATACACATACACGCAAATATTCCAGATAAGTATGACTCTCTTCTGGTGTTATATCTCTGGGACTAAGCGTTTCTTTAAAATCTTTAAATTGCTGCAAACAAAGAAAGTCATAAATGTCTTATTGACAACAGTTGACGGCTACAGCAAATCACCTCCGTCTATGTTCTCACACAACTCTCGCGATGTTCTTTTCACTCCCAGCGAGTACCTCAACACTTCTCGCGATAGCAATATGCGTCGCCCGGATTGGATTAATACAACTCTCGCGATGTTCCGGCCTCTTCCTTGGCCGTCGTTGACAGAGGTTAGTCGTGCTATTTTTCACCGGACTGGCTTTTCTGATCCAAAATGTGCCTTAATGTCGTTTTATACATGTGTTCGCCCACCACCGAGCATCTAAAGTCTCTGATACCTTAGATTATGTGGTTTGGGGTGGCGGATGGCCGATTTATGTCATGAAATAAAGCGTAGTAGAGAAGCTCAGGTGAATGGGTTCTTGTAACGGCAAGTAGCTAGCTAGGCCGTGCATGTGTTCAGATAGCAGCTAAAGTAGCGACTGGAGAAGGCAGCAGGTTAGACCGAACACTTGAGGCCCTGTGTATGAGTCGTTTTACTGAATTAAAACTAGTAACTTACGGTTATAACTGTAAACTGCCCCGAAATTGTTGCAGAGACAAGTGACAGCCGGCTAATTTCTGTTAGCTAAGTTAACTAACCTAGCTCTAACTACTTATTGCTAACATGCAGTTTGTATTGATATAGAAAGTGTCTAGCTTGTGTCTGTGTATTTTTATTTTGAGGTAATTATTTTTGCCCTTAACCGCCTTCTATGTTGGCTATCCTTCTGAGTTGGCCTCCTGCTCCCGGTTAGCATAGAGCTGGTTTGCCTTTAGCCTGGCGCGGTAGCGTTACATGCTGGTTTGAAGGAGTTCTTCCAGGATCCATGTCAGCTAATAAGCCTGTAATTGTAACCCACATGTCTTTTTATTTCTCTCCACAGAGACAAAGGCCATGTTCAGTACCAGCGCCAAAATAGTGAAGCCTAATGGCGAAAAGCCAGACGAGTTCGAGTCTGGGATCTCCCAGGTAAGAGGACCAGGATCGCATCAGCTCATGGGTTTACTGTATACGTTTGTCAAGCTGCATGAAGTGTGTGTTGAGTGTGGCAGTTTTACTGAAATGACCACCAAAGACTTCAATGTTCAGACGTCGTTCAAAGATGGCATATTACACATTGTTCTGATTCTGTTAAATGGGCTCTGTAATGCTATTTGAAGTTACTTAAATTGTGGTGTCCAACGTTCACTTACTTTGAAATGTAAGTGTCAGTTGATATAGTTTGAAGGTGAATACTGGAGGGAAATGTTGATGTACATGTAGTGTATGTTAAATTACTAACAATCTACTAGACGTGTTAACAGAGCTAGTTGCTTTTTAAGTAATCTCATTCTTTTTGGTTGCATGTAAACACAAACATGTAAGGAATATCACCTGATTTTAAAAAGCATTCTCCAATCAAACAATTAAGTTAGTTGCAGTGGATGTAAATGTGTCCAGGAGTAGTTTTTAGAATGGACATTCAAGGGTGCTTCTCCTCTTCTCCTTGCAGGCTCTGCTCGAGCTGGAGATGAACTCCGACCTCAAGGCTCAGCTGAGAGAGCTGAACATCACTGCAGCAAAGGTAAGGTGGCTTGCAGGAGTCCTCTGTATCTCCTCTCTATTTTGTCACCAAGAACTGTTTTTGCTGCTGGTTATATTCATGTTTTTAAAAAGTCAGTTGAAGCTGCAGTTTTAAATGAAATCCCGACGTGGACATCCAGCGAGCTTGCTCTCCTGGCTCTGTCCTGGTGGCGTATGGGAGCGTAGCTCTTGAGCTGAGACGTACAGTCCCGTTCCACATCGTCGGAGACAAAGCTCTGTCCCCGGCCTCTGGTCGGTGAGGACGGGCGTCCTGCATATTCCTACATCTTCCCAGAGTCTTTTGGGGCCGTTACTGGGGAGCTAAACCATGCAGTGCACATTATGTGATATTAAGACTTGACTTGAGTCACTATAGGTATAACATTCTCTTGATTAAAACTTTATTGTTCAGTGTGCTTTGGGGTAATGAGCTGTCTATGCGCTTAATGTTTTTAATTAATTGGGCTGTAGTTCAGAATATTTTCAATCAGGTTATATGAAGTCTGTTCTGTTTTTAGGAAATTGAGGTTGGTGGCAGCAGGAAAGCCATCATCATCTTCGTTCCCGTTCCTCAGCTGAAGTCCTTCCAGAAGATTCAGGTGCGTCTGGTGAGGGAGCTGGAAAAGAAGTTCAGCGGAAAGCATGTTGTCTTCATTGCACAGGTAAGGATGGTGATGGATAAAGCAGAGATATAGAGGTGTCTTGCCCAGTCAAGGCTGTCATGAATGCTGATGACCCTCTGGTGTGCTATAGTGAGGCTCTCTTTCCACTGTTAACTAGAAGTTTACAGCTCACTGGGATAGTAGTTTATTCTTTGAGTTGTACCAAAACTTTAGGGGAGAATCAGAGCTATCTGGATTTGTGGTTGAAGCTGAAGGGGTCTTTCCATCATGGCATAGGCGGGGTGACTATTCTTTTAAGGAAAATCTTGCACATTGTTACAGATGAGTAAATACATTTTTGAGTGCCAGTTGAACATTCTGAAATGTGTGTTCTCGCACGAAAATGCAATTTCATTTTCTGGAAAGATCTCAAGCACTGTTACCAAGCTTCAATCCTGTGAAAAGTCAAGATTTTTTGTTTTATGGATTTTCACCACCTGCAGAAATCAGTTTTGATTTATTTGACTCAACAACTGAGTAGATGACGTCAGGCTGACAATTTAAAAAAAAAAAAAAAAAAAAAAAGCAGACCTCTGCCATGACCTGCCACTGGAAGGATCAGGGGAGATTGTGATCTGTTTTTATCCGACGTGGACATCCAGCGAGCTTGCTCTCCTGGCTCTGTCCTGGTGGCGTATGGGAGCGTAGCTCTTGAGCTGAGACGTACAGTCCCGTTCCACATCGTCGGAGACAAAGCTCTGTCCCCGGCCTCTGGTCAGTGAGGACGGGCGTCCTGCATATTCCTACATCTTCCCAGAGTCCTTTGGGGCCGTTACTGGGGAGCTAAACCATGCAGTGCACAACATCTGTTCATACAAGATTTATCATGAGCATATTATGCCTGAAATATGTTCCGATTTTGATTGGTTTATTTAAATAGTTTAGCATTTGAACTTTTTTCTATAGAAAATTATGTTGCTGTGGAAATGTAAGAGCAGTTTTCAGTACATTTTTTGTTTTTGACCATTGTGTTGAAAGCAGAAAGAAGCCAATAAGGACAGGTTTACTTGATGGCTTACTGGACTTCAGAATATCCTGCACTTTATATATAGACAGTTCTGGTTTTTTAATCTTGAATTAAGTTTAAATGATTTTAAATCCTGGCTGGAGATTAATTAGATGTTGTCATTTTTCAGAGGAGAATTCTGCCCAAACCCACCAGGAAAAGCCGCATTCAGCATAAGCAGAAGCGTCCCAGGAGGTGAGTAGAAATTCTCAGTTTGTCACAAACTGAAATTTGTTGATGGACTCTCAAAATAATCTATTTGGGATGTTAGTCAGGATGATATCAATATAGATTTTAGTTTGGTTTTTTTTATTCATGTTCTTTGCTGCTGTGGTACAATTCTGTGAAATAAACCTGCAAACGCTGGGGTTGTCTAATATAACATTTTTGTTTTATTAGCCAATGATGGTAATAGATGAAGCAGTTTTGAGAAATTAATTTTAAAAAATGCTGGAACAACAAAACAGGACTTCAACTTGATTTAGGTCATTTTATGCCAAAATTATAGGTTTTTATTTTTTTGTTGTGACTATTTGCTGGTTCATCTGTTTTAGGGAAAATGTTTCCTTAAAATTGCTGTGCAGAGTGAATCAGATGATGATCATGTTCAGTGTAAACCCAGTTTTAATCCGACGTGGACATCCAGCGAGCTTGCTCTCCTGGCTCTGTCCTGGTGGCGTATGGGAGCGTAGCTCTTGAGCTGAGACGTACAGTCCCGTTCCACATCGTCGGAGACAAAGCTCTGTCCCCGGCCTCTGGTCGGTGAGGACGGGCGTCCTGCATATTCCTACATCTTCCCAGAGTCCTTTGGGGCCGTTACTGGGGAGCTAAACCATGCAGTGCACAACATCTGTTCATACAAGATTTATCATGAGCTGGAAACCTCAATGTGAAGTGGACTTGATGTTTTTTATATTTAGTTGTACTGGCATAATGAAATGGAATACGCATTGCAAATAACATTTTTCCAACTTGTACAGGTTAGATTAATTTAGCTTTTATTTAGGCAGCTGCTAACTACCTTCCATCCGTTATGTGTATGGTCTCCAAAATAAGATCAAGTCCATCACAATTAATGAACATCTTGAAATGTTTTGTCCAACCAACACACAAAGATTGGCACATTTTTAAAAAAGGAAGCATGGACTATTTGGCTGCTTTGCTTGATAAATGATAAACGAATCAGAATATTTGCAGATAATTTCATGTTCAATTTAGTGACTAAATGTTCAGTTCTAGTTATGTACGCTAGGTCTGCAACTTAGTTTTTTGATTATCATCCACTGGTTGTCTTAATGATTGTCTATAAAATTTGAAAATGCACATCATTTCCCAGAGCACAAAGTGACATCTTCTTCAGACCAAATCTCATTTAACAAGCTAGAACCAGCAAGTGTTTAACATTCTTGCTTGAAAAATGATTATCAGAGTAGTTAATAACTCAACCAATAACTGGTTGACTAGTCGTTGCGGCTCTATTCTAAGCACAGATCCCTGAGCTCGCAGCTCTTCCTGTGTGATTTGAGTATTCATGTGACTTGTTTTCTTCCCTCAGTCGTACTCTGACTGCGGTCCACGACGCCATCTTGGAGGACCTGGTGTTCCCTAGTGAGATCGTGGGTAAGAGGATCAGAGTCAAAATGGACTGCAGCAGGCTCATCAAGGTCCATCTGGACAAGGCCCAGCAGAACAACGTGGAACACAAAGTAAGTCATTAAAAAAACAGTTGGAATAGATGTGTCAGGAAGTTTTAAATGGCATGCTTGTGACTGCAATTGTTTTCTATATCACTGAACCTGCTGATTATTTTGTTCATCCTTTTAACTATAAAACATAATGATATTAGAGCAATTTCTAGTGTTGGTGGTTGATGGTTCTGATCGCATTCAAATATGTTGAAAACTTACTTATTGGGACCAGCATTGATCAGATGTTAAAACATTGGGCAGCAGTAATAAATCCCCACATCTGTGCAGTCCTTGCATTTTATTAAAAAAAAAAATGATCCGACGTGGACATCCAGCGAGCTTGCTCTCCTGGCTCTGTCCTGGTGGCGTATGGGAGCGTAGCTCTTGAGCTGAGACGTACAGTCCCGTTCCACATCGTCGGAGACAAAGCTCTGTCCCCGGCCTCTGGTCGGTGAGGACGGGCGTCCTGCATATTCCTACATCTTCCCAGAGTCCTTTGGGGCCATTACTGGGGAGCTAAACCATGCAGTGCACAAACTGTTCACCTTAGTGATGATTTACATGTCGCTGACTGTGACTTGTAAATGTTAAATTAGAAATCAGTTAAAGGAGTACAGTGTACAATCAGTTGCAACTTTATTGGGTACAGTGTAATTCATCCCACTGTATTGCTGTAAATTCTACTGGTATTCCTTAACATCTGTTTTTTTAGATATAGAATCCTTAGTAAAGGGGACATGGAGTATAGAAGAATTTATTTGTACATCAGTGCTGAAATTGGTCAGTTTGTCATTTGAAGTAGAAAACTGGACGTTTCCTGCTGTTAGTTTGTCAAATCTGAGATCTTTTTTTTTTTTTATAGCATTGGAAATTGGCTATGTTGGAGTTTTCCCTGTTCTCAGACAAAAAGTTAAATTGTGACAACTTTTTGTTAAGAATAAATCAGACATCAGCAGAATTACCTTCATTTAAAATCAAAGTTTTCAGTCTTAATGCAAGTTCAGTAAAACCAGGTGAACCCCTGTTAATACTGATAATCTGAATAAACTATTAGGGTATTGAAGTAATGTGTGTCCTGTTGTCTTTCAGGTGGAGACTTTCTCTGGTGTCTACAAGAAACTCACAGGCAAAGACGTCGTGTTTGAATTCCCAGAATTCCAGCTGTAAAAAAATGCAGATGACAAAATAAATTTGTTTACTGTCAACATTGTTGGTGGCTGTGGTTACTTTTTACTTTCCTGAACAGATTATCCCAAATAGTTGTTTCAAAGGTTTTATTTTTATCCCACAGAGGCAGCAAATGTTCATAGGGTTGTTGTGTGAATAGGGACGAACAGCACAAGTAGAAGTGTTAAAACAATTTTTATTACATAAAATTCAATATCCAAACAAATGACTAACCTGACAATTTTAATTTCTATACTGTTTAACCTATGAGGAGTGGATGTTAAACATTTTAAACTTATGGTTAGTTTTTAATTTAAACATTTCATGGGCATTAAACGTAACCTTTTATAACACTTTTAAATTTAAATGCATTTAATGAGTAATACAGTTGATATTCTGCAATCATAACTTCATCCTGTGGACATTTCAACTGGGACAAGCTTTTATTTTAGTGCCGTTTAATTCAGTAATTTGGTTATAAATTAGAGTGCTCTATCTAAACTGTCAAACACCACGGCATCAGTGAGGTCTGGGCTCTTTGTCTCATTGCTTTGTAATCTGGGCACGCATCACACTGGAGTTTCATTTACAACTTCCCCATTAACTTCACTTTTGAGAGTATTTCACACAAGAAATAACTTTGTAGATTTCAAATGATTTTAATTGGGAAAATATGCTCCAACATTTTTGGGGGTTCATTTGCTCCGTAAATGGCAGCAGGCATAGTTTCCATTTGGGTGATGGGTGACAGATGGGTGTGGTGGATTGACAGGTTAGATGCAGCACTCTTAATATAGTTTGTCACGATGGGCAGCACGGCGTTGCAGTGCTTAGAGCTGCTCTAGTTCCACAGCAAGAAGGACCTGGGTTGAAGACCAAGCAGGGCTTTGCTGTGTGGAGTTTGCATGTTCTCCGTGTGCCTGCATGGGTCCTCTCAAGGTACTCCAGCTTCCTCCCACAATCATAAGACATGCAAAAGTTAGGTCCATCGTTTACTCTCAACCGTCAGTAGGTGTGATTGTGGTTGTTCGTCACTATAAGTCAGCCCTGTGATGAACTGGCGTCTTAGCCAGCTTGTAACCCAGCGTCACCCAATGGTAGCTGGGCTCTGAAAAGAATGAGCAGTTTAGGGTAATGGATTGGTTTAGTCAGGATTATCATTTTGAGTTCGTTATTGTTTTTCCATGTGTGAACATAATATTTCTCTCCCAAGAGAAACATTTTATTTGTGTGTGAAACTGCGAGAAAAAACCTTTCACAAGATTTTTTTTTCTCATGTTGAACCAAGTCAAAATTATTTTATTTTCTTCAAGAGAAAAACATTTTTTTTTCATGTGTGAAAGAGAGTGAAAAGAGTTTGGCAGGAATAAAAACATTTGTTTGTCTTTGTAATAATCAGTTTGACCACAAGAGGCTGTCGTGCACCACCACCACATGTTCTAAATAGGACCAAAAAAAAGTCTTCAGCCAAAGCTTCCACTCAGCTTCACACATGCAAAAAAAGATTTCATTCAGAGAAAAAAAATACATTTCACTCAGTTTCACATTTGGAAAAATAAAATCACTCTTTTCACACATGGGGGGGAATCGGAAATGTTTTTTGCATTCATTTTTACACAAAAAGTTTTTGCCTTTGGGGGCAAAAAATGAACTTAAAAGGAGGTCAGATCATCCACACAGGAGAGAAAACAATTAAGATCAGATCACCAGAAAAAAAAAGATGTTTACCTAACCCTCAGGGCTTCCGTACTCTAATCTAAAATGAAACATTTAATTGATGAGCAACTTTTATACTAAAGTCTAATTGTGTTTAATTCCCATCAAATGATAATTTAATTAAAAAAAGCATAATGGATCACAATTAGTTTTCAATACATGTTTATAGTATCCGACCCCTCACATAACCTCCAGTACATCATAATTTATTCATTTATTTTGCATCAGTACAAATCTGCAGAGCTTTAAATGTAGTGGAGTAAAATATACAAAATCTGCCTCCAAAACTGTAGTGGAGTAGAAGTATAACGTGGCAGAAAATGGAAATATTGAAGTAAAGTACCTCAACATACTACTGAAGCACAGTAGTTGAGTAAATGTACTTAGTTACTTTCCACCACTGCCATCTGGAGGGTACATTAACACAGCACCATTGCTTAGTCCCAGTTCACCCAGTGAGATTCACCACAGTAACCTGCTCTCTGAGCGGGCCTCAGGTCTCGGGAGGTCTGAGCTCTGCGGCGCCCCCTGCTGCCTGGCTGGATCGAATGATCTCCTGCAGCAGGATGGAGTTGGACAGTTTCCACATCCTGTATGTTGGTGCTGTGAGTGTCGGGTGTCCCAGGAGCTGATCGAGGGCCCGCAGCTCTGACTCTTTGGCCTGAAGGACATGAAGCCATTATTGTAATGAAACGTTTGACAAATGAGAGCGCAGTTGTGTTACTGTATCTCAATCTGTGTGTGTCGTCAGATTTGTAAATATGTAAAAGAATCTGTAATCATGTACTAAAATCCGTTAATACGTTCAGGAATCTGCAAATCAAGAAGTCACGTGAACCAAGACAGCCAATTAAACGGCACAAGTGAGTTGTAGCCGATGACATATCTGTTGGTTTTTAGCTCTTGCAGCAAAATATTTCATACTTACTTCAACATTTACAGATTTATCAACACGTTTGACATGCAAATCTGAATACGGATATATTGATGTGATTACTCGCATACTACAATCCTGAACCCGCCAGACATTACCTTCTAAACATCAGCATGTTAGCTAGGGCTGTCAGTTTAACGCGTTAATTAGGTTAATTAATTACACTGCAAATTAACGCGTTATAAAAATTAACGCAATTAATTCTGAGATTCTGAGTGGCAATTCAATGCGCGAGCAATTTAAATTTGGCCCATTGAATGACCTGAAGGCTACTTGGCAGTGGCACGTCACTTCCCACCTGCGTCGCCAGTAGGGCTGTAACTAATCGAAGCTGAAATGGCGACACTCAGATCCACGAACCTGTCTCGCGCTGTGAGAAGGCAGAATCCAGTCCAGATCAGCCCTATGAGCTGTAAGTAACACTACATTAACACCGCAGTGGTCGTTCGCCAATTCTCCGCCGTTGTTCGTTTACACAGAGCGAAACACCGCTGTAAAGACTGCATAATGCATAATTCACACAGAAAGCGCCGCTGCGGCTCCTAAAGAGACGTGACGGTACACGTCATGATGATGACGTGTGTGTTTTCAAGGGGTTTCCCCGGTGTCTCCCCTGTCACTCAAAACCGACGGAGACAGTCTTCCGGGGTAAAGTTCACTTAAGTCTCGGTCCGGATGGCTGACCGTCGCAGAGATTTTTTTTCATCATAAACACTCGGTGAGGTAAAGTGTTTTTGCCGGTGACAGACGCTGTTTATTGGGCAGAAATGTGACGAGGAGTCTGTAGGACGGGCGGGAGGAAGGACGCTTCTCCACGTACAGCTGTGGTATTTTTAACTTGTTGCCAAAGACAGTTACAGTTACTACGTTACCTTGTTTTGTGGGACATTTCTCTGTATTAAGTTGAGTGAAGGATCTGTGCAGTTTACAGACCATCAGATAGACACGCCCTCCACAATACTGCACCTCTGATACTATCAGACAAGTATCATATACATAAGTTATTAAAATGTTACATAAATAAAATGTTTAATTTAGAAAGAAAAAAAACGAGGTTTGTATCCAACGGTGGGTCAAAAATCGTGATACAAACCGAGTCGTAAGTTACAGTCCTAGTTGCTAATCAAAGCAGGGTGACAACAGACATGGACGCGACTCAGGGGAGCGAGGCGAGCACATCGTTGCTATGGCCTTTGAATGGCAAGTTCTTCTCTTCTTAGTGTATTCAATTGATTAGTCATGTAATACAATTTTGTAATATCCTAGAATTCGAATTCTTTATTTGAGTACCTTTAGGAGATATGAGATCAAAATGCGATTAATTAGATTAATTAATTACAAATCCTGTAATTAATTAGATTATTTTTTTTAATCGCCTGACAGCCCTAATGTTAGCATTGGCACAGTGAGCGTGTTAGGTTGTAGCCTAAAGAATCACTGTGCTTGATTACACCCTGACAGAGATGCCAGCATGTAGATGCTTAGTCTCAGCTTGTTGTCAACAAATTGAGAAAACAACCTTAAAACAATGTTATTTTCCATGGAAATTGAAGTAAGTTTTAACATTCTGGGAAATATGTCCTCATATATTTTCTTTCTTTCTTTCTTGAGATTATAATATCAATATAAATCTTGTGTCTTTCCATCAAGCTGGAGGCTAGTTAGTTTAGCATAATGCCTGGAAACAGGAGAGTAGCTAGCCTGGCTACGTTCAAAGGTAAAACAAATGCCTAACCAGTAACCCTGCAGCTCACTAATCAGAACCTGTTTCATTTGTTTCACGTGTACACAGTCAGCCTTTCATGTTCCTGTCCTGACAGCCAGCTGTTGTAACTTGCAGGATTTTTAGGATTTCAGGACTGTCTCTCCTAACCTAAAGCACCTTTCCGCAGCCCCTATGTTTTTGGCTTCTGTATAAATTTTCTCTTTTGCCGGCTCACCTTTAAAGTGCTCTTGAGGATCCGGAGCAGGTGGAGCTTTTCGTTGACTTTGTCGTTCTGACATCGCCTGATGAACGACGCTCTGAAGTCCCGCTTGCTGGACTGACCGATCGGAGACAAGCTGGCTGCCTTCAGGTGGTTGTAGAGGCACTGCATCTCATCGGGAGGCTTCTCTGGAGAAAGGAAGACGAGATCCACACAGATGTAAGATGGTTAAAATTGCCCTTTAAATCAGCAGTTGCTACGGTAACCAGGTGTGGTTCCAGGTGTTCACCGTGGACGTCGTCTTCTTCTGCGACTTGGATCAGATGGAGGGACACTTCTCCACCTGCCCCGTCTGGTCCGAGGAGGTCAGGACAAGACAGGCGTTTACCTCCAACTACAGGTGTTCTTCTTCTACTGTGTCTATTCAAAGTACCGCTCTCCGAGGTGCTTCTGGTTCTGTTTTCACTGGTCGGTGTAGCGGTCGGTGTAGCGGGCGGGGCTGAGGCACTGGACGGAGACTCACAGACGGGCTGAAGACGAGAAGGACAGAGTGTTGGGAGGATTCGAATTAATGTCGTAGTTCTTTTTTCACTCTTTTGACACTCACACGTTCAGGTTCTGCTGTTTCCTGTTCGGGGTCCGTAGAACAGGAAGTGGACTCACACTCGTCACCGTCCTGATCGCTGTCTTCACTGTAACACTCTGCACACAGAAGAGACGGACGAGTGAAGCGACAGCATAGTTTCTTATTTTCCTCCATGTTCTGTTTTTTTTTTTTCCTAAATATCTATTTATTCTGGATAACCTTTCTTCCATTTTGTAGAAGAAATACCTTGACAGACCCTTTAACGAATAGTCTCATTCTATTTTTTATTACAATTGCCAATTTATCTTATATTCTGCACCTATCAGCTCAGGGAGTTGCTTCACTGTTGTGTTGTTTCACACAATAACAATCAAATCTTGAATCTTAATAATGTGTCCTTAACGACTCAGTAAGGACACTCCCACACAGAGAAGAAGAACTCATTCAAAGGATTTCGAGGAAGGGTCAAAGGGTGGAGAAAGGGAAGGGGACATTTGGAAAACGAGAAAAATTGAAGGGGAATGGAGAAGAGTAACCAAAAGAGAAAATGAGAGAGCGAAAATAGGGAAGAAGAGACCACAGAAAAAAAAGACAGGAAGGAGCTGATGAAGTTAAGAAGAGTTAAATACTTTCAATTTCTGCAGAAGTTATCACTTTTTCCTGTATACATGATGTATGTTAATCATTCTTAAATCACTGGTAATTATTAAAGATCTGAAGCTGTGTGTGAACAGTCTGACCTTCAGCGTTGATCTCCTCACACGGCTCGGCTGCTTCTGACAGTTTACTGATCCACCTGCAAACAGACGCGAGGCCTTTTAATGCTGCGGCCACCTTCAACAGGACCTGACTCATCAGTTTCACATTACAGCACAAAACAAGAAGTGGATGAATACTGACAAGCGACAAGAAGAGGAACTCAATCTTAAAATAAATACAATGAGCGGGCAAAGAGAACGACGACAAGTCGCCAGTAAAGTAACAACTGTCAGCTTGATTGACACGGAGTTTCATCAGATTTGCGTGGTCCTCAGAGGATATATCCCCTCTAAAATCTCCTCCATCAAGTATCAAAATGTGACAGACAGATTTTGCTCAAATTTGCTGATCACATTTCAGTTCCCCAGAGACGGAACCTTTTTGAGTTCAGTGAATTCAAAACATGACTTGCTTATTATCAGCTAACTTTATTGAAGTATCCAAAGTAAAAGTATTTTTTTAACAGTAAAATTGTCCCAATCAGTGTTTTACTATGATATCTGAGGGAAGTTGCAGGCTTTTAAACTCTGCTTGGGAGTGTCCTTACGGAGTCGTTAAGGACACGAGAGCTCTGAGTTTAAGAGTGGGATTCCAGGGCTAGGTGAGCCCTGGTGTGTATGGTAGTTAAGCTGTGTGGGGAGAGTGCTCAGTACAGTACTGTAGGTGGGTGATAAGTAATGTGGTCGGCGCACCTCCTCTGCTCAAAGGCGGACGTTCCAGTTTGACGTAGATGCCAGCATGCAGATAGATGACAGCCATTTAAACTGCTAATGAGAGGGTGCTTTGAGCTACATGCTAACAACAGCCTGCTCCCAGTGACGATGCTAGCATGTTGGGGTTTGACAGGTGTGACATTAGCCATGTTACTTTCACATGCTAACATTTGCTAATTTGCACCGAACAGCTCAGTGGCTGACGGGACAGTCATGAGTCTTGCAGATATGAAGGAGAACACGAATGTTTCTGCAACATTTCAATGTGATTTTGAGTTAATTTGCTGATGATTATTTTGGACAGCGGTGCGTGGTTGTGATGTAGCATAGCTTTTTTTTTCTCCAGTGTACATATTGCAGTTATTGTGTACTGTCCAAAAATATGGAGACATCGGAGTTTTTATGTTTTGGCAATGTTGTTGTTATTATTTTAGTGTCAGTAAAGGTCATTTGAATTGAATTGGAAAAAATGCTGCGCTACGACAAACCATGTGCAACAGCCTGCAATAATCGTTAGCAACCAAATTGCTAAATTTCTTGTTTTGCAGTATTGCTGTTTGGTTTGTCCAAGTGGTGTTGCTATACATAACTTAAGGGGGGGCGACAGCTACTGACCAACTGTTGCTTGAGTACAGGCACGTGCTTAGCATGGCTGAAATGATTTCTATCATTACTTGATGAAGAAAAAGATAGATACAGAAGACAATCGAATACAATGCACACACACACACACACACACACACACACACACACACACACACAAAAACCTTTCAGAATTACTCAGCGTAAGATGCAATCAAATACTCACTTATTCATGTCTGTGAAGCTCTCTGCAGCGATGAAGATGGTCACAACCAGGGGATGACTGGCTGTTACAGCACTGTAACACAACAGTGAGCTTTTAATGACATTGAATAAAGATCTCATCACAGATCTCATCAGCTCTGTCAGCATCTTTTAACAGCCGCCGCTGTGCTGGGGTGTTTGACTGATCACAATCATACAGAGGACGCGCTGACTTGTTTGAGTGTTTTGATACTTTCACAGTTTTTAGAGCACATTTACACCTGCTTCATAATCAAAGAGACAGGAAGTCTCACTTGAGCCTTGTGTTCACCCTGAGCAGCAGAGTGATCGACTGCAGACAGTTATACTGACTGTGGTTTTTGTTTTTCTTCTCTCCAGCCACACCGACCTTCACTACATGGCACACAGTAACAAAAGAAACCATTGTCGTACTGTTTCTTCCTGCACTGTTTGGCCTGTTCGATGGTGAAGCCGGACAGGTTGATGAATCCCTCCGCTTTCTCCGCCTGCAGAGACGAGAAAAAAACCCCACCTGTCAGCAATCAGTCCGATAACTGAAATCTGTTTGCAATCATAGATCTGCGTCTCTTTTATTAGCTAAGCTTTGATCTCAGCTTCCTGTTTGAGCTACATGGGAGCTTGGTGGTCTTGGTCACGGGCTGTGTTCTCGCCACTTTGGACAGCATACGAGACTGTGATTTGCTTGTATTTGCGGGCTTGAAAGATCCTCCTCGTCGCCTCAACATCTGGCCCCCGGAGCGTCATTAGTCATGATGCCCCAGGAACAACACTGACAGGCCGGTATCACATAGACTGTTCTTACATGTGCTCAAACAGAGAGAGAATCTATGAACCCTCCTCGCGAAACACATTACGAGCATTTTAAGATCGGCTGGCACTCACCATCTGGTCAGTGTACCAGTACAGAGAGCTCTTCTTCAGGACAAACCAGTATCTTTTCCATTTGCTACCCAGGAAGCTGCGGCCCTGCTTCCTGCGGAGGAGCCAGCCCTGACAGTCCGCCACGCCCAGATCCTTGACAGAAATCCGCCGTCGACTCATGGCTGCGAGGGAACGGAGCCAATTGAGCTGGTTAAAAATGGACCCCTTCTCAGAGGTCATAGGTCAAATCTAGCACAGGCACAAAACGCAGGTTTTTAGATTCAGTGTGACTTACACTTTCTGAAGATAGAACCACATCTTGATCACTTCTTATGGCACCAAACTTGTCTTAAAATCATCACGTTTTTATGTTTTCATCAGTATCAGAGTAATCCAGCCGTTGTTATCTGTACATTCATGGGCACACTGCAAACTGGAGCCGCTAATAGATAATTCAGCATACTTTAAATGATGCTAATTTGCCAAAATAGTTCAAGTTGTAGCCCACAGCCTATCCGAATTAATCTTTGGGAATGTATATCTCCCAAAGCATCAAGGGAACAGTAGTTCCTCAACCTAAAGCATTATTTTTATGATTACAAATTAATATCCTCAAATCTTCTTAGAAATCGGGGAGAAGAACAATGCTCTCTTCAAAACTCCAGAACTTGCCTTAAAATCATCACGTTTTTACGTTTACTTCAGTATCAAAGTAATCTAGTGACAGCTGTTTGTACATTCATGGGCACATTGATAACATGAACTGCTAAAGGCTAATTCGGCTCACTTTAAATGATGTTAATGTTTTGTTGTTGTATCTTTTTGTTTCATTTTTTGGTTTGTTTGTTTGAATTATTCCTATGCATATATTCAGTTTTTGCTACAAGGAATGAGGTGGATCGATTGCTGCAATCCATAGTAAAACATCCATAAAACTTAATTCTCACTCAGTGATTTTTATGTTTTAGAGTAATACAGCGGTAGCTATTTGTACATTTATGGTTAAAGTGCAAACACGAGCTGGTAATATATCATTCTGCATACTTTAAATGATACCAATTTGCCAAAAAAATAGGCTAAAAACTTCAAGTCGTAGCCCACAGTGTAACTCAATTAATCTTTGGCAACTTCATACTTCCTGTTTGTAACCACAAAAGCATGAAGGGAACTGTAGGAGATTTGTCTTTTTGTTTGTCTGCACTGTGAATACGCTTTAGATTAGCAGTGTAGTGTTTCTAAATCATTTTACACTCCCCAAAATCAAATCTTTTGTAATTACCCTAATCCAAATGACCAAAACTAAATTTATCCATATTCTCAGATACATTTCTGCCTAAACGTTTAATCGAACTGAACAGAGACGAGTGTAATGTTGTGACTTCGCTTTTGTTTACTACCTGCATTAAACTGACATGCGATAACAAAACAAACGCTCCCGATCTTACCTGCTGCAGTCTGGACGTCCGGCAGTCTGATGTCTTCGCAGCAGACTGATGCTCAGCAGAGGAGGAACTGTAGTTTCACAGCACTGACTGTGAAACTTTAATACACCGGCCCACAAACAGACCACAAAGTCAAAATCACACTCTGACATGCATGCACATACCCACACCATCCTTCCTGTTTCACATGTTCTTCACGACCCTTCTGCTCTCTTGTTTCTCACAGACTTCCTCTTTGTTTTTCTGCAAAATTAACCTTTCCTCAAATACATTCTTTATCCTGCTGATGGTGTTGTGACATATTATCACAGGGGGGATCGCTTTGGATCACTTTGAGAACTTTGGTTTAGGGGTATTTTACTTCGACTGGCCGCTTCTTTGATCACTTATAACCTGCCTACTATAGCAAACAACAGTCTCACACTATTTTCTTTATTCTTTAAAAATGGAGGCAGGAAATTTAAGATTTTTCTCTGTCATCTACCATGTTGCGAAAGGTGTTCTTGCATCAGCTTTGACTGGTCTGAATAATCTCTGTCAAACTTTAAAGCCACAGAAAAAAGTTACGTCATATGTATGAGTTCATGGCCTATTTCCCAAAAGGCTTCATTTAAAATCTGCAACTTTTATCAGGCAAACTAACAAAGAAACTAGGAGGAGTGTACACAAACTCTTGGAGAGGGTAAAAATGGTTATATATTTAAAAATGGTTTATGTTGTTGTTGCTTTATGTACTTTATGTGTGTTATTTTTATTTTCTGTTTTGAGGGCTGCACTGAGGCAAATTCCTATAAACTGTTAACATGGCAAAAAATAATGATTTGATTTGATTAAGTCTTTATCAGGCACTCATTGAAATACTTGGAAATTCAAAATGTCAAGCCTAGAGTGTCATTGCAGGACACTTGAAGACCCTTTTACTTTTGCGACATTTTTAAAATTATAAATTTTTTGGTTCAAAATCAAGATCGGTGAAGTTGCCATATATGGTTCCTCTTCCGTCTAGGGTGAAACATATATAAAAGGTGTATATATAGGAAATAAAAGAAAAAACACATAGAAACTTAAAGGAACATTTATTTTTAATATGTTTAACATAACATATTTGTAACATATTTTTATATGTCATATATATTTACATATATTTGTATATAAATATTAAAACACGATATAACATAAATAACAAATATAACATGTATCAAAGTCCACTCCAATCCAGTCCTTTATGCAGTTGACTCATGGAAGCCAATAAAGCAGTTACGCTCAGCATTGAGACACAGGTGGACCTTGCACACCCTGCAGATCACATTTGACCGCTTGATGTTTCCCTTCCTGCTGCAGTGCTTGCAGGTCTGGCGATTGGTGTAGACAAGGGGTATGGAAATGGGACGGGTCAAACCCAGACCGCACAGAATCAGCTGGGGTGTGGCTGCGGTGTCCTCGGACAGGCTTGGGGACATCAACAGAGGTGCTGAGGTCTGTTGAGCTCCTTCTGGGGCGAGACATGACTGGCTTCTGGCTGCTGGCATCCTTGAACACCTGGAGTCTAAAGTTCTTTAGCGACAGGCCAGCCACACCAAGAGCCTTGCAGTCCCGCCTGTAGATGGCCCATGCATTAGTGAGGCTGACATCAATTGCATTATGAAAACAACCGCATGCACCACCTCTTGGATTTCAAGGGGGCATGGTAGAGGTGGACCAGCATGTCGCTCTTGTCAGTGCCCCCCCATGTTTGCATTGGAGCGCTTGGTGATAGCAAGGCAGCCCACTTGCACCTTCCTCTTGGCGTCACTGCAGTTCTGGTGGACTGAGGACATGGGCTCCACCCACATTGCTGTGGTGGTGGAGGAGGAAATGTTGCTCAATAGGACGGAGACTATCTGGCTGGCGGCACCCATGGCTTGTTGTTCAGGTGTGAGGGGGACACTGTGGCCCTCCAGCATAGTCTTCGACTGATATAACACCATATCATGAATGAAGCCATCCTAAGAAGCCCTGACAAACTTGAATCCCCATTTGTGCGGCTTGTTTTGATGTTCGGACTGTCGGTCTGGGAGGACGCAGCCGTACTTCGCGCGTTCCGGTATAAACAGGGAAGTTGGAAATGCTCTGGGCCACTGCTGATTGGTCCGATGGCGTGATGACACTATCTAGTCTTCGCTGATTGGCTGAGAGAAGTCAAGTGGTTGTCCGACCTCACTGAGCCACACAGGAACGCCATTTTGGATGTCCGCGGATGTTACCATGTACGGTTCCTTGCTGGATAAAGGGTCACTCAAGGGGCACTGTTAAATTAAAAATGTCATGGCTAATCTTGAGGGGAGTAATTCAAGCAAGTACATGTGCAGGACTTAACAGAACAGTAACAGAACTTACAGAGGGTTTTTTTCTTTAGTTACAGTAGTTGACTCCGTCCACCAGATGGCGCCATCAGCCTTCTAACTCTACTCATACTTGAACTGGGCTCATTTTAAATGTGTGTGCCGCTGGTTCCCAACCGTTTCACTTGCGACTAGACGCTGCAGCATTTAGCTGATTCTATTATCAACTGAATTGATCGCCACCTATCTTGATAATCGATTCATAAGTTCAGTTAATTTTCAAGCAGAAATGTCAAACGTTCGCTGGTTCCAGCTCCTTAAACGTTGCAACTTTTCTGTCATTTTTGACAGTTGACGAAGAGTCTGTGAGTTTTGGACTTTTGGTGGGACAAAACAGGCAAATTGAAGATTTTATGACATTACATAGACTTAACAATTAATTGTGGAAATGATCATCGGATCTATCGATTAATGAAAATAATCGTAGCTGAAACAATGAGCAAATGTAGTTTTTCTCAAACTGTTTTACTTAAGACGCTTTTAAAGAAATAAGTATTTCAGAAGTTTTCTTTCTGTTAATCACCTTGTGAACTCTCAGATTTGTGGTGTGAACCCCTGCTGTGTACTACCAAAGATTGGGAATCACTGATTTTAGACATTTACATAATTATTATAATGTGAAATAAACTTTACATTAAAATATTTCAATGTCTCTCAAAACGTTTTTTTGTTCTTAAATCATCATTTTGAAAAATTAAGAGGCGACAGTCTCCTATAACTCCATGGGTGACTTTGAGGCCACGGCCATCTTGAAGCCTTCTCTGACGCTTCACAGGTTTTGCTGATTGGTCTCCTCTGTCTTTCTCCCTCGATGGCCAAAATTCTGAAGGCTGATCTTTGCCTAATGTGTGCTGGTTTTATTGGATTGTCAGCAAATTGTACACTGCCCGGATGAGACATTGGATGTGGTGTGGCTTCCAAAGCTCGACCCAGTTGACTTTAACCACATTCTCCAAGTGCCCTGTTGCCTTGCAGGGTCCTGTCTCCTCCACTTCTGCTCTCACATCCTCTTGAACTAGGTAGCGCCTTTCCTTTCCTCTGATGTGGCCCAGCCGGGGAGTTGTAAACGGATCCTAGCACAGCTCGGGCCCATGTGACCACTCCCACCGGCCTTGCCTCTGCTTCCTGAACAGCTTCCTCTGCCCTCCCCACTTCCTGCCTGTCATCACTTGAATCACCTTTGGATCACTTGAGTATCTGTACAAACCACATCTCCTGCTGTTGTTGTCTTGAACTCCTCAAACCTTAACTAAGCTCCCCTTGGCTTAATCTAATAAATCAAGTTTGATCAGTTGATTTTTTGTATTAATAGTATGAATCTGTGAAGTAACAGGTTACTTAACCTGTTAAATAAACTATAAATTAAACATCAGTTTAAAGTTGCAGAAAATAGAAGTACTGAAGGTGTAGATGCCTCAAAATTGTACTAAAGTACATGACCTGAGTACGTAGTTACTTTACACAAAACCTCCACAATGATACACAAACCTACCACAATTACACACAAAACCCCTTCAAAGAAACAGAACAAGCACAGACACACAAAACCTCCACAAAGACAAGACACAGAATATGGATATAAGTGCGTTTAAATCTGCGTATACACTTATTTAGGTGTAAAAATAAGTAAGTAATTAAGTAAGATTTAGTTAAGGGTGTGGTAATTATCTCTGTGGTTGTAGTTACTGATAGGGGGCTGGTCATCCTGAGCTAACTAGCCACCAGCGAGCTAGCCTTTATTTTATAGATTTTATAATTGATTGAACTGATTTTTAGCTTCCTGAGACAAAGTAGATTTGTTTGATCTAAATATCAGTGATAAGATTTCTTTGACCAGCAGATGAATGTGTGAAAACTCAACTCAGATTCATTTAATGTTACATCTGAACATTTTGTTTATGCAGTAGCTTTCCAGCTAATCAGAAGCTAGGTGATGTTTGATTAATTGTTAACTCGTTTTCTTTAAGTATGTTGTTACCACTTGATCTAAAAGTTGTTAAACCACATCAAAATGATGCTGTTAGCTAGGAAGATGAAAGCTTTCAAAATAAATTGCACTTTATTTTTAATATTTTTCACAAGTTACAAAGCAGTACAGAGGCATGATACTGCAGAGCCTTAATAATCCAGATTTACACATTACACAAATTAAACCAGTTAAACTGAGTGACTCTTACAAAATACTCAACGGGACATAACAGATGAATGATATGATACAAACAGGATCATCCTGAGCAAGAAACAGAGGATCACTTTCATTTTAAAGTGTAGCTATGTAACTTTAACTGAACAGCAGCCACATCTTTCAGAACAGAAATGCGATGTTCATAAATCAAAAATCTAAACTCTTCAAATTGTTAATATTTCCACATTTCCATCTGTCAAAGAACATAAAAGGTAATCTCTGATATTTACAGTTTTAATTACACTCGCATAGTCTTTACAGGCATTCATACTGCAGCGCAATGCTTTGCTAGCATAAAGGCACCAAACATGAACAGGAAATACTTTGTAAAAAGAAAAAGATCTGTGAGGAAACGCAAGAAGCTTCTTAGAATGTAAACATCAGGGGATCCATGACACTTCCCTGAGGAACTCCATCAGAATGTTTTTTTTTTGTTTTTTTTTACATTATGGCACAAGAAGAAACCTCGAACACACAGGCGTTCTTCAAAGAACCTGAAAAAGAACCACTGAAGCTGTTACAGCCACACCTGAAGTACTTCAGATCAGTCAGCTTGAACTGAAATGTAAAGCTGCTTCCGGCAGATCTGCGGCAATCTATCAGTAGAAAACTAAAATAAAGCCAAGTGTACTTTTGAGATTTAGAAGGAAACATCTCAGGACAGCTCAGCATTTTTGGAAATTGAACACTGACATTTCACTCTCAAACCAAAATATAAGAAAAAAACAAACATTTTTTGTTTTGGAAAATTTGAGCTGTGAGGCTCACCAGCTCCTGCAAGGGTTTCATGTCCATTTGAATAAATTCAAAGTTTCTCTTACAGGAAGTCATTTAGTTTTGTTTTTTATGAAAATCTTAGGACTGCTTTCTTAAAATGTATATGTCATTGAAAAGAAAATTGTTGGTAAACTTTGTGTTGAGCATAATTGTCTTGCATTTTTTATGTCCCATGCTCCCTCTGACATTTTGCTTATTTCAAATGTAATTTATTTCTCCTAAAACACGTTTTTATTGTCATCATTGTTGTAACACGACCTTTGTGAAGCCTCAGAAATATTTAGTAACAACGTTGAGCTTTATTTTCTAAACTATTCATTATACTCTGAAAAGCACACTACTCTTAGATATATGAAAGAAATATGGAGTTATAAAATACAATCTATAAAACATATTTACAAACTGTTTTGTCCAGACAATTGACAGTGAAAGGAAACATAAGAGAGGCACTATGGGCTCCTGAGACTGAGAGGAAAGACGAGATATTGCAGCTTTGATATTTAGAAACTCTTTCCAAGGTTTGATTCGTTCCTCTTTGAATTGAAACATCAATCTTCATGCCTTCGATCTCTAAAATTTCACTTAGATTTTAAAAACTCTAAATCGTACTTTTCTTGTCCTTTAGCTTTGAAAAACAATTAACAAATTACTCACATCTGTTGAAAACAAAAACCAGCTTCATTTCCAGCAGATTCAGGCCGCCGTGAACAGAAATCTTAGGGTGTTTTGGAAGTGTTTAAGCCCAAAACAAAAAAGTTTCCATTTAAAAACTGAATGTTGGCTGTTGCGTGTTTTCCACTCAGTAGGTCCAAACTTTGTCACTGAAATTGTGTTTAAAAAGTGTTGTTGAAAATGAGTTATTAACTGATTCCTAGTTTTCTCATTAGAAACTATTTCATATTCAGAACTAGCGTAGCTTTTCAATAGTTTTCTGATTCCGATGTGATTAATATAACTACCTTTTTTAATTAGCTGTAGTGAAAAAGAAAGTGTCCAAATTTTCTACAAAAAGTCAAAACAAGACATTGAGGTTCAGCAGCTAAATTCACTTCTTGAACATCTTTAAAACGGTATGGTGTGCAAAATATCGAGGATTTAGCGGCATCTAGTGGTGAGGTTCTAGATTCCAACACGCTCTCGCTCACCCCTCCCTTTCTGAAGATGTTGGAGAAGCTCTGGTGACCCTCACGAACAGAAAATGATGTTCTAATTTCCAGCTTTTTACATTATATTTCTGCCAAGTCTGTTCTGCTAGATGCCACTTCATATCACACACTGTACCTTTAAGGCTAAAAGAGAGGTAAGGTTCAGATGTGTTTGTCTTGGTTGGAGTCTCGATGTGGTGGTCAGAAAAAAAATCCAAACATTTCAACCTCAGTGGCGTGATAGGAATAGTGGATCATCAAAGTCTGTAGTATTCATCCTCTGGGGATCATGAATATCCATCCAGTGTTTTCTGAGATACTTCAGTCTGGACCGAAGTGGTTGTAGAGTTGCTAGTGCTACTAAAAAGTTGTAGCTTGGGTTCATAAGATCAGAAACCAGCAAGACTGACGGATGTGGTTGGTTGTATTTTGTTGCACCGGTGACCTCAGAGAGCAGTGACGTCGCGGGGTCCCAGAACACATCAGGACTGTATGTAAAGATGGACACGTCTTCACTTTCTCCCACTGTGCAAAAACAAAGCCAAACGCATGTGCAGCGTTTTTCTCTCAGTGCACAAACGCTTCATCTCAGCACACCTGAGAGCAACACCGGCTCTTTTCTGCCCAAAGAAAAAACACTATGTGGACATATGATGATAATTTTGTGGTTTCTGCTAACTTGTAGGCGGTGGGCTTTATGACCTATACTTCAGCCAGCCACCACGGGGCGATCAACATGATTTGGCTTCACTTTAAGGAGCTGCCTTGTTGTCCACCTCTATATACTTAGCTGGGTGGCCCCATCGGCCAATCAGATAAAATTCCAGCTGGGGTTTCAAATCAGATATTTTCTGATTTTCTTGTATTTATTGTTCAAATGTATAATTAAACTGATCAGTGTGAACATGAACTCTTCAGTAAAATGTCCTTGGTGATAAGTGACATGAAAAATCCCAAAAAACTGTCCAGTCAATGTAGAAAAACAAGTAACTCTTTAACATTTCCACCATAAAATCTTTGATCCACAATAGAAGTTTGTTTTCCATGAACTGTTGTATTTCAGTTTTAAAGTCACAGCTGCTGAGGGCCTCAAACAGACATCATAAAACTTTTTTCCTGCCAACATCTTGAGGTTCAGGCTGACAAGAATTCTCTTCAGTCAGTGGCTGAGCAGCCTGAGACGAGCCAGCCAGCCTCCGAGCAGCGACGTAGACTGTTTGGTGACAGGCAGAGGAGGAGGGACAGCAGCAGAGCCGGAGGCGGCAGACTTCTTGGACGCCGCCTCCTGGTACGGGATGGTGGCGCTGTTGTGGAGGTCGGCGTTGATGAAGCACTGGCTGCCTCTGATGTGGTCGACGCCGCGGACAGACGGGTGTCCTCGGTACGGCAAGGGATAACACGGCTCCTCCTCCGTGATGGTGCTGATCCCCTCATTACTCAGATATCTGTGCAAGACATTCTGACCTGTTTAGGAGACGAGAACAATGAGTTAAAAAGTTTGTGGAAACTAGAACAACCCTGTCAGTTTTGAGAGTGTTTAATATCAGACGATCTCCTGATTTAACATTTGCATAGAGAAGCAAACTCCCCCACGTTCCTGTGGACCACCAAGGGACCTTATTTCAGAGAGGGCACTCTTCACACTGAGATTATACTATGATGATTGTCCACGTGTGACTCAACATAAAACATGACTCAGCCGAGTTAATATTAATTCTTAGTTTGAATGGAGGCAGCCCAACTCTTAATGTGTGTTTGTTTAAAATCCATTAATAGCCTGCTATCTTAGACACACACATCCAAATCCACAGTTTTGTTCGTCAAGGTGAAGTGCTGTAAGAACGAGGCTGAAATCATCTGTGTGGATGCAGCAGCAGTTCTCTGGGTTAATGATTGTCGAAGTAAAAATTCAAAGCATGCAGCCTGTCCTGCTGCAGCTGTTAACGAGACAGACGGACGGCGGCCACTGATAACCGTTAAATTAAGGCTGGTTCAGACGGACAGGTGGAGATTACCTTTCCTTCCCTTGGCTCCGGGCCTGGAGGACGGGTCCGACACTCCTGAAAACGCCTCCGCTGGCATGGAGACGGGTCGAGGTTTACCTGCAAACATCCACACAGAACAGAGCGTTATAATATGCATTTTGATTTTTCAACTATAGTGACTTATTCTTCTCTTTGTGTTCATCTTATCTGTTCCCATTGATCTGAACAGCTGCAGTAGCCACAAGGAAGAATAAATGTATATTTCTATCTTGATCATCATCATCATCCACTGACATTTTGAGGTGAAATTCAGGCTTTTTTTCTATACTTATATTCAAAGAAATATATGGACATTTTGAAATTAATGTATTTTCCTTCCTGCAGTGCGTTAGATGAAATGAGAATAGAGTTAGCCTATCTCTGTCTAAAAGAAAGTAAATATGCCTATCAGCACTTCTAAAGCTCACCAATGAACGCTTTAAATCTGTAAAAAAAAAAGTGTAAAAACCACAGTTTGTGTGACTTTTTAAGTCACTGCTCTCAGCCAAGAAATATTGCAGCACAAAACCCCATTCAAACCTCAACGATATGTCGTTTTTATATTCCCTTGCGCTCACTCTGCCCTTTATTTGGTCGATTTGTCTTTTGAATAAAATGCAGAAAGGACAACACACTCAAATCCACATGATAAAGTACTTCTCTGTGTTGGTCAAAATTTGAGTCCCTAAAAATAAGTCAACAAGCCTAAAAGTGTTGTGAAGTCCTGATTTAGAGTATCATGGGGCATGTAGACTGTATAGAAACCAAACCGATCAAACTGTCTCTTTCTAAACACATTATATACAAAGTCTTAAATGAAAATGACCCAGTGAATAGGATGACGCTAATCTATGTGAATGCATCATATTCATTCCATTAGACCTTTAAAAAGAAGTTATTGTCTGTATGGGTTTGTTCTTGTACTTTTTTATTTGTGAGGAACATTTTGAGCTGTAGATGTTGACAGTAAGTGATTTTTCTGAAGAGATGAACATTTTTTTAGTTGCTTCTTTAAAGTGGGAACAGACAACTTCCTCCATTCTAGCATTTTTAAGTCGTACTTATGCTGGCACCACTGTTGCAAAGGCAATGGGATGGTTTTATTTGCTTTTAAAAGTAGTTATCAGAGTTGCAGCTTCCAACAACACAGGATACTACGTGAGTTTATTCATTCATTTGGTCTGTAATTGACAAATAAAAGCAGAGAGAAATGGTGCCAAGCTGCCTTCCCTGGAGATTTCACACCTGATGGCAGTGTTTGTTTATGTCACTCACATCGTTTCGAGGAGTGCTGTCTCATGCGAACAGGGACTGATGGGTTGGGTTCAGGCGGGGGGTTGACTGATGCCCTTTTGTCGTCAGCAACAGAGAGGCGTCGCCTTGTTTCAGCGTCCAGGCACGAGTTGGGAGACTTCGGCCTCATTTTCACACCTTGGGACACGTTCATGTTCGCATCGCTGCAGAAAAGAACAGAGAGGAGGATTAAAACTCAAATATGAAACAAGTCAGAATTAATGTCCAAGCACTTCTTCTCCATACCCAAAGAGGAAGTACGTGTTTTACTTTATACTATAATCAGTGTAGACGCAGATACTCACAGTGGTATGTAAGGTGCTGTGGGAGGAGGAGGGACGTGCAGATCCAATATGGTCGTCTTCCCTCTCGTCCCGGGAGCATCTGAGGTTTCTGGTTGTCGAGTTCTGTAGAGACCCGGAGCTCCCGGAGAGGTCTGGGCAGGAGAAGAGAAAGAGAATAACCCTTTTTGTTTGTTTTACACATTTCCCTGCTGAAACTTCTTCTCATCTGTCTTTCTGTCGAGCTTGAACAACATTTAGTCTGAGGTAATGATTCCTGCAATGGTGTTTATCATAAAACAACAAGACGTTTCAGCTCGAGAGGAGAAACAGCAGACGAAGCTCTTCTGTTTCCTTCCTCACCTCTGTAGCTTCTGAATTTCCATAAACACAGGAACTTCACTCAGCCTACTCTATGTGTTGCAAAAACACGTCTGGAGGAGTTTAAAGATGCAGCTGAAAACACTCGCAACTTCTGTGATGACATGCTTTCTTTTATAGGTCTGCAATTTTTGTTTTTAATTATCAATTGATCCTTTGGTTCTTCATTTGATTTGAAGTCCAAAAGTAGTGGAAAGTGTGCGACACGTGTTCCCAAAGCGCAAAGTGTCATCTTCAAAATGTTTGTAAAGTCTGATCAGCAGTCACTCTTTATATTAGTGACACTGGAACAACACAACATTTTGCATTTTCACTTGATAAACATCTTAAATGCTTCTTGGACTCACTGTAATAATGGCATGCCGAAAATAAGTGAGAAAAAAAAAACACTTTCTTTACTGCTTGTAATAAGTAAACATCTTCCCACAGAACTAGTGGAAAAGATTGTAAACCTCAACAAATCAAAATTTTTGCCGTGCTGTGGAATATTTTGTCAGTGACTAACTGTTAATCGAAAACCTATATTAACATAGTTGTCTCAGCACTTTTTCAATTTCTTGTTTGCATCCAAACCATTATGTACTTTACAGTGGAAGGTGGTGACCGCACAAAGTAGATGTACAGGTGACGTAAGTGTTGACTCATGATGACCTTTGACCTGAATGGTGGGAGTCACAGGGAGACTTCATTTCTGTTTTGATAGCCGAGATTAAAGACTGAACGCATCGACTGGTCGCAGCCTATCTCCCCCAAACACACACATCCTGAACCTCTGTCAACACAAAACCCCTGAAGGCGGCTCGCTGAATTCATAATTGTCACATTGTTGCAGTAACGAATGAGTCATGTTCCAAAGATGTCTGACATCGACCCAGCCTGATGTTTGGAGTGTTTCCTCTCCTCTTGTTTTCCAGGAAAAGGGAAGAAAAGATCCATTGTTCCTACACACACACCTCAGAGGAGCAGCAGCAGACCGGACGGCTGCTGCGTCTTCTGGTTGGATTCCTCACAAACAGAAACAGCTTCTCTAAAAGCTTCGATGACAGACGAAGAATCAAGCAGAGGAACGATTTGTTAATGCTGAAGAAGGGATACTGAGACAGTCTGCTTCACTTTCATACTGTCACACACTGTCACACCTCAGAGGTGATACAGGGGGTTCTGTGTCTGGCTCAATGGCACTGTGACAGTAATGAATGTTGGACTGTTCTCATCTTTACTTCCGTAGTTTGAGATTTTTGAAGCTGCATCAAACTCGAAAACTCTTCAATAAACCAGAGTACATTAGCCTCATGAGCCAATATTATCTCCGTTTTTGGTCTCCAACAACTCCTGGGGGGAATATGTGGCTCTGTTGCTGCTGAAGACAAGGGTTTCATTGCGAGTAAACCCAAAGTACAGCTTACGCACCAAGTAAAGTTATGGACAATGGAAAATAAAACAAATGAGCTGACAAACTCTAAAAAGTTCCAGAGAGGCAAAGTAATCTGCACAGTTAGCTGATAGATCTTTGTGTTTTTTGGTGCCACGAGCACAAAGAGACTACTTATGTTTTATTGTCCAATGCTCCAATTGTCTTATTTATGCTTTTCACTGCTGTAATCTGTTTAGTATTAATTTGTTGTTTTATGCATTATCTGATCTTGTGTCGCCTTTTACACATGAAGCATCAGTGTTGGCTGACACTGGTGCTTCTATCAAGAATGCTAACAAAAAACAAAGAACTGGAGAGAAAAGAAGAGGTCGACAGCAAAGAACCTTTTGTTTTCAGTGTCTTGCTGAAAAAAACTTCAGCAGGTTTGATGTTTAAACCCGTTATGCCGACATGATGATGGAAGGCAGCTCACCTGTACTCGCGGTGGTCTCCAGCGCAGGTTCTTCAGTGGAGCGGCTGCGAAGCCGGACGATATTCCAGCCGGCCTCTTCTTCAGCACCAGGACGACGCCCCCAGACTCCGCCCTCAGCTTCTCCACCAGGTGTTTCAACTGCCAGCCCACCTGGACCAATCACAGACGAAAACTCTGAAGAGGGCGCTTCAAGCTTCATTACTTCAACATTTGTTTCCTAATAATTGATGCTATCTGATGTAAAAATGCTTATTTTCTCTTATTTTATCTTATTGTGTTCTGACTTTGCCACTTTACATCACATGACAAACTTGTTAATTTCCTGCTGCACAAGAGTTTGTTTTCTGAGTTGAGAGTGGCTTAGAGGTCTTGTTTTACCTTGGGGTACACCCATTGAACCTGCATTTTAATTAAAATTATTGGGATGAGGAGGGTGTCGGAAATTGTATTTCATTCTGTAAAAAAGCAAAGTGGACTCGACGCCAGTTATTTACTGTTTTGGTAAGAATTCTTGTACCTTAAAGTTTATTTCTATCCATTCGTGTTTGACAAGTGAAGGCCAATCTTGAGGTGATTTTCTTCCATTTTCTCCTATGGTACCTGTTAATGTGCATCAATGGCAATAAAATTAAAAAATAAAAAAAGCCTTATGTTTATGTTTCTATAAACCCTCCACATTTTAACGGTTTAACCTTTATCACAACCCAACTTGAGACCAGCAGCACGGTAAGGGGGCAGGGAGGATGACTTTACTGGTATCAAAAAGAAGTCCAATTGCATGTAAGCTTATGAGAAAATGACCCTACTTCACACTTGATTTATGACCTCAGTAAACAATTTCCTCATGAGTTTATGTTCTCAATCTCTAGTTTCAAGTCTCCTTCCACACAACATTATGCTCATTTTGTAAATGAAGGTTTAATTTAGTCAGTCAGACCCAATCAAGGAATCCTCCCTCCCATCTAAATTTGGTCACTCTGGCTCCAAAAAACCACAATGGAGGCAGCTGTTATGCCAGAATTAAGGCTATAAAATGGTAATCCAAACCAGAGAGTGACAGTGGGTTTACATTGCACATCACTGAGCCTGTATCATTTAGAAAATCAGATCTCCAACTGTTTGAAATCAGAGGTTGGTTTTTTTTTTGCTTTGTACTGCAAAGCTAGCTGTTTCCTTGGTTTTTCAGTCTTTATGCTACACTAGGCTAACACCTCGAGCGTCATATTAAGCATACACACCAGAGAGTGCTATCGATCCTCTTGTCGGTCAACTGCAAGAAAGCCGATGAGAATATTTCCCAAAATGTGGCATTTTTTCTTTAAAGACTCCTGACTCACCACTGTCTGCTTGTTGACCTGAACGACTTCGTCTCCAGCATGAATCCTCTGGGTTTTATCTGCAGGAGACTGAAGAGCAGAATCGGTGTTTTACTCTCATTAGAAAGCTAAATTGTTCAACCTAAACACAACATAGTCTGGAGCATCAACACACAACCTGGGAGTCCATCTGATGCTCTCAAACAGCTTTTTAATCAGCACACTCACGTTCTCTGTTGTCCCTGTGATGACGTGAAGCCCGTCGTAGGTGGATTTGATGTAAATACCCTGAAAGGTCAAACACATTTAAAGGACTCAGTGTTTAAGAATGTATATATGACTCTCCTTTATAAATACCCTGATGTGGTTTCTCTATAATGCCTTGCTGCAGTGGTGGTTTTTCTCTCTGGACCACCATATGTTTCTGTTTTGGCCTCGGTGCTGATTGTGGTTCATGGTGCAGCACTAAAATATCAGTTAGTGCTTCTCAGGGGAAGTTGGGTTAAATTCTGGGTTTTCTTTTTACTGTACTCGGCACTTATATGTGACGGTGACGTCCTGCTGATATGCTCTGAATGTAAATACTGATGTCCCTATGTATATATACTCTGTTTTACTGTATTTTCTCAGCTCACCAGTCCCTCGCCAGGCTTGACATTAGTGATGTGCACCTCCTCCAGACAGGCCAGCTCACTCTTTGAGGGGTCAGACGTCACCTGCACAGTCTTCTCGCAGACACCGTTCAGAGCTCGAGACTGAAACACACACAAGGATACAGAAAAACAGCTCAGTGTCAACAGTTGATGGTTCCAGGTTCTCAAAATGGAAGAATTGCTACTTTTCTCTTGTCTGGAGGACTGAAAACTGGCAAAATAAGAAAAAGAAAGACAGAAGTCACCATTTCAATGAATAAATATGCCATAAAATGCAAATTAGCTTTACAAACTAAATATAGGCATTAATTAACATCTTAAATGTGACATTAAGTTTTAAATTGTTTCTGTATTCATTTTCTCTTGTATATATTCACCTATGTATTAACGTTCCCATTTAAATGTATATTTTATTGATGAATTTAGTCATTTTTAGTTTATCTATGTTTCTTATCATTTTTTTTTATTTGATTGATTTTTTTAATTAGTTTTCATGATATTGGATGCTCAACTCCTCTATATTCTTGGTCTACCGTAATGATTAATGACTTTTCAAGAATGTACTGGTATTTTTCATACTGTCTTCTTCATCTAGTCTAGTCTAAAAGATTACAAAGATTATTAAAAAATAATCTGCAGATTTAACAATAATGACATAAAGAAATTCATATATTTTGTCAATTTTTAGGGTAAAAACACATTGCAACATTGCATCGTTTGGGTCAAATCTTTTCTATTTGGACCAAAATTTTGCACATTACTCCACTAAACATGTTTAACGGGGTCAGAGAACACCTTTTCAAAAGTCAAAAATATATTATAAACTGAAATCAGAAAACCTCTAAAAGATTTTAAGAGAGGAAGTCAGTGGCAGCACGGTGGTCTCACACCAGCTTCCCTTCTGATGACTGTTAATGCTGAAGAACTACCTGCTGTGCAGCACTAAAGCTTCCTGTCCCTGACCATTGACCTCTGACCTCCCTGTGTTGAAGGGAAAAGGCAGAAATAGATTGATGAAGTCCTCAGAAATCAGAGCAGGTCACATCATAAACTCTCTAAACGCTGCAGCACTGAAGTTTTTGTTGAACAACAGACAGGAGGAGGATCTTCAACACAAACCGAACACAGACTCATATAATACTGATGAGACGCTGAAGCTCAGCAGGAGGTCTGAGCTCAAGGGAAGCTGGGAGGTGCTCAGGAAAACAGAAGTCAACAGGAAATTACAAATAAACCAGGAAAGCACACTACTTAGGAGAGTTAATCCCTTCTTAGCTTTTTGATTTGCAAATGTTGGTCATTTTATGCACATTTCTGGTGTTTTTTACATGTCTGTATTCACACAAAACTTCATGGTTGTCACAGCTTTATTGTTCTCGAGGTTCCTGCTACTTCATCTTTCTGATAGTGGTAGTGATTCCCATTTGGTCACCTGGACAAACAAACTGAACTGAAGCCTTTCACTGAGGAACAGAACTGAAACACCCACTGTGCCGTTAGAAGTGAGAAAGAGTACGAAAAACTACAGGAAAGAGATCAACAGCAGAAATATCTGGGAATTTGAGAGTTTAGCTGAAATGGTAACCATCGCTCCATGTAATATTTACAGCAATATTGGTTTTACTGTTTGGGTCAATGTTGAGTTTTGTTATTTATGTGAAGTAGTGAACGTCTTGACAGACAAGATAAGTTATAGAAGAATATTCTGACAGTAAAATGAAATCAAATTAAATATTAAAAAAGGAGGTTTTCTTTTCACCTGTGTCCATTAGAACCCATTAACATTTGGTGTGGATCCGGATAAAGGACGCATCCAGGAATTTGTTTCTCACTTTCTTTAACATTAAGTGTTTTATGAAATGTTTATCAATTTCTCAGGAAATATTGCATGGCTCTTGCTAAAAAAAAAAAAAAAAATAGGCATTTTCAGGTGGATGAGAAGAACAATACCACTCTTGTGTTAATATGAAGCTGAAGCCAGAAGACAGTTAGCTTAGCATTAAGACTGGATACAAGAAGCAGCTACCCTATTTCTGTCAAATGACCTATCCAGCACCTCTACAGCTGAACAATTATAACAATTAAAATGTCACTTTTTAAGTTAAGAAAACACTTATAACAAACAGTCAAAGGAATAACATAGCTAATTCAAGTGTACAGCATTTTGAGAACACCAGGATGTATTGATTAATGCGACTAAACCAAAACTTCAGTCTGAGGACATGAGGTCGCATCTGAATCTAAGTGAAAGTGATTTAACACCAGCTGATTCAGTATTCCGAGAACAACAGGACAACCAACAGGAAGTGTTATCTAAGACAGGAAGTGGATGGTCCTGAGCTGAATAAACAAACCTGCAGGTTCACACACACACACACTCACACACACACAACCACGGGACACAGGACACTCAGCGGAAGACAGGAAAAGGAAATATGTGTTCCACCGACTCTGTGTCTGTGCGTCTATCTGTGTGTGTTTGTGTGCATGGGTGTTTTCCGATTAGCATCTCCAAACATCCAAACCAGAGAAAAAAGGAGAAACGATACTCACCACTTCAAGAATCTTCTCCTCAATCTCATAAACAGTGCAGTCCTGCAATTAAACAGACAGAAAGACAGACTGACCTCAGGAGTTTATTGGTTGGACATAAAGCAATTTGAAGATGTCATTTTTATTGTCATTTTACGGACCAAACAATTAATCGTGGAAATAATCAACAGGTTAATCGATAATGAAAGTAATCGTTATTTGCAACCCTAATCAAATCATATTTTGTTATACAATGTGATTAGGTATGTTTTTGGGGCAGAAAAGCTGTGCACTCAGGACGGTTTGTGCGCCCCGTCTCTCTGTGTGTCTTGATTCTTGACGGCTGCCGCTGTATGATCGACACGGCCCCTTTGTGGTTTCCCATCTCTTTGTTTTATATTTGAAATCGGGGCGTCAGAGCAAGGAAGGTGTGGGTGCATAACATGATCCAACGGAGACAAAAATACGGTTAATATTATTGCCTCGCCCAGGACAAAGAAGATGGAGCGCTCTGAAAAACAACACTGCGCCTTTTCTCTGAGCGGCCACCTGCTGCCACAGACGATCACTCCTAAAAAAGACGCTGGCGCTCAGAAAAAAACGCCATGAGGACACAGGGCCTTCTGCATGTGTTATTTTGCATTACTATCATTAATTCATATAAATACATGTTTGCTTGGTTTTGTTTTTTTGTCCATTTATCTTGGGTGAGGTTTGTTCAGACAATGGGTCTCTACCTCACCCGTACCTGCATTTTACTTGTATTCTAACTTTTCTTGTTTTATATATATATAAAAAAGTGCAAATAAACTTAAGTTAACTAAAACTGTAACATCAGAATGCTTTTATAGGATCTGATGTTGTGGCTGTGGCTCCAGTTTTTAGTCTCTTGTGTATAATCATTACATTCAAGTCATTTAACAACACTCCTCAGACACTTCTTACCAGCTGAATAAATTAAATCCCATTCGCTGCATGATAGAACTTTTTTTATTACTTGTTTCTGTTGTGACTCAAACGAAGATGGCTGACAGAAGAGATGTGTCCCAGCTTGATTTATGATATTTTTGGAACTTTTGAAAGCTCCCTGCAGAGCCACAGAAGACAATAAACAACTGTTGTCACAGGCTGAGTATCACTCCTCCTGACAGTAAACTGTACTTCACGAGTACAATCTGTAGAAAGCTTCTTCACTATTTTATAACCCAGATGGTTCTGATAGCCTGCATGAGAGGCACAAACTGTAAAAACTGTAGATTTGATCAAAATAAGGATGCAGAATAGTGACTTAAAAGCAGTTTTATGCCGTTTATCTTTATAAATACTACCATTCAATATTCAGACACACTCCAGAAACAAAAACATATTTTACTTGTTTTTAAAAATAATTAAAGTTCAAGTTAAAATTCAAAGAATTTTGAGCCCATCACACGAAATGACACAGTTTCCCTTTTCACAAGCCTGTCTGTGTGACTGTGGTAAACAGATACGGGATGGGAATCAGCGGGAAAACAAATATTTGAGAAATGACAGCCTTCAGGAGAGTGAAACCAGAGGGAGCGACCGCAAACGCCTCCCAGAGACACTGAGAGGATTCCTCCTGCGGTCAGAGAAATAACAGCTCCCTGCAAACGGGCTGACAGGATGATTGTATGACAGCGCGGCGGGGCGACGCCTCAGCGCTGCACTCACATGACGGGAGGCGACACGCTGCAGTGCACAACCAACTGAACAGCTTCAATCCTAAAAACTACCTTCCACATTTCACCTGTTTATATCACTGTTGGAATCACGTGCCTTTTTCAAGAGTTTAACACGAATTCAAAACAGCATTTTAAACCAAGTAGAACAATCACACCTTTCCAGTAAATGTCCTGTAAATCTCAACAAAAGGAAGGTCTCATAAATGTTTACAAGCTTACTGCCATGTTCAGACAAGGTTACACCTGCTGTGAAAAGAGAAGGTTGGCTCTTAAAGCTGCTATAATTCAGGGTATTTTGACGCTATGAGTGTTTTGCTGGCTGACAGCTCAATAGTCAACAACAGTGCAACCTGAACAGACACGAAGCAGCAACAAGAAACACAAGGGAACGCGTGATCAACAAATAATTTGAGGAAAACAGCAAAGTTCTCCTTCCAAATTAACACACTAAGTGATGTAACTTAAATTCACTTAAATACCCCCTCACATAAATAGTAAGGCATGCATACAAGTTATTTGGTGTATATCGAACATATATTAGGTGGAGTAGTAGAAAGACCAACAAGTATTATAGGGAGAAGGAGAAGCACAGGATTTTCAGCCAGGAAACCTTTGTTTGTGTCCACTGTGAAATCAAACGCATAAAAGTTACATCACGTGTATGAGTAATATGCAGTAAATAAAGCAGTTATTGTAATCCAAATGATGAACACCACCGAGAAGTTTTGCTGCCTTAACCTAACCAACCCACCTCCTACTTCACCTTTAGTCCATTCTCAGATTTGCATTTGTGGAATTTGTTTTTTTTTAGCTCAGACTCAGCTACCTCTGCAAGTTTAAACCAGTCACAGATTAAATTTTCATCTGGATGTTTGAAACCTACACCAGAACAAACCTGTTACAGACTGAATCATCACCAGAGGACACATGCAAAAACAAACAAAATGTGTTAAAATATATATTCAGGACCTGGATGTTATTTCACATTTCCTCCTGGCCTTGAACTGCTTATGTCTCTCGTGCTTTAATTTAAACTGTTTTTTCCAAAGATAACAAATATGTAAGGCTGAAATTTAGGAAACGCATATAAAAGAATGCCCAAGAAATGTGCTGAAATTTAAGTCAAGGGCAAAATCAAAGGATCAACAAGTTAAAATGTAATAACCGCCTCTTTTTTTTTGCTTGTTTTGGTTGAACTCATATCTGAAAGAGATTTATCATCGGAAGGACTTTGTACATGTAAACAGGAGTTATCTGTTTCATTATCATCATCAACATCAAAGCCTGAAAATAAACAGTCCCAGAGGGTCACAACAGTTCATGACCTGCTTCAGTTCTCTGATGTCCCTTCAACACTCAACACATCGGACTCATCTCTTTCAGCATCAGAGACGATGCTCTAAACAATGAATCCCGTGAAATCAAGCAGAAACATCCCGAACACCATCAACACCACCACGGGGATGTTTGAGCCTCACTGACCTTCTGGACGGTGGAGGTGAGCTCCAGGCACAGCTGGATGATTTTGCTCTTGGTGGAGGTGAAGTCGTTGGCGCTCGTCAGAGGAGTCCTGCAAAGAGACAAAATATAGATGCAATTACAGTGCGATGACCTGGAGTAAAACCATGAACCCCTGCTGGTTCTATCAGTAGTTTGAAGGGTCGGAACAAAATAGCCAGATTCATGGCATTCAAACTTGATGATAATAATATCACATTCAAATTACATGTTAACATTTGTTAGCGTGAAACCTCTGGCTATTTTTAACAAGGTATCAGTTCATTTTCCTGCCTGTTTGTGGTTATAAAACTACATACGTGTTTTTGACAAGATAGCTGCCAGACTTGTGTTCGAGACAGCGATCCAGTATTTGTAAGCATGAAACCACTGAGTATTTTCAACAAGACATTTCCCAGACAGTTTGTAGCAACAAAACTGGATGTGTGAGCTGTTCTTTTCAAAATTTGCAAGCATTAGACCTCTGGATATCAGGTTAGTTTTGGTTAAAAAAAAAAAAAAAAAAAAACATTTACCGATATTTTTGACAAAAAAGCTGCCAGAGACCACTGTTGGACACAGCATTTTAACGAGACTACGGGACATTTTCCAGCTGGTTTGTGGCAACAAAACTGGATATTTTTGATGAGTCGACTGCAAATGAGAGACCACTGTTGGAGACATTTCAACATCTATTGGTGTGAAACCACTAAATGTTTTTCAAGGAGACATCACAATTTTTTTTTAAATGGTTTGTGGCAACATAAATGATATTTTTGATGGGATGTCTGCCAAACTGGAGTGGAAGTGTGAAACTTCGAAGTGTGAATATTTTTGACTAAACATCAAAAGCTGTATGTGTGGCGACAAAACCAGGTATTTCAAGCCAAAACATGACCTTTCCCTTACTCTAATCAAGTCATTTTTGTGCTTAACATGACCAGAGCATAAGCACAGCGTTCTCACAATATAAGTTTGCAAAGAGAACCGAAGGAAATGTAAAGTTTCAACATGTCTGCCGTTTGGAGAAATGGGTTGCACAGCTAAAGCACAGGGAGTTTCTGGGGTAAAAGTCTCAGCTACAGGAGTCAGAATCTCCCGCATTAACTTCTGTGAACATCGTATCCCTATTTTAAGCTTTTTCATCTCAATAGTTCTGATTGAGAGATACATTTCAATCACCATTTTATTTCAACATCTTTCATTATCTTCTGCTGCTTGCGGCCTCAAAAAGCTGCAGATTTCAACTGGACCTGAAGTTTTTGTTCTAGCAATCGTCCAGATTCTAAATGGCATGGAGGCGATATGAGATTCAGATTCAATGAAACGTACTTCATCTCGAGGAGCGTTTGAGTGATCGGACACACGACAGATGTCAGGTGCGTTATGAGCATTAGTGCAGTGACTTGTCAGTGTTTAACAGCTGCAGCAAGCAGGAATGTTGTTCAAGCTGATACAAGCTGAGAAAAAGCTGAACGAGTCGAGAAGCAGACAGACAGCACGCATGTTAACGAGGACCAGTGCTAATAACTGTGAGTGTGAGACTGTTAGAGTGTGTGACAGGCTGCTCTTTTACCACCGTTTTGTTTTCCTCTTACACACCTACTGGACCATAAAACTCTCGTTGGCGTCATCATCACACAAATCTGGTGTTTTCCATCTATGCTGAACTAGTCAAGTGTTTTCTTCATTAACACATTTAGAATTAACTTCCTTTTCATGGCGAGGTGTCTTTATGACCCTTTTTGGAGTTTTGTAAATCTCGCAAGCACAATCCTTTTAGCTCCCTTAATGCATAATGTTTTTTGTGCAAATACATAAAATAACTAAATGATTTAAATACGAAAACATTAAATACAAACAACTCATGTATCCTATTTTCTCTCTTGTATGGTCCTAATCTACTGTGCAACCTACAGGAAGCCAGTTTCACAGATTCAAATGCATTGCCTTAGATTATCTAGTTTTGTGCTAAATGTTTTCGAGAGGCCACCTTAATACAGTTTGGCAATTTGTCCTGAATTTAATTTACAAATATCTGGGATAGTCAGGGATCTTTAGATTTATTTTGTATTTGATATATTCTAACTCTCAACGTCACTTTAATACAAATACTTTGTATACCCATATGTTCAATAAATAATATAATGCCAACATTATTGTAGATAAGGATAAGGATTTCGGTTAGGAATGAAATTATGTTGAAGGAATAGTTTTACATTTTCTGAAACATTGAAAATGTAAGTCTTGATAAGTCTCTCATTCTAGCTTAGTTTCAGATTCAGAGCTTCTGGTAAATGGGTTTCTGTTTTTTTTTCCCATTTCCAATCTTTATGCTAAGCTAATGAGCTACTTGCTGGAGCTTTATTGTGCACAATCAATATGAACGTCTCAACTGTTGGCGAAAAAGTGAACGTTCCCAAAATAATTCAGCTACTGAAGAATTATGTAGACTTGTGGGAGCTGACACATTACTCCAGTGGATTTACGGTTCATAAAATAAAAATGGAAATATATTAAATCCACCAGTTCATATGATCTAAACAGGAGATTGGAGTGAGTAGAATGTCTGCCATGAGGGCTGAACATGCACCTGCATCATCATGTTTGTCTCACTGATTGACACATTAAATAAAACTCAATCTTTATCTCTCCCAATGCAAAAACACATTAAAGATAGCTTCCATACAATGTGTGTGTGAAAGGTAGAGTTAATAGTTTGTATGCATAAATGATAGCTGTAAACTGAGTGCGTCTACCTGTCGAGCCAGGCCAGCAGACTCTTGGCAGCTCCGATCAGCTCGACCACGGCGGTCAGGAATTCATTGGAGGGCTGATGGGAGATCTTGCTGTGGTAGGCGGGGTTCTTCCTGCGCTGCGACACAGCGCTGTTCAGGCTGTGGTGCGCCGCTCTCATCTTCCCCACCAGAGTCTTCAGGTTGTCCGACTCCACACCGTAGTTCTGTCCAAACACAAATACCAATATAACATAGATATTCATTTTAAACATCATCAATAGAATATTAATATACAGGAATCTTATATGTTAAAGCTGCAGGGTGAAATATTATTAGTAGCTGTGAAATCGATGTGTGTGCTCCTCTAACTAACTGTCACTCTCCAGTTGTGTTTTTTTTTATTTATTCTTTATCATATCTTCAGGGGTAGACTGGCTTAGAATGCCATCCTGAATTATTATCCCAAATTAGTGAGGGAATGAAGCTACCCTGTGGTGTTTTCTCTTACATTTGCCCATTTCATTTAGTATTCGACCCTCCAGACCAATCAACCAACCACTAGGAATTCTCATGTCCAGTCCTGGGCTGCATATCTTATTGTCCTTAGCATACCAATCTTTGCTTATTCATTTGATTGCTCAGTTTTAATGCATTGCATCGTTTTAATTTGCCTGTTTTAATTTGTTTCTTCACTTTACTGTAAAGCATTTTGATTAAAACCCTCTGTATGAAAGGTGCTATATAAATACTGTTTATTATGAATAATACTGTCGTCTTCCTTTGTTGTTTCTATTCTTTTATTTGTTTCTATTTTTGCATTGCTTTTTCTGTGATTTTGCCTGTTTTATCGCTTTTATTCCTTTGACTTGTAATGACTCATATTGACTTTTTTGTTTTTACATTTTCTGTTCTGCCTTCTTGTTTTCAGTCACCTTAGACGAGGCTTCCTTGGGTTTGGCTCCACTGTTGAGTGCTTGTTCCGTAATACTGTCTTCCTGAGTTTCCTGCTTTTGCTTGACTGTCAAAGCACTTTGGAAACTCTGTTTCAAAAGTGCTATATAAATAAAGCTTATTAATTATTATTATTATATTATTATTATTATTATTAGGCCAGTTGTAGACAGGCTTCACTGGCTTTGAATTGTCTTTAAAGTGCTTCTTCTGTAAAGTTCCAACTGCCCTGAGACGCTGAGGCAATTTTCGCAATAGTCTAATCAGCTTATCCATCCTGTATCCCTTAAACTGCTCGCTAAGTTAAAGGAGCACTATGTAGTTTTAGGGAAAACATTTTAATCAGATTTTCATTGACCGATTTTATTCTGCTTAAACAAACTAAATAAACAAACTATGTTTTCATGGCTGAAAAAACTGCTGTTGTGAAAAAATGATTTGTATCATTTGCTGATGTTAAGCTCTAACTAAAATTCAGAGAACCAACAACCTGAATGAGCTCTGGTCAGGAAAACAACAGACTTCAAGTCGTACACAGGAATGATGGGAAGAGACTTTCATGACAACCGATCAACAAGACCCCCCCCCCCCCCCCCCCCCCCCCCAAACACACACACACACACACACACACGCACACACACACATTCCTACAGACCAGTCACCATGGAGATGATCCGACTAAAAAAATATTACACACCACATTAACCTCACACAAACTAGACCCAAAGAGAGCCATTTCATGGTTTACTAAAACCCTAACCCTAATAACAATCAATAATGGTGACCAAAAGATATGAATGTTCAATAAGGACTCATTGGTTACTATAGTTACATATGAACAAAACAAAACTATCAAGCAACAAATGTTAGGGTGCACAAGATACCACACATCATGTGAAGTCATGTGTGCATCAGGACACATTTTTTCATATTTTTTCAACTTATCAATAACTTGCAGTTGATTAAAATTCTTCTTCTCGTCTTAACTGATCTGTGACTCATTCTGTCTGTCAGCTGACGTGTGAACACGCTGGCCCGCCTCAGGCAGCTCAGATGTTTGAGGTGTTGAGCCAATCAAAACATTTGCAGCCAAACTGACGTTCCACCTGTCAACTGACTGCGTTGTAAAATAAAAAAAAAATGTTTTAAATCCACCTGTACAGAACATGACAGGAGTTATAATCATGTTTCAGGTCAAACTTTAAACCATGTTTGAAGTAAGATGATCTCAACCCGCCAGCAGCAGATATGTCAATCAGAGAGCTCCAAAGTGAAGTTAGACCTTAGACAACTCTCCTCTAGAGCTGCAGCTAAAAATTATTTTTAATCACTGATTAATGTCCCAACTGTGTTTTGTTTAGTCTACTAAATGTCAGATAATGATAAAAAGACTGATCAGAATCAAAGGCGACATCTTCAAATGAGTTTGTCTGTTCTTTAGTCTGTGAGAACACACTTAAGGTGTCTGGAATATTAAAGTCAGAGCAGAGAAAGAGTCTCTGCTGATCATCGACAGCTAACGGAAACTGCTGCTGGAACAAAACTACAACGGCTCTCGGTGTGTGTGTGTGTGTGTGTGTGTGTGTGTGTGTGTGTGTGTGTGTGTGTGTGTGTGTGTGTGTCAGGGGAAGGGTGGGGGGTCTCTCCGACAGGTGGGAGGGGTCACATCTGTTTCCTGCTCCACACCAGAGAACAGTAAACTCTGCGCTGCAAAAAATATCCACAACACGTCAGCTGACCTTCAATTCAGTCCGACAGGAAAACTCACCCCGAAGCAGTCGGGCTGCTGCTGATGAACGATCTATTCATGACACTGTTCGGCTGATTTAGTTCATCAACAGCAGGGACAGGGGGTGTGATCTCTCCTCGACTGCATGTTGTCACATGAATAAAGTTCTTTACTCTTTATTTTGCTGAGGAAAGAGTTTAGAATATACACAATTGAGCAAATGCAGCACTCTCCTTCATGTCACTTATTCCAACCAGGACTGGACGTTGTGGTCTGGCTTTGGTGAACTTACTGTTCTAAAAATTAATTTGAAGACACTGACATTCAAATGTCATTCAAGCTGCTCGTCGAAAAAAGAGAGAAGGACAGAAATAAGGAAGGCGAGCAAGAACAGAAGGAGAAAGTTGCAACCCTGTCACCAGAACAAATGTTTCTGCAAAGAGTGAATATGTAGTAACTTTAAATTTCTGTATGTTGCAACTTTGCATTACTTTGGATTCCGATTTTTTAAAAAAGCTGGTTAGGTTTAGGCAGAAATACAATTGGTTAGGGTTTGTAAAAATATCATGTTTTGGCTTAAAATCCCTGGTTTTGTCTTCATAAACTCAGCTGGAAAATGTACTGATGTCTTGTTACAAATATCCCGTGGTTTCACTCTTACAAATGTTTAAATGCTGCCTCAAACCTGAACCTGGACTGGCTAGGAATGTCAAAAAGCACGTATGACATCTACAAATTTGAACATATCCATGGTTTGCAGAAACTTTTCAATAACTTAAATATTCTCACTCAAATTTTCAAATGAATAGCCAAAACTGTTGTTTTTGTACCCAATCGATCACTGTAAGTAAATGACAGAGAAGATATCTTTTTTCCTGGCCTTTAAAGGGATAATTCTGGTTATTTGAAGTGGGGTTCTATGAGGAACTGATACCATAGTAGACCTACCAAACTCCTTTGGTACAGTAATTTTACCTCGCCACGGGAGCTGTTCATTTACTGTAGCCTTGATCAGTTACTTCGTTTTGTGTTATTGTGTAACTTTGGTGAATCCAAACCAGCACTTAAAAAACAAAACAAAAACTAAATGATCGAGGGAGTGGTAGACTGTTGATGTTCTGTGGTCTATGAGGTAAAATTACTGTTTCTGTCAAAGGTGTCTGGTGGTTTGGAGGAAATTGATTTAACAGCTTATTCAATGTAGCTCTGTTTCATGTTAATGGGAATTTTGGATGTTCTGCCCTTTTCTGTGAGGATTTCCTTTGCATTCTGTGGTCCACAGCACGCCTGGTTAGGTGAACTGCAAACTCTAGGTGTTTTAAGGTCGACCTCGCTTCTTGCTCAGTGTGCACTGGGAAAGACTGAACAGGATGAGCAGCAGAGAGAAAAGCAAATCAAACTAAAATGTAATGTGCGGTCCATGGCTTCATGACTAAGCAGAAATGTTGGCCCTGAGGAGGGATCACTTGGAAGCCACTGGACTAAACTAAAGTTCAAATTGGAGCTCTTCTCTCTGCCTACACACCCAGTAGGAGCCACAGCTGCTGGAGTTGAGCTGCTTTGCTTCAAGATAATGTCATCATTTTATTTCCAACCAGCCGAGTCACATCAGAACTGAACTTATCTCAACTAATTACCGCATTTTCCACTTACTGGTTAAATGACTGACATTCTTTGGATGAATCCCTCACTGCAATGAACATCTTTCTAATCCGATATTTTAAACAAATATCTTGAAATGAACATTCCATTAATTCCTATTTTATGTAAGAACAAATAACAGAACTTTACACAGTGACTGTCTCATTGCTGCCGTCAGTCGTCCTTTTATTTCCACTGTTTGTCAACGGTGACAGCAGAGTGGCAGGCTCCATTTTAAAAAGGCTGCTGGATACCATTCATCCCAGTTGCACCAGTAAACCTCAGCGCTGACTGTAAATCCTCCTTTTCACTGTGACACAGACAGACAGAGCTCATAAACAGCTGACTGAGGGCTTCTGTCTGCGGGTCAACACTTTAACTGTTTCAGACTAAAAACAAATGTTTTGCTCTCGTCATGGGAGGTCGGCTTCAGCCGAGGTCAAACACTTGTACCTCAAAATCATCAGTTTAAAAAGTTTCCCTTTTTTCTTTTTTGCAATTTTAGCAAAATATAGTAAGTGTCACAGTAGGATGCCATGTTTTATTATTGTCAACACAAAATGTGGATATTCATTTTTCTTTTTCTTTAAAAGACTTTTTCTTCAATCTGTAAAAGACTTGCAGTTTTTTCAGTTTATCCCGTTGGTTTTAAGGATTTTTATCTCATGTCTTTTTGTTTTACAGTGTAGAGGTATTCAAGCCAGCAGTGTGGGGGCGTGTTGCCATATCCGATAAAGATTTAACAGTGTGCATTTTATTTACATCAGCACATTCTCTGGCACGAGAGCCAGAGCCAGTATAAACCACAGCTATCAGCTACCATGTGACTGGCAAATTCACACATTTGGAAAATATGTTGTTACTCTGCAGCTGTTGAACTTTATTAGACATTGACAGATGAAGACTGGTAGTCCTGGATAGCTTTTACTTTCAGTTAGTTAGTCTCAAACGGAGTCATTATGATCAAATTCTGGTCTTGTGCATGTATTCTGCCGCTGTAAAAACAGGGGAATGTCCCTTTACTCTCGTATAGTGACTACAGCATGTAGCCTATAATGGTACAACATGACTCCGCTGACTGCAGGTGACTGATAAAAGGAGTTTGGGTGAATTCTGAATTCCAAAGAAGTCAGATAACTGGCTGAAACCTGAGGTGTGTGAAGCTTCCTCTGGCAGCTTTTTGGTCGTAACAGAAAACAGATGTTTGGATTTAGTTCAGGACTTCTGTCTGTATCGCAGCATGTGCAAACTGAACTGTAGGTCTCACCCAGAAAGCTTTGGGAGTTGTTGGTTGTTGACTGTTGGCTAAACATGCTAGTCAGACGAACCAAGCCCACATAGCTACGATCACCCGTAGTACACTGACCAGAGCACAGAGGAGATCCACGGCCTCCAGCACAAGCTCCTGGTGTCCGACCCGCGACACGCCCAGAGACAGCAGCTCCTGGTGGGTCATCCTGAGCAGCTTCTCTCCTTCCACCCGCTGCTGCTGGAAGGACGGGATGTACTGCTGCAGGCTGTCGTCCAGACCTGAGGGAATAGGGAATAGAAACATATACTCTAGTTGATCTGAATAATTCGTCATGAATGCATATGATAAAGAAGATGACAAGTACTGTATATGTGAGAGAGGGCAAACAATATTAAAACAGAGTACTCTTTTGGCAGCTGAGTTTCAGTGAATGTCGGCTCTGTTATGATCCATTCAAGTCTGACGGCAAACAGAGCTGCTGAGTCAACATTCACTTATTGACTCTTCCTGCTGATCCATCAGTGTGACGGCCAACAGCTCACACCGTCCTGCCACCTCACCACACCTCAGCTCAGGATCAGTCCAAGTTTATACAGACAGATAGTCCTTTGACCCCAAGCATCCATCACCATCAACTGTACTACGTTTGACTGTTAGTGAAAGTTTCGTCTCAGAACTTGAATTACCAACTCCATATTTCTAAATTGGTTGGCTTTAGGTAGCTCCTATTAGAGGGTAAAGTAACTGATATTTAATGTATATCATTATGTTTTTTTTTTTTTAAAAAAGCCAAAACTAATTCAATATGGAATTGCCAAGAGAGATAACTGCCTTTTGTGTTCAAGAAACACTCATGTCCCTTTTCCATTTACATGAAAATGGGTCCCTCCTGGTTCGCGCCAGTCATTTTGAACCGTTCAGAGCATTTCCACCACCACCAAAATTTGTTTTTTCACAGCTGGAACCAGAAATCAGTATTTTTTTTAAATTTTTTTTTTTACCTTTAGTTTAACCAAAGTCACCATGTCATATTATGCAGGTCGATGTGGAATGCCTTCCATTAATGATGTAACATAAATGACATCGGTTCCACTAACAGCTGATGGGAAACGTAGGCTTGTTCGCTAAATAGCATGAAACCTGTTCAGGAACCAGAGCTCATTTGGTGGAAACCATAATGTCCATCACCCGACTTTATTTATTCAAAATCAGTGCAGCCTTATTAAAATCCACTTATTTTTATTGAATTTTAACTAATATTTGAGAAGATTTAAATGCTGATTACATGAATTAAGCTCTCTGCAATCAATCGACAGAAAAGAATTTATGTTTACATACTTTTTTCCTTAAATAAATCCATCCTGCAAATACCTTTTGAGGGAAACACAAAGGCGAACAAATTCTCCACTCATATAATGAGGAAATGCTGCTAATGAATATATATGGCAAGTTGCAAAAATGTCTTTACTGAACATATCTGTGAAATGTTTGCAGACGATCATTGTCTCTTTGAATTTCCCAAAGTTCAATTTAACAGACTGGTCTGGACATGAACCCTGGACTCTATAATAACTACAACTTCATAAATATGTGAACAATTTGATAATACATAAATATAATTTCTAGGAGACAGGGTTGACCATTCTGGACTCACAGGATCCCACCTTCAACCCCTGTGACCTCCTCTGACATTGAGCGAGACACCGCTAGCTCCGACGGCGCCACTCTGTTCTCAACCCTGAACTGTGACCTCTGACCTCTGTGTGAAAGACAGCAGCGGGGGATCAGATAAAAGAGTTCTCACCACAGGATCAATGGAGGATCATCAACCACCAGCCACCACATGACACGAATCAGAACCAAAAGACAAAATATTTAAAAGCGGGCGGTGACAGGATGTGTACGGTTTGTAAAAAATATGATGCGTCTGCAAGCGAAATGGTTTGTGGATTCATCGAACGGACAGAAAACTGATCAAAAATCTACTCTTCAAGGTTCTCAAATGTGAAATGAATGTTGGTTGAAGGTTGAAAGTAATTTTAAGAATGTAACCTCAGACTCTGGAAAGTAATAAGATCATTTTTGAGATTATTCAAAAGTGAAAATAATTAAGGTACTGTTTTGTTGAGTCCTTTGTTGTTGTGTCCATCTCCATCCACAATTAAAATTCCTCAAATACCAGGTAAAGTAGAAGTTAAAGACAAAATGACATTAAAATTGAATTAATGACCAACCAACCACAGACAGACCAACAAACAGAAACCCCACTGCAGATGGTTTGGTGTTATCCTGAACTAAAAATACATGCACGTTTGAGAACGCTTGTCCACCAAATGGCAGATGTTGTAAGGCCCTAAGAACTGGGCTGGACATCAGTTGTCCAACAAAATGCCTGAGCTGGTGTGAACAGTGGAGAAGAAAAACAACTGCCCCTGCATGTGGTCATTAAAGCGTCCCAGAGAAGCTCTCACTCCTGTTTGTGTTCAGACGGACACACAGAGCGACAGATGGCCGACACTCAGGCTGCCAGCAGGGAGGAGAAATTCCTCCTTAACTAACTGCTGATGTGACACCTCAGAGCTTTCACCAGCCAACACCTTCGACACTGACATGCATCAATGGCAACGCGCCCCGAGACTCTGTGAGACTTATCACAATACAGAGAGAGGTTTTTCGTTTATTCATTTCTTTATTTTTAGCTACCAATGCTAAAGTTAGGGTAACAAATAAACCACCTGTTACTAGAGCTGAGAGGATTAGTCAATTAACCGATTACATGAATAACCCATGACAGTTTTGTAGGCATTTAAGTCATCTATAAAGAAATGTATCTGGTCATTGCTTCACAAATGTAAATGTTTTGGCTTTTTATGTCTTATACTGTATGGAACTAAAATGTGCATTTGTAGTTTCTGGGCTGTTTAAAAAAAAAAACGTCGACTCCTCAGACTATGGGAACATGTGATGGACAGTTTTCATTATTACCTCAGCCAAAAAGGTTATGTTTTCATCTGTGTCTTTTTTTTTTCTTTTGTTGGTTGGTTTGTCAGGGATTACAGGATTACACAAAAACTACTGGCCCAAACTTTAAACCAAACTTGGATTTTGATTTTATGGAAAATAAATATTTAGCAATAAATTGAGAAAATAATAGGCATCATGTGATCATGAAATCAAGTATTAGTTGAGGCATTCTATGGAATCAATGTATAGCTAAAAACAAGTAATTACTGATGTGTTGTTTCCATCTTTTACACTTACCCAACCCAGGGGAAAAAAATCACAATCCAACCTGGTTACACAGGCATTAAAAATAACTATAATAATTACATAAAAATAGCCAATCGTCTCATTGAGAAGGCATCAGCATGAAACTGAGACCGTTTCATAACCGGTGTTTTGGTGTTTCTTGTAATAAAAGCTACAACTTCCCATAACGAGATGCACAAGGGTTACCTTGTCATCATTCATTTTGTCCAACCAACAGTTACATAAAGACAAGTCTTCAGTTTATAATGATAAAATAAAAAGCAGCAATGCATCACATTCAACACACTGTGACAGTCTGTTTCATTAACTGGATGAGGTAATCCCATCAAAATTTCAATTTTGTCACACATCATGCTAAAAGGCAAGATGGGATGACAAATGAAAAAAAAATGACTGATTGATTAATGTCGGCAGCCTTGAACCTCTACACTAAAGATCTTCTTTACTAGTTTGTTTTGGCTTCTGCTTGAGTTGAGCTGCAACAACAGATTAGTGATGTGAGTAAAAACACATGTTCTGCTTCGGCATGCTCCTGGAGGAATACCGAGTTTTAAACTTGTATGACGTAGTCCGTGCCTGGAACACACCCCTTAATGGTGAAATTATTAAAATATTTCAAAGAAGTCCTTTCATTGTTGTTTTTCAGTTGGACGGCGGTTGGCGAGAGTTTGTGGTGAACAGGAATGTGTTGGCGACAGCCTGGATCACATTACTGACACCCGAGGAGGCCGATAATCTCTCAGCTGCACAGCAGGGCCGGCTAAATGTCACGCGACAGCCAAATCACCTGCTAATGAAAGCATGACAACGGTAGTCCAAGCCTCCCCACAGAGAACAGAACCCCTAACAAGCAGAGCTGAGCTTCTGTTGGGTCTTTACGTGTGATTATTCATTCAACGTGAGCAGAAGGTCCAGATTTGTAAAACAAATAACAGTGAACCCTCCACTGGTAACCCTGCTTTCAATTTGGTTTAAAAATATGTATAAAGACATAATGTAAGCCATGTAAGTATAAGATACTTGATCCAACCTGAAGAAAAAACTGCATAAGTCAAAACAAATATAAAATAAAAACACCTCCTGGGTCTGGCACAGTCCCAGCATCCAGAGCTGGATCCAATGTTCTCGTGAGAAATAAAAAGACAGTTGAGACATTTTTCTCATTCCACATTTTGAACATTGAAGTTGGGTTGGCGCTGGGTAAAGCAACTTCAAGCGTCTGGCAGATGGCGAGGATCGAGCCGGGATCACAGCGCTGAAATACTGCTGAGCGGATTTTGGCTTCAGAGACGCTTCTCGAGCAGAAACGATTAAAGAAACACAGCGCAAAATATAGTTGTGCAACGTTAAGATGGTTTAAATGAACTTGAATAAACTTTGTTTTTTCTGCTTATTCTTTCACCATTGAGATGTTTGTGTTAACAGCAATGGTGAACATTACTAGTATAATCATCATAGATTATATTTTTTACAGCATGTTTCTTTCTGGTAATCACTTCCTGTATTTCAAAGCTTTCCAAAACGTATGAATAATTATCATATTATTATATATCATTATATATCATTTATTCACGGCAGAACCGTTTCTCACCCTCTGTGATTTACCACAAAAACCTTTAAATCTCTAAATCTAATCAGCTTTGAGGGTTCAACGTCACAGCACAGTTCAGAGCAGAGCTCCGGATACTGTTTGAATCTTGAGCGTTGGCCTTTAGTTGCTCTTTGTAAAGCACTTTGAAACCGACCTGTTTGTTGACAGAATAAATCAGATTCAACATGAAAACACACGGAGACTGATGAAAGTCCACAGATAATCTTGACCTGATAACTTTATCACTGACATCCGTTACGAGTTTTTTTGATCATATTGATACTATCTTGAGATGAAGCTGATAACAGATTGGTGAGACTTTTACCCCAAGAAACAACATTTCCAGAAGCCCAGTTTCCACAGTTGTCTTTAGCACCGATGTAACAAAAGTTCATTTCTCTGCCTGTGGTCTCGTCTCTGACCAGACTTATGTTTGTAGACGCCTCAAGGCCTCTGCCCTCCAGTCATTCAGCTGCTGGTGGGAAACTCTCTGTGTACCGACCGGCAGCAGTGGGGTGAGAGAGTTTTACTTCTTACTGCCATGACAAAACCGCTGCTTCACCTCAAAACCGTCTAGACACAGTCACTGCTTTGCCCAGCTAATACTAATTAGATTATGAATATCTGATATCAATTGATATTACACCTGCCGAATAATCGGTGCTTCAGCAGGTATACGATATAAATGCAGTTGGTCGAAGATGCACTGACACCTGCATGTCTGTCTGCTGATCGTTATAATGCCCAAAAAAAAGGATGATCCTGATGATGCAGGATGACCCACACAAGGAAACTCAAACTCTGGTGAGAGTAAATCATGCCGATGCTTCTGATGTGTATGTTTATGTCTTCTGGCCCCACAAACAACTCACTTATTTACATTATCAATAAATCTTCAGATTATTTTAGCTATCAATCGTGTAATGGCTGCATGATAGATATTTGATTTACAAAAATATAAAAGCAGTACATTGTTACATTTTAAAAGATGGAACTAGGGAATATTTGTCATATTTTGCTTGATACATAACTCAAATGATCAGAATACTCGATACTTGCATATGATAGTGTTTATCAGCATATCAATACAATGAATTATTGTTTTGGTTATAGTTATGCAAGTTAGGGCTGTAAGTGCTGATTAATTTTAGAATCCAAAACCAAAAGACTCACTCTGACATTTACTGTCAGAAATGACAAGGGAAAGCAGAGAATGCTCACTTTTAAGAAGCTGGAACCAACTGATTGACATTTTTTCTTGAAAAACTTACTGAAACGACTGATCATAAAAAGTTGGCAACTCATTTTCTTTTAATGGACCAATTACTGCAGCTTTATCCATCACAAACACATACAGGATGAAAACGATCTTGTTCAGCTGTATAACAGAGGGATTACTTAACACACTGTAATGGACTCAATGATCTGCCAAAGTACACAGAGTATTATACGGAATATCCTGCAGTCACGTGTTAACAGATGAACGTGTTACAACGATCGCCAAATCATTTGAAATTAAACGTTGTTATACGTATTATATGCGGCTTATACAGATTAAAACATCTCGACAACATATTTGATCCATTGTATTGCCGTTTTGTTATCAGAAAGTCCTACAACCACAGAGAAGAAAGTCGCTCTTTTACTACTGTAAATCTCTGGACCTTGTTGACATGGTTACAGTTATTATCCATCTCCTGAATTCCTGCCTGACGGTAACTCAAAGTATTTATAAGGCCTGCTGATGATAAAGTGGGTGAGTGATCGGGCTGCAGTCAAACATGTGAGGAGGTCGGTAAAAAGAGCTGCAGGGCGAAACTCCAGCTCTCATAAACAGTCCAGTTAATCATTTGTCACAAAGATCAAAACAAACAACATGTTCGACCTCTTTTTACACAGAGATATGACAGGACGTCACAAATCCTTCTCACTGAAAGAGAGCATCTGACAGATATTCATCATACTTACCAGTGCAGAAAGGGCTGCAGCTAATGATTATTTTAATTACTGATTAATCTGCCGTTAGTTTTCTTGATTAATCATTTGATTTATCTTAAAATGTCCGAAAATAGAAAAAAAAGGTGACACCTTCAGATGTCTTGTTTTTTTTTTTGACAAACAATGCAAACAAAACGGCGATATGAAGTTTCAATTAACTCTCATTGATCAGCTGGGGGCACCATGGATACAAGAGACCCAGCACAGCTACTGACAGTCCCATCATTCCACATGGAGTTTGCCTATGAGAGTGATCAATAATAAATTAAGATGATGACAACAACTCCGTTTAACTGTACATAAGCAAAATACTCTATTTAACTGGAGGAGGGCTGCGGTGGGTCTCTGTGTGAGTTATGTGGTGCGCGGATCTCAGTCCTCTGATCTGACAAGACATGCAGAATCATTCTGATTAATAGGGGGTGGGCTGTGGGTGGGTGAAATAATTGATCTTTGATGAGGAATATTAATAACATAACATTTGAGAAGCTGGAATCAGTTGTTTTTTGTAATTTTTGCTTAAAAATATGTTTTCTGTTGATTCAACTAATCCAACAATCAATCTCTTGACTAAAGAATGGCGTCACTAAAAAGGTCTGTGATGTCTTTTATGTCACGTTCACAATGTTGTATACTTACTACTATAATTTAACTTGCACTGTTTTTACATACTGTACACACAATTTGTTTACTTTTTTATCTCAGTTGTTACTCAGATAAAGTTGGATAATCATGTTCAGAATGTTTCAATTTAATCAAATTGAGTTGGTTTATTTATTCTTGATCTGATCTGTTTTTCTTTATTCAAAAGCTAGAAAAAACAACAGAAGGACTATTCTGTTATTTCTTATCTTGTTTGAAACGCCAACTATATCTAAAGCAGGGCATAAAACATCCAGAGTCCAGATGAGATCAAACTGCTCAATTACATTTTCCTGCTCAGTGGAACTGAATTGCCCGCTCGTTATAACAAATGGCACGTGTTGAAGCACAAAGACGGACTTCGCGCCTGACAAGCCCCAGCTGGGGGCAACAAAAGGAATATTTACCCCACCTCCATCACAACAGGACAAGGGTGGAGAGCTGAGAGGAAAAGTGGCAAAAGAGCACTGAGGCTATTCATAGCTTCACTGGGCCTCTATAAACAATTCACTATATCACACACACACACACACACACACACACACACACACACACACACACACACACACACACACACACACACACACTCACACCCTGGCCATTCATCTCACTGGTGCAAGGCAGTGGGGGGAACACACTGTTGAACAAACACTGTTCAAGAGGAAAAAGGATTTCCTTGAGGCCCAGCAGTCTTATGAAATCAAACAAACAGGAATTGTGGGAGTTCACTGTTTAGAGCCGAGCTAAACTGATCCAACAGCTCAGACCGATGTGCCAATCTACTGTAATGTGGGGGAATTACAATAACTGTCTAAATTAAAAGGTTATAAAACTGTCAGGGAACTGTGCCAGGTGGGCAAGCTATAATATTCAACAGTGTTTGTACAGAAATTGTATTTAATTTTCAGGCACTGTCAGAGAACCTAAAATGAAAGGCTCAAAGCCTTTATCATCACATTGAAATGTTTCTATAACTCCAGTGGCGAAAAGTAAAGTTTACAAAACTTATTTACAAAACATGTAGATGGAGGGATCATTTCTTTTTTTAAAAAATAAAATATTTCTGGTTTAAATGAATGATTGTGTGGATGAAGCAACAGGATTATGTTGAAAATTGGGCGTTCTTCAGGGACATCAGCCATATTTCAAACCTTGAAAAATAACTTTCAATGCTTTGTACAAATCCTCCAAAAATGGTAAAGGAGTAGTTTGGGGAAATATGCTTATTTGCTTTCCGACTGAGAGTTAGATGAGAAGATTGATACTAATCTTGAGTACGTGCACTAAATATGAAGCTTCACATTTCCAGTCTCTGTGCTAAGCTAAGTTAGCATGCTGCTGGAGGTAGCCTCATACTTACATACTATACAGACATGAGCGGGATCTAACTTTTGCAAAGAAAATTCATTTTCCAAAATGTTCAACTTCAACTTCTCCTTCACTCACTCGCTGATGAAATTAGGACAACTTGTGAATACATCTTGCTGAGCTGCAGTTGGAGCCGATACTGCCGTCACATCACTATACTCCGTGACATCATGAGGACCAGTCCTGCAGGTTCTGATCACGACTCTGAGGTTTGCTGCAGCCGTTATTTCTCACACAGGTTGAACAACTGTTCGTGTCTGTTTTACTAGAATTGATTAAAGAGGCGGTACATGAATCACAGTGATGTATTACATAGCTCAGTTCCCACAGAAAATACTACGTATGAGTCACTCCAGCAGGGACATGGGAAGGTTTGTTTCTACTTACAAACCTCTCTTCCATCGCAAATTCTATTAATCAGGAATAATTCCCATCTTTATATCATTAAAACTTAATAACATTAACAATTAACTAATTAAAACTTCATTATACACTATGTAAGCCTTTTCAAGACAACATTTTAGAATCTAGGGTTTTGTTTGATTCTGGGACATCGGTTAAATCTAAAAAAGTGAAAGATGTTAGTTGCAGCCAAAGATCAACATATTTTCTTATCATACAGAATTAGAATGTTTTACTGTCAATGTTGAAAGATACTGTAGTACAGTAGACACGTTGCTGTGCATTGACCCACTGAGGTCACTCCTCACAAAAGGGAAAAAAGCAGGAAGAGGCGCTGAGCGGAGAGGATCAGGATGTTTCCTCTGATTCATCGCGCTCCCTCAGTGAACTCATTTTGACTGATAAGACAAATGTTTGGGTTCGGAGATGAACGGCGAGAACGAAACATATCAGCCAGATCAAAAATCCTCTTGCAAGACAATCAATCCTTTTTCACCCAAATAATTGTGGTTAAAAGTGGTGCGATGACTGTGATCAGTGGCAGAAACTGGGCTAACCGGCTAGCTTTACAGATTGAATCCTTTTGTAAACAGTCCCGCATTATAAAGATCTCCGGTTGAGTTCATTTGAACCTCGAAAATAGAAGACTGACAACTGTAGAAGACTGTGAGATCCGGGTTAAAGCTCTGAAAAAAGGCTGGCAAGATTCAAAAATCATCAATCACTTCACAGATGGATTTAGTTCACGCTACTTCTCCTTAGCCATTGATTTTGGTTCAATTTTGAAAAACCTGGACACCACTGTGCACATATACTGTTTTATATAGTTTACTATAGTATTTTATTGAACTTATATGTATATGGTTTACATGACTTTTTATCAGTGTGTCTCTGTACAGTATTTAACTTCACGCTCTCTCTACCAGCTGGACTACATCAGACCACGGTGACGATGTTCTCGTGTGACAGAAGTGACAGGAGTTCTCCTCCCACTGAACAAATAAGCAACACGCCTGCTCTGGCTCCAATGCGCACCTCATCACGTGCACCTCAGATCCTCCTTATCAGAGCAGAGCCAAAGAGTTTCTGTTATCTCGTCTTACAGGAAAATCACTTGTGTGAATCCTGCAGCGACAGGTGCAGGAAGCACTGCTTTCTGATTATTTACTGATCTATTGGAAGACAAATACAGCAAAACACAAAGGATTGTGGGTAGAAAGAGACCGTTTCAGCTCAGGTTTCTTAATATATTTAAACACCACACTATATGTACAGGTTGCACCATGTAGTTTTGGGGAAGACGTGTTAATCAGAAGAGGAAGGTCTTCACTGACTGATTTTTTCGTTCTGCCTAAACAAACTTAATAAACAACCTCTCTTCGTGTTCATGAAAGAATAAAGTGAATAAACAAACTGACCTTAAAGGGCAACACAATTTATACATATATCTGAGTTTGTTTTCTGAGTTTAAATTTATTTGCCAATACTACATAGTGCACCTTTAAAAAAAAAAAAAAAATGGGGGGATTTGATGTTTCTTTCTGTTTGATATCACAACTTTCGTATTGTTTTACAACAGTTATAGTTGATTTATGTGCTTTAAATTTTAATTGCTTTAGTTATTCCTCAGAGATTTTAATTTTTCAATCATTATTTTTATGTATTATTTGATGTCTGAATCATTTCTCTAGTTTTTATATTAAACTATACTGCACGAAGGCCTTTACCTTATTCATTTATCTATTTAAAATAAAGATTGGATCAATGAATGATTGAAGGAATTACATTGTTTGATTGCTGCCGATTGCACTTTGGCAGACATTCTTTATTGTTTGGGATATTTCAAAGAAAAATGAATTCTGTGCTGTTTGAGCCACACTTAGTAGACGGGTGCACTGGAAAAATGAAATAATTCAAAATTAAGTTTGATTTCCTACACACTTCATTTTAGGGATTTTCTAAATCAATGAACGACAGCGTAACTGTCTCAGGTATTTTTGATTTGACTGCTCTTTTATTGGCTGCTGCATCCTGTGTCTTTAGAACAGTTGTTTCACATTGTGTGTTTGAGTCTATGACCGAAACATTGCATTTACAATAATCGTAAAAAGTTCTTGCTGCCTTCATACAGGTCAAAATTAATGAGTGTCAAAATTAAGTGTCCTTTTCCTATTTAACCGCTCAACCACAGAATTATGTGGAGGTTTGATCACACCCTTCAAATTGCTCTTATTTGGATTCCAACATAGTGGTATTTGTGGTGAACCTGAGACTGTATAATTAGTCATACGGTTAGAGATAACAGATATTTACAGCCGTCTGGGCCTCTTTTCAATGATCGATCGCACATTGTATAATAAGTGTAATCAAAATATATTTCTCAGTCTCGCAGACCTGCGACCTTCCTTCCTCGTCTGAAAAATAAAAAGAGCAGCCAGGAAGGTCTTTGTTCTACTAAATTCTCCAAACTGAAAGCACAATGATCAAAGTTTTGGCTGCTCTCCACTGGAACAGGGTCAAAGAGTCAAAGTACACGATAACAATCTGAATTCATAAGCTGAGCACTTTCAAACTGTTGGCTTTCCATTAAGTGGAAATTACAATCCTGTTAAAGGCAAAAAGAGTTTACTATGACCAGGGGTTTGACAATCTACAATATGGGTCGTCCAACTTCTAGTCCACTTAAGTTGATAATGCACAGAAACTGCTCGCTGCTGCTGCATCCATCTCCTTGTTTACTGGTTTCATTTCTACACACTCCTTCATTAAGAGACCTGGATGTGTCATCATATTTATGCAGCCAGCTAACAACTCCAACCAGCCTGCCGTCATTTATGTTGACATGTGTGACTGCACCTGCCAGACGAGAGGAGAAGTATGTGGATGTGTCTGAACATGCTGAGCTGTGTGTGTTTACCTCCGAGCTACAGCTGTACGATCAGTCTACACCACTAACACGGACTGTACCTGATCTGTTTGTCTCAGTTCACACTGTCAAACTGGGTACAGACTGAAATGTGTCCTAAACATTGTAAAGTATTAAAAGCTGGCACTGAATGCTCCAACCCGGTCTGCAGAATAATTGCAATTGTACGTTTCTGCAAAACAGAGATATGTTAAAATTGTGCATTTTCATATGTTACATTTTTACGTTTCACTTTCCAGTTCTATGTTGTGACAGCGCTGTGCTTCTGGTCAGTTTAGGTTTATACACAAATCCAACTTGGTTAGGGCAGTACATCTAGAAAATGTCCTTAACACACACACACCACAATCACTAATGTGACTCGGATACGTCCCAACATCTCATTAAAACTGTCCGCTTTTGTCACGACAAACACAGCCGGCTCATTCAAAATATCCACGGGTTTCACGCTACATGTAAAAACGCCATCATGAATAGAGGTTTCTCCTTTGTCAGCCATCCGATCAAAAATATCCAGTTTTGTTATCACTAATGTGACTCGGATATGTCCCAACATCTCGTCATGAAATATATATGTCTGTTCTCTCTGTTGTATTTATGCTTCATTCATGCTCAATAACATGCCCTCCTGATCGCCATGCTTATGTGATGGGCCATCGTAACGTGACGTCGGGCTGCGTTTGTCCAAAATGAAGTCCTGTTTACTTTTTGTTCCCACCTAAACATGATATATATTAGGATTACAGATTCCCAGTAAAGATTGGGGAGTTTTTTCCTGGAGAATATTGCCACACAGTGCATTTCTCATATTTTTTTGTTGATGACTGAAGATGATTGAATAAAATATTGAAATATAAGTGACAAGTTTTAAAATGTTATTTTGGGTAAATCAAGTCGTTTTATTAAACGAGCAATAAAATAGTAATAGTTCGATTATTCTGAAAAGAAACAGATAGATTAAATCGATAACAATCGTTGCTGCCCTAATAAAAATCAGTTCTTCATGCTCAATTTAAGTTTGTAGACATTTTATTGCCAATTTGATGAGAAAAGTAGATATCACAACTGAAATATTACAGAAGAGACTACTGGTTTGATTTGGCCATCAGACCAACACCACACAAGAAAGCAAAAACATTTTTGAGCCTTCTCCAAGGACATGCAGAGATCTTGAATATGGAAGAAATTCTCATAAATCTGTTCGATAACGTGTCATAACTAAAGGTCTTCTTGATGATTAACTGTGAATAAAAAAAAAGTCATTAGTATTAGCAGAGATCTTAAGCATCCAGATTTATTAATATGGCTCCATAAATCAGTTGTTCTTTCTAGTTAAGTACACTAAGTGTCAAAATGTCTTGTATTGAAAAAATTATGGAGTTGACCCATATTCTCCGACTTCCCCTAAAGAATTCATGGTATTCCCTGATGACCCCTTTCCTGGTATACGCCTCAAAACTTCAGTGTCAACCCAGGATTATTCCAGGAGTCTGTTTTGCTCCTGGAGAAAATGTTTCTGGGATTTGTGGTCAGCTGGAGCGGCTCAGTGACAGTCGGCCTGTGGGAACCAAGTACACATCGAGCACAGAGAGACCGACTGAAGCTTCCATGAAAAGAACCTGTTGCTTGTGTCATACGATGTGAGTAAACACACACGCACACACACGCACACACACACACACACACGCAGGCACGCACACACACACACACACACACACTGACCGCCATAGCCAGAGGCTGCTCTGCTTACACTGCAAATATTACAACAGGATCTGGATCAATGACATCTCGTGTTTCTTTGACAAAGACTGAAATTCAAAATGAAACCTGAAACTCTGCTCATCACTTCACTGATCGGATTGAGGTTATTGATTTACTGTGACTCAAAAAATGCACATCGTCCTGCTCGAGTGACAGGAAACACTGGGAGAGAACTCGCCTAATTGAGACAACCAGGTCATGTGACTGACCCCCACGTGTTCCTCCTTCTTTTCATGCAGAACAAAAGTCTGATGGTCAGATGTGGTTAAATGGCTGTCGCGGTAAAGAGTCACGGTGACCTCCTGACCCTCCACGCAGCAGGAGGCCGACCTTTTTCAAGAGCTCCGATTGTCTGGGTCTTTATTGACCGCCAGCAACACTCGGCTCTGTATAGTCTCTGCGGCTAAATGACTTGTATAATGGTGTGTGTGTGTGTGTGTGTGTGTGTGTTGTCGGAGGAGAACTGGGCTGAATGGACGCTCACTTTCTCACAACAGTAAATTCAACTTGTACAAAAAGGAGAGACGAGCGCCGACTGTCAGAGCTCCACAATGAACGAGACACTTCAATCATGTCGCCTGTGTCTCTGCCAATGCTACACATGAACACACCGCAAAGACCAGAGCCAGCAGCCAACTAGCTCGTACTTTCTGCGCCTGCATGGGGGGAACCACAACAGCAGGTGTCCTTAGTCTGCAGCCGTCATTCAAAAACGGAAACCGCAAGACTCAGAACTGCGATTATATACAAACTGTTGTTAAGAAAAAAAATGGGGATAAAGATAAGCGGTGGAGGAGAAAGTGCAAAATCTTTAACTTCTGGAAGTACAAAAAAAATGCAGCAGAAATTAATCTCCTCCCGCAGCTGCCTGTCCAAACCTCCTGCTAATTAAAAACAGCTCTTTATCAAACCAGAATTATGGACCTGAGTGTCACTTTATGGGTGAACTGTTAACTGGTCAGGCCTGTTTATTGCTTAATGACATGCTGTTATGATTGTGTGTGTGTGCACCCCATCCAGCTGCTACTCGACAAAGCTTTTTTGTCATTTGCTGTGCGGCTGCAGTGATGGCAGAAATATGACTGTCGGTAAAAAAAAAAAAAAAAGGTAAACAAGGGAATAATCTACACACACACACACACACACACACACACACACACACACACACACACACACACACACACCACCAGTGCTAATTTACTTGGACCATCATTACATACAGTAAAACTACCAAAATATGGTTTGCAGTTGATGATTTTGTGATCGAATTTTTTGGTTTGCTCCTGATCTAAAGTAGAATCTTGCCAATTTTAGACCAATGTCCTTTAAGCAAACTTCTTGCACTGATGAATGTGTTTTTAGCTACATTAAGGACAATTATGTTTATTGATAAACCGTAAATGGCCTGTGTCCATAAATATCTCTTAAATAACCAGGTTTTAGGAAAGTAAAAAAAAAAAAAGAAATAAAATTAAAAAAATACATGTATAGATTCTGTATAAGAATAATAAATACTATTATTGGTATGCTAGTATTGGTCTGGCTCTAAATAATATTGAGATACACAATAAATATAGCAATATTGTCATCGACCAACACCAGACATTACAACTTTTTTTGCCCGAATTCTTCAATGACTAGTGGTGCTTTCACAAAATATTAGCACATTTCTTGCTAAGTAATCATCAGTAATGACATCTAATGACTATGTGGGCAGGGAATTACATCACTTTACTTGAATGCAGCCTTAAAAACCAGGAAAAGACCAGGTTTACACTAGCCAGATCACATTATGGCGTACATCCAACATATCAAAAATCAAGCAACTGATGAAAAACTTAAGACTAATACCACAAGCTAACAGCTCCCCAAAAATACCAAACACAGGACTGTATATGTGTATATATATGTATAATTCTATATACCAAATACCTCTACATCGATATTGCGGCAAAAATGTGCAGACGAATATTGGTACTTTCACCAAATATTTACACTTTTTTTTTAAAATTAATAATCATCAATAATGTGGACATAATGACTAAGCTGGGAAAGCTAAGTGTTAGAACAAGTAGAACAGTGTGTTAAATTAAGAAAATCACATCTCTTAACTGCAATGGAGCAAAGACAAGACGCCAGATCGTGATCTTGAGTATCCAAAATATCCAAAATCTAATACCATGAGCAGTATCACAATAACGATGTTGCCCAGCAACATTTAATATCTTGTTATGTGTTGCATTTTGTAGGGCAGGAATACGCAGCGGAGAAACTATTTTAACTCTTCAGACTTTCCTTAATACGGTTTAACCACATACTAAAATACAGAGGCTAACGTAAACATCAGGACCGTTAGCTTCCCCAGCTGTGATCCTCCTGGGAGCCTTACCTCTCATCCAGTCCACCACTTGTTGCGGGCTCCACTTGCTCACAGCCTCCATTTCTCCAAATGTGTATTAAAATGTGTCTCTCGTGTCACCAAACAGCCGAATTAAACCGTTAGTGAGACATGATAAGCTCCTGTTAAAGCACGGGACAGTTCCGTTAAAGAGCCGACGCACAGACGGTCCGCCGCTCACTGACTGAGCGAGCTCGTGTACAAAGTTTACAGTCAACGCACACCAGCGGAGCAGCGCGTGTGAGATTACAAAGGCATCAACCACGCCCCTCTATCGATTCTCCTCCAATCCCAAGCCCCCTGTCGATGCTGCCTTTACGTGCTGTGGGAACCACGGGAAATTGGCGCTTCATGAGGTTTAAAAACTATTTGTAATGTACAGTGTGTTGTTTAATTACGCGATGTTAACTTACTTTGTAAATTGCTGTCATGTACGTGATCTTTTTAATGTTAGCGCTTTCACAATTGTTCAACCCTCGTTTAATTTTTTTGTATCGTTTAATCATGTTGTAATAATTGTTTTGTTTTTTATTAACCAGTAAATGATCTTAATCATACATTATACATTTCTCATTCATAATAGGACATTTACAGAGTTAATGATGAAGATACACGAGAAAACACTTCATCAACAAACTTTAAAACTTCACAATAGCAAGTTATAGCAAGTAACAAAAATGTAAGTTGCAATACAATGATTTTTTTTCTCCTTAGACCATCTTAATTTATGAATATAGAATTATTACAGATAAAGCTACAAAAAATAAACAAGTAGGCTGTCATGTTTTAGAAACTCTCAATCATGTAAATCAGCATCATATTTCCATCAGGTCTCCCCTTTCCTGTCGTCAGCCAAATAAACATATTTAACCAACTGTAAATAGTACAAACATATTCTATGAAAAAGTAAACATGTCATTTTTAGCAAGACTTACCTCAAAGAAAACCTAAACCTACCTATGCATGAACAAATGCTAAAAAAAACGTATTAATTAAAGCAACAAGACAGTGTTTAATTTTCATACAATATGATGTGTGCATTTGCAACCCAAAAGCAGCATGTTGGAAAATGTGTCTTCTGCATAACAGACCACACCAGCATCAAGCTCCTTATCTACTTGTACTTAAGCTGTTATGACTGCCATTTATCATCAGTTGAACTCACATCTGCATGTTGCTCTTAAAACACATGCGAAGATATATAAAAACTGAAGCATGTAAAGTGTTTACATCCTCTCAGCCTCTGTATGAAACAAAGTGTTCAAATGAGCCATTATCACATTAAAAATCCTCCTCCAGCCTCTAATCAGACCTTCTCTCTGAGCTCCACAGCAGCTCTGTTATGTGTGCTGGGTGTTGGCTTGTAAAGCTTTTTTAGGGTCTGCAGATGTTTCCCATGGGAAGAGCACATCAGGACACTGAACCGAGCTCACTGACACAAGTAAGATCAACATGGAGTATAAAACAGGGTTGCAATATTCCCTGTACTTCTGTTGGACCAAAGAGACGATAAACAAACAATAAAACTGTGAAGGTTGTCCTAAAGGTGGACATAGAGGAAATACCATGAGGTCAGTAAAGCACAGTTTAAAAAACTGTCATTCAACAATAAGTAAAATCTTTAAACCTGACTTCAACCACCAAACACTGAAGTAACGTTGAGGGGGAAAAAGGCCCATCCATAGGCTTCTAATTACACATTAGCTTTCTGTCACAACAACAAATCTTTTATTGACATATTTTGATATATATTGCCATAGATTTTACAACAAACGATGAAAATTACCCTGAAATTCACCAAAGACAAAAAGCAAAGAAGAGAAGAAAATCAGAATAAAATGTCTCATCATGTGTCCTGCGACACCTTGTAGAGGATCAGAGCCATAGGTTGGTTTAGAGATGAAATAAATGGATAAAATGGACAACAAATGTAAAATGGATTAATAAATCATCAAGTAATTTGATTCACTTGAAGCCAATTTGATTCAAACAGTCACTGACATGATGAAAACAGAGTCATGTCTGTATCATATTCCCCAATCATACATTCATCATTCATCATTTATCATTCACAACACAACAATGTAATTTATCATTTGAGGAAAGTGGCCTTAAGGGTGGGAATAAGAAGAAAATAATTGATAAAAATGGAAAGCATGACTGTGCGGACAAAATATTAATGGAAATTGATGAAATGAAGGTGAATAAAGTCAAATGATAAACTGTTAACTGATTTGATGACTTGATTCATAATTTTAAATGAATTGACTCAGTTGATAATTCATCACTCTATTTTTTTTTTCAGGTGCATTTTTACCCGTCTGTTTCAATTCGCTTGCAAATTCACCACCTTCATTTTTATCAATTATTTTTTGTCATTTCAAGGATTTTTTTTTTTGTTATTTCGAGGGAAAACTCCTCTAACAAATATACCCTTTAACTCAAGAAATAAAAAACAAACAATAATCAATGATGTGACACATCCCTGTATTCACATTTGACTTTTAAAAGAAGCAATTTTAAGAAAGTAAAATGTCTAACAGCCCCTGAATGCAGCATTATAAAAACATAGATGTTGTGGGCGGGGCTTTCTGTTGGATTCAGTTTATAAAGCTGCTTGATGGGTCTAATAAACCATTATTTAACCTAAGGAGATGGAGATTAAAGGAATGTATTGATGATAAATAAGAGGAAGTCTATTTGTACATCGTGTAAAAAGTCAAAGTTTTGGTCTTTTAGTTTTAGGGAAACTATTGTAAAAAGAAAAAAAAAGTTGCAGTATTGTTAATGTAATCAACCAACGTTACAGTCACATTTATGAATAAAAAACTACAAACATTTATTGGTATGTTTGTTCTGTTAACTGTCTTAATATCTCTCCACTAAAGAAAGTTGTTATTTCCAGCTCTTTCTGGTGTGCTATAACATACAAACTTGGGTTTTTATAAACGTACAAATACTTCCAACGTCATCATTACTGAACGCTTGCAGTCACAGTCCAGAAGGACTTTTGCTTTAAACCACTTTAATGATTTCCTGATATAGAGAAATCCTAAACCTGTTGCTCTCAGTCTACATGGAGCCACTACAGCCAATTTTAGAGAAACGTCGCCCTCCTTTGACACAAATCAGCAAAAGCAGGCCCAAACACTGATAAATAAACAAATACATGAATAAATGTAGGGCTGCTTTCTTTCCAATTATCAGTGAAAATGTCATGGGCACAGGGACTTGCAATTAAAGCTACTAAATCAGAAGGAATTGCTCTAAAATTTGGCAGGAAATTATGTTAATCAATCTCGAATTATATTTAATTTTCTGGATGTACTGAAAGAGTGTTTTCACGATGATAAGCAGGCAAACCAAACACCAAACAATGCAGTAAAATCCATTGATTGCTCCAGCCTCCACGCGAAAAAGATCATAAAAGATTGTAATAATGCTTTTGATTTTGAAGGGGCAAAACAAGGGCCCCTTGTGTGACCTTTGACCTTCTGTTTCATTGCGGTCCTGTTTGTATGTGAGAGGTCTGACATCAGGATTCCTGTCAGAAGAGGGCAGAACCTTGGTAACAGACCCTCAGTGTTTACCCTGAGCCGGCTGCAGCGCCGCTCTGGACAATAGGTGCAGATGAAGGTGCCTCTGGCTGAACAATATGTATTATTGTAGTGTCTCAGGAAAAGGCCTGGTGGAGTTATTGAAGCGTGGGGGAGCTGGAGAGCCAGAAACGATCTCACTCTGAGTAAAATAACTCAGTGGAAAGTAGACCTTAAACAGAACAGTTGTCCATGTTTCCTTATAAATAAAACATTATTTCAGTTAAAATATTGTTGTTGTGTTTTGTTTACTGTAACACAATAGCACTCTCCATTAAATGGGTACATTTAGCCAGGTTGTTTTCTTTTCTTTTCTTTTCTTTTCTTTTCTTTTCTTTTCTTTTCTTTTCTTTTCTTTTCTTCGCTTTTCTTTTCTTCTCCAATCTTTTATTTATCTTTTCATTCCTTTTCTGTTCCTTTTTCCTTACTTGTCATTTTTCTTTTTTTTCTTTTCTTTTCTTTTCTTTTCTTTTCTTTTCTTTTCTTTTCTTTTCTTTTCTTATTGTCAAAACGTTATGAGGCTTTCGGTCACCTGGATGACTCTTTGTGTAATGTAGTGTCTCTATCAGTAGATGGCGCCACAGATTCAACTGATGATGACATTTAATGGAAAGGACCAGATAATGATTGTCTAGAGCTGAAAGAGCAGTCGCTCTGAGGTATATTTGAGGGAACAAAGTGTATTTGTTTTTGTACTCACTAAGTAGACATATCCTGTAAATGCGATTTACTCTTTAATAGGATTTTCTACATTACCTCACACTACTATTGCAATTTTTTGCTTTTTATTTCTTCCAGAGGTAGATAACGAGCAAGTGTTAGTAAGCCCCATGTCCAACTAGTGACTCATGCTTATTCATTGGATTTACAGAGATAAGCATTTGTTAGCTTAGCCTCAATATGAGTTTACTTATGTTCAGCTAACACTAAGTGGAAACTAACTCATTACATTTACTAAAAAACAAATGTTTCTTAGATACTTGAAGGAAACAGGAATTTACACTTAACAGTGTTTAAAAATAAATATTTTCATCCAGTACAGGGAGCTGTTTCATTTAACATTATGGTGCCATAAGGTCTATATTTAGGATTAGGGAGGTAAAGAAAAAGTCTCATTATGGTGCATTATTGACTGAGTGTAGTCATTTGACCCCCAAATTGTTATAAAAGTTAAAATATTCAGGAAATATTTTTAAAACAGCACAAAAAAGGGTTAGGGTTTAAAAAAAATGTAATGAGTGAGATAATTATCTTTAAAAGCTAACTCTGAGTTGGGGCTAGCTGCTAGTGTGAGCTGCGCATTAGCATTAGCTGTGGCTTTGGCAAACAACATTTGCTCGTGTCACTTTTTTTTTCACAATATTTAATACTTTTATGATTCTTGAGTCAGTATTTGAATACATTTTGCAATGTCACAGCGGTGGCCGTTTTTCACTGGGGCTGTCTTGTTCCAGCTATGTGGTTGTCCAGACGCTTGAAATTCCGTCAGAGTGAGACCTCCTGCCCGTCGCTCCTCCTCCCGGTGCTGTAGTTTGTGAGATTGTCGCGGTGATAATCAGATCCGCATGAAGCTCGAGCTGCTTGGTCGAACCGCCGCTCGTCAGAGAAGTTTGGAGAGAAACGAGACAGCAAAAAAGTCGAACGGTTCAACATAGCAGCTTTACTTCTGTCCCCGGGACCTGGAGGACTGAGGACGGCGCACCAACCGGGACTGTGCTCCTTAAATTCCGCCGTTTAACGGTCCGTGCTGCTGCTGGATGAGTTTAGCGGACACTTTTCTCCTGTCGCTCGGTTTCTGCACCGATGGAAGAGGAAAACCGAGGTAATGATGCCTTTAACTTCGCTTTCTGTATGTGTGGACGAACAACCTGCCTGCTGCTTCAAGGGGAACTTTAAACAGCCAACTGAACACACATATTTCTTTTATCTGCTGCCGAAAATGAGCCGCAATCCAGATGTGATCAGATAGAGATAAGGTGCATGTGTGAAAATCAATTGATCGATAACTTGTATTAATCCATGATAGTATCCCGTTTGTTGTTCTGTTGTCCCCCATACCAAACACAGGGAATTAACATGCTGAAACATGACTTTGACAATCCTATAAAGTATAAAGTTTTTAAGGAAGCAGGGTAAAAGTTACATTTAGGTTCTTCATAATGAGTCACATGGGGTTTTGGTTGTGTCATCAAAGTTACATTCTCAATTTACCACGATCAACAGGTGATAACTTCTTGCAATACTAAATGAATCCCCTTAGAATGATGTAGGTAGGTCAAGGTATGCTCAGACTTACTGCAGTATGTTTGATATGCAGTATAAGATGGCCTTCATCTCTGTTCTTATCTATGGAAATGATCCATTCACCCAAATTAGCTTAAAAATAGAGACAATATGTTTTTTGCTCAATTTTTTTTGGTAATTTGGTTGACCTGAGCTTTTGATTTGCCCTCAGAAGATGTTTCACAAATCAGAATGTTTGGTACACTGTATGGTATTTGGTGAGATGATAGTATGCAGTGATATGCTACAGTCTCTGCAGTGATATAGACGTGATAACTAATGTTGAATTATCCAGCAAGATCAATAGCGCACAACTGATGCTAGATTTTTGACCGATGCCATTATTGATCCCTGAGGTCAGTGTCTGTGAACCTTTGCAGTCGTGCGGTTGGTTAGTTGGGGACAAGTTTACGTTTGAGTTTAGATAATCCAAAAGGAAAAGGCCAAGAAAGGGTTCAAGTCTGTAGTAGTTTAAACTCCAGGTTCATCACCATTCAGCATGATGTATTTGAAAGAAACATAGTTTTGGGGTATTTTGATATTAATCTCTAGGTCAAAGTCACCTTTGTTGTCAATTCTGCCAAATGTGCAGGACACACCAAGGAGTGAAATCTCATCCCCTCAAACCCATGTATGAAAAGAGATTAACATTTTTTTTTAAAAAAGCAATAGATGAAAATGTAAAGTGGTAGACAAGGAAGACAATGAAAACAAGGCACAGGCTAGAACTACTAGTCTTTCGTAACTACAGATGCACTGATTGTGAAGTTTTGGGCCGAGACCAAAACTGATTTTCAAAAGACGTTACGTTATTATGTAATGTCTTTTTTTTCACATTGGTAGTTTTTTGTTCATTATAGAAAGTAATAAAAAAATACCTGCTTAATACAATGTATATTGTGTTTAACCGTCAGTACTCTTCTTTTTGTTTTGTTTTTATGTCTGTTTTCCCCCCTTTAGACAAGAAAAATAAAAAAATAAAAATATGTATATGCTCTATATATAGACCATAAGTGTAACAGTGATTTTTTTTTTTCATTAATTGTGTCTGCCCATTCTTTTATGTCTATTTTTATTCTAAATAAATACTTATAAATGTTTCCCATCAAAAAGTCAGCTTTACCTGGAATAAATGTTTCGAGGTGATTAGGGCATTCTCAAAATATATGCCAATGGTTTGCATCCCGACCCTCACAGCCTCTCCAGCATTTAGTGTCTTCACCTGTGTATCGAATTTTTAGCTTTGGCGTTATAAAAAACTTCCTTAAACATTTCCATGCAAACTCCCTCTGTATGTGTGAGCTAGTACATTTCAATTGTAGTTCACAGTAGCTAAGCCATTCCTTCTTTGTTATCTCAGTCTCTCTGTTTCCCATTTATTTCTGATAGAGTCTGCTGACCACATGTTTTAGTTTTTTTTGTCAGGAAACTTTTATACATTCTGAAAATAGTACCTTTGTTAGATTCACATGCCTTAGACATGCTTAGAATGCCTTTCAACACTGGATCTTCCCAATCTATTGGATGTTTTTTATTACATTTATTAAAGTATATATGTATTTTTAAATATCTATAAAAATCTTGTACTAAAGAAAAATCTCTTCTTGGAGTTTGAACGTCCCTTAATTGCCCCTTGTTTGTCATCTATCTATGTTTTCTGAGGTCTAGTTGATTATGTTTAAAGTCAGGGTCATGTTCACTTCATCTAAACTGCCTAAAATGGGGAATCCTTGATTAAGGTCTTTTCAGTGTCCTTCCTTTTTGCATTATAATCTTGATTACATACATTTTAATAGAGGCCTGATTTGGGTTGAGTAACAGCCATCCCTCCTTCTTTTTTGGTGAGTTGCAATGTCGTGAATCACACGCCAGATTTTTTCCCATTCAATCAATTGCTGTAGGAAGGGTATTCATCTTAATAGACATAATTATATTGCAGCTTGTTCCCACCTCAGGTGAAACCGATCTTCAAGTTCTCTTAGAGGAACATAATTTGAATTCAGAATTTGTGCTTTTTGGATGTTTAGTTTATATCCCACATATTTACCAAATGATTCCAATAATTTGAATAGTTCAGGAAGAGATTTACAGAGTTCATTTAAATACACCAAAGCACCGTCTGAACCTTGTGGTCATCATTATTGATGAGAATTCCTTTGGTGATATGAAGTACAAAGAAAAGTGGTGCCATACCAGCCCTGTTTAACATCTTGTTTTGATTCGATAGTTTTTGGGGGTTTTTTTCCGTTCGTGTCCGTTTTCTTAAATTTGTGCGTTTGGATTATTATATAGAGAGCTGATTCATTTAATACAAATATGAAAACCAGATTTCTAAAGAACCCTGTACAAAAACTCCTAGTACGTCCAAACTGACCAATGGAATGTGCACATTTTGTTCTTGAATATGGCTTTATATATGCAGATAGTGTCTAATATTGTCGCATGGTTGTCTTTGTGAAATAAATCCTGTCTGGTCTGTATGGATGAGCAGGGGAAGGACTTCTTTGACTCTTCTTGCAAGAACGAGTATGAGTATAATTTATAATCATGTGTGTTATGTTATGTTGAGAACTGAAATTGGTCTAAATGAACCGCAGTCTAATTTATCTTTTCCTCTCTGGGTATAACTGGTATTGTGGCCTCTTTCCATATTGGAGGGACGTTACTTTCTTTTGGCTTAGTTTTAATGTGGACACGAGGGTTTTATACCATTCAGAGCAAAGTCCATCTGATCCTGGTGACTTGTTAGTTGTTTAGTCTAGAAATCGCTATATTCAGTTCTTCTTCTGTTATATCTGCCATCAATCTGAGTATAGTTGATTGTAGTTGTTGGTTCCCTGATTTTGTAAATGGTGTTTTTTTTGCTATTTGGCACATTTGGAAATATGGCAGGGTTGCCACCAGCCAGTAGCTCATGAATGTACCAGCAAAAAAGATCAACCATTGCCATTGAATGTCATTTTGTTTGCCAACAGGCCAATAGCAGTCAAAAAGGAGAATAGCTGCCAGTACTGATGTTCAGCTGATAAATTGCCTTTATCCTTTTTCATGGCTTTTCGTTTTATGCTTCGCAACATTTCAATGGTGACACTTTGTGTCGGTGAAGTTGTGTGTGACAATATTCTGATCTTCATATAACTAGATAAACTAAACTATAACTATATGGAAACCAAACTAATACACAATATGTTAAAGGAATGTGACATGTGACAGTAGGAACATTTTGAAAAATGATGTGTCTGTTAAAGATGTAATACGCAACAATTCTGCTCTAAAATGTCTTAAAACAACTAGACCGTTGTTATATTTTGTCGAGTTATGAACTTATATTATCCCAAATATTTCAACATTGTTCAAACACTTAGCAATCTGTAATTTTACTCAAGGTAACGGTGCATTTTATTTGGTTACCTATTGCTATAACTTCCAGGAGAGAGTCAGCAGAGGAGACTAAGCGTAATGTGAATAAAAATTTAAAACATTACTTCGTCCGTGAACATTTTTGCTTGAGTCACGTAGATAGATTTACATCTACTTCTTAATGCCTTTTGATTTGTTTTGATTGAGAGACCCCTAGTGGCAAAACTTTTGGAAGTTACTGTTGAACATTTCTACTACAGATATAATATATAGAAAAGGAGAGAGAAACTTTTTGGAATACTTCTTCACCATGCTGTCTTTGATTCCCAACAGATGCCTGTGGTGACAACAGTTAGCAGAAACCACAGACCTGCAGAGTGTTCTTCTGCTCAAAACACGATCAGCAGCATCACCCAGCAGAAGGCCTGACGATTGAACTGTGTGATAAAAGTTGAACTTCGGAGAAGCTGTAACTTCATATATTTTCTGAGTTTTTCTCTACCTCGGAAATGCTCAGGAGTGAAAGGAAACCTTTCTCACATGATTTAAGCGGTGAGAAATGTGAATCAGGACAGAAAACACTCGGCTGACGAACAAACCTGAGCAGTCGGACATATTCTTTTGGATGTCGTTTCTTCCGCCCGCACGACGTCACAGATAACAGACGATGTCCGCCGATAACAGCCCGCCGCCGCCGCCGGCCTCCCCCCGGTCTTTCTCCGCCCTCCCACATCATGCGGCCCCGCCCACGCCGTCGCCGTCTCCCAGCCCACCTGCCACGCTCTGCAGCCGACTGTCCAATGGCAGCCAGACAGCCCCCAGCCGCACAAACTCAAGAGGTTCCATCCATGGCATATCCTTCCTGCTTCAGATTGGACTCACAAGGGAGACGGTCACCCTCGACCCCGGGGACCACTCACTGTCGGCTGTCAGGGAGCTCGTCTGCTCCATCGTGGACCAGAAGGTAAATATAACTGTTTTTATTCTATTATTTATTCTATTATTTTTACCTCTAATCTCTGATGATAACTTAAGTAACACAGTGTGCTTCCATTATTTAGTTGTTATTTTTGTTCAGATTCACATGAACCCGTCTTTACAATCAGTCGCAGAGTTTTGTTGTAACCTGCAGCTTCTCAGACTTCTCATGTAGCTCAGGCATCTGTTCTCAGCTCCACTTTATCTCTCACCATCTACTGGTTTACCCCCCGCACCACCTGTCTCTGCTGCACCACATGCAGTTCCCAGCCCTCCACATTCTCACACACACACACACACACACACACGCACACTTTGCAGGAAACCAAATGAATTCACCTGTTTTGCAGGGCATGACGACAGAGACAGAAAACCCAGATGATGCTATTGTCTCATCTCCTTCCAATATCTCCCACTGTTCTTACTTTTACAACCTTTCAGTAATTTATTGATTAATGAGTTGATTGATAGATTGTTGGGAGTGTTTGTTGAGATGTTTGGCTCTGAACCAAATCGCGTGACAGATTTGTTGTCAGATACTTTCACTTGTTGTCTCCTTTCGCCGGCTGAGGAAAGGTCTGTTCACAGGGAATGTCACTTCCTGGTTGGTGTTGCTTTGTCAGCGCTCTTCACTTCCTGTTTCACAGCTGTGTGTTCTGTTGGAGGAGCAGCAGGGTGGTCCGTTTGTTTCTAAGTGCTGCTTACTGTTTCTCAGATGAATGTGTCTGATTGAGAAACCTGGTGTGGTGATGTCAGCGGTTGCAAACATGTCTCACAAAACCATAAATCATTTTCATTATTATTTATTTTAGAAATTCACATGAAGAGGTGCTTCAGAAGAACTGAAATGATCTATCGAAAGCTGAAGTTTGTGAGGACGAGGTTAACTGACTGCACAGTTTTGTGGTTTTTCTTTCTTTTCCAAGTTGCAGGTGTGGTAGCTGGTTATGAATGTAATGAACGATGACGTGATGTGATATCAGCATTTTTGATTGGCTGTTGCATCATGTTATCTGTGAATGTTCATCTCAATCATGGCTGCAGCCAAATATGACTCTCATTATTGATAAAACTGACCCGTATATTCAGTTTAAAATCAACATAATCAGTTTATCTCATCAAAATAGTTGCCAAAGGCCGCACCACTCGACTGCACACACATTGCTCCAGCCGGAACCAGGCCTGGGCAAGGTTACCTCTTCTATATACGTCATCACATTGTAACGTGGTCGCGGCACAATGCAGAACAACACAGAGAACATGACTAACTTAACTTGTGACTTATTCTGCTTTGTTTGGGCCATGGACGGCCCTCTCACATTCCTGAGTTTCTTGATTGTGCAAGGCGGTGTAATACGCATGATTATACTTCATTTACACTTTGCACACCCATGCTTGTGCTTGTTCATGAGCAACCATACTGTGCCGAAGCACAGCTCTTCTGACCGTGCCAGGGCGCTTGAGCATGGTATGGAGTGCTCACACTAGTCAAACAAACAGGACTTTTGGGGTCAAACATTCTTGGGCACCGTACAGATTGCCTAGTGTGAGTGCGCCCTGAGTACCAATTACAAGGGCAAATAAATCCATTTGTACTTTTCCACCAGAAAAAAGTACAAATGCATGAATTGGAACCTTTAAACAGTTTTTTAAATTATACAGTAGGACAAGTCATCAGTATTTGGTGAAGGTTCTAGTTATCCAGGTCATGGTAATTCTAAGCTCTATATTGTAGGCAACTGGACAACTTCATATCCTGCAAGTAACCAGTAACTAAAGCTGCTAGATATTTCACTCTGAAATGTAGAGGAGAAGAAGTTTAAAGTACCAGAGAATAGAAAATAGAAAAATGCAAGTGAAGCTCAAGTGCCTGAAACTTGTACATGAGCACAGCACTTGAGTAGATGTACCCTGTACATTTGTACAGAAAGGGGAAAAAAAGAAAAGGAATAAATGAAAAGAGAAAAACATCCTGAATTAAAACAAAAACAAACATAAGTAAAGAAAAACATACACAAAAACAAATTAAAGTAAAAAAACAGAAAACAAAACAAAGTATTGTTACACAGAACATTTGAATATCACAGCTTCTTTCTAGTTGTAAAACTTGCAGCAGGAACCTTCAGTAGGACGACATGGTGGAACTACAAAATGACATCATCACTGGAATTTTCTTGTTCCTGCTTTTGTGTCCACATCACGGAGCTGTGAGCTGTTGCTGTGGGTGGATGGAAGCTACAGGTCTGATTTACTGCTGTTAACGTCACCTCGCCACTGCTGTCAGTGTTTGTGTGTGTGTGTGTTTAGTGGGGTCGGGGCGGCGGTAAGGAAGTGGGGAAGTTCCCCTCCCTTGTAGGTCACCACATTGACCACCCCCACCGTACAAACAACACAGTCCCATCCTGAATTGTGTAATGAAACTTTTTACTCAACCTTTTCTATCAGTGTTGACTCGGTATGTTATATGAAAGTGGAACTGACGAACCTACAGAGTTCTCACCAACTCTGCAGCTCTGCAGAGATTTTCAGCCTATTTCAGCTCATTGTTTTGATTAAATGGCACATTTACCTTGTTTCCAGCAGCAGCAGGCAGCTATTTACTCTGTACACCACCTGCCTACCACCAAACAGCAAAAAGTTGGGGGATTATAAATGAGTTTACCAGTTGGTTCAGAAAGTAAAAGAAAAACATGAAGCAGTTCAAGAGCTAGATATTTTTCATTTTCAATCGAGAGCAAAAAGACGATTGAATAGACTTCACAGGGATGATCATTTTGCTCTGTGTCTGCTGTATGTGGAACTAGTCATCTGATTGCCAACACGTAAGCTAGAACAACTTTATAAAGTGATCATGAAGATGGTGTGGCTGACAGTTCCTCAAGTGAGTAAAAATAAGTGAATGCAGCTTTAAAAACGACCTTCAAATTTAGTGTTTTGTCTTCTTGGCGCAAATAAAAAATCTCCCAGCACTGGGGTTGTGTGCCGTTCGTATCAGAACCAATACTGGCTCCAGTAACTGGAATGTGGTCATGGTACTTGGTGCTACCTTTTTGCGAAGCGTTATTCTTTTTGTGATAACAAAAAAGTAATTATCTAAAATAACAGCGTGTTTCATGCCTGGAAAAATGTGAAGCAAACACTTCAGTGAAAAAAGTGATCTCAAACAACAACGTACCGAGCGAGTAGTGGCAACGGTTGTATTTATAATTTTATGGCGACATGAAGATGCTGCGGTCGGTAGCTCCTTCCAGTTGAGCTCCATTTTTGTTCTTTGCCGTTTTTTCCGGCTTTATTGCTGAAACATGTATTGCCCATGGCAAGATATATTGTCATCATTATTGGAGAAGAAAGCGGGTGTTTAGGATTAAGAACAGCAGACGATGGACTGTGCTGACAGAGCGCAGGACTTCAGCTGGACAAGGAGAGTTGGACTCTCTATTTATAACCTTGATTTCAAACACAGTAACATCTTAAGCTTTTAGATACATTTTGTGTTTGACCTGGTTAGAGGTGTTGCCCTGATTAGCTTTGTCTTCTGCATTAAAGATATTGCAGCAAGTGTTGGCATAGTCTCGCTCTCTGTCTTCTCTCTCACCCACATCCTCTCTCAGGTCCTGAAGGTTGGCACTGGTTAATTTAAGGGGAATTCAAGAACTTGGTTATATCCAACCCTGCACAATATGATACATTTTGTTTTAGGGATTTATTGTGAGTGATTTGCGACCTTGTGAATGACCTGCGTTATGACATCACTTTTTGTGGCTGTTTTTTTTTAGCTTCGCTGATGGCAAGTAAGTCATCTCCAAGTCCAACATTAATAAACAAACGTAAAAAAGTTTCCCTCTAGCACTCCTTTTGAATCTGAAAATTACAGTAACACATGTTGTAGAGTACTAATATTGAGGGATGTAGTTTTCATTCAAGCTCACTTAATTCATGTCCCAGAAAACAGCAATCAGTCAGAGAAACTGAACTGAACTTTCATGCATCATTACTCCTGTAAGTCCCTGTGAGTAAAGGAAAAAATGCCATCTTGGTTAATTTGGAAGTTTGGGAATTAGTGAAGAAGCGCAGGCAAGTGTTTCGATTGGTAATGATAAACCTGGAGTCTCTTCTTTCTTTTGGAAAGATATACCTGTGTTATTACAGGTAAAAGTTCTTGCAGATGTTAGAAAGGGTACCTGCTAATTTGGTTCCATCCAAAAAAAAAACAGTGATTATTTAATCACAATGACTGTTTCTCAGAAATGTTTTTTTATTTAGTTTAACTGATATGAGATTAAAATGTATAATGAATCATTACGATGTAAACATGTTAAAGAAAGACTTCAGTAAAACAAATTCTGTAACACAAAGATGAAAAATATACCGAGATGGGATATAAAAGACTGTAAATAAATAAAAGTAATTAAAATGCTCCCTGAACCATCATTTAAACCATAAAACAGCTTCTCTGTCCGTCGTCAGCGGCAATGAGTTCTCTGCTCAGCTGGTTTCCACGGTTACCAAGGCCAGGCGGCGGTTAAGGTAGAGACATGAATGATGTTGACAGAGAGAGATTTCAGTGTTGTTATATAGACGCTTGACCCACCTTTAACTATCAACTCCAGAATGTGTTAATTTGCACTTAAATTTCCTCGTTATCATCTTTGAACTCATTATTTTACAAAAAAGAAACAAAGGAAAAATAATCAGTTTATTCAGTTCGTCACTGGTAGCGATGAAACCTTGTAAATAAATGTATAGAGAGGATGAAGTTACATTCATTTTGCAGGCTGAATCATTTATAGATCTGAGTTTTCAGCTGACATCCTGCTTGAGTTACAAGGACGCAGCGTGAATAAGTTTCTATCTTTCTCCTTCTTTTCTCTTCCACTGTTATCTTCGCTCTGCTCAGCTAGATAAATCACTACCTGGATCAGTATTTTTAAAGCCTCGAAGACCGGGTTGTCCAAACTTTTTCTCCTTGCGAGGCCTAAAACTGAGATAATGGGCCAAAAGCAAACACCTGTTGTATTGTATTTTTAAGGGATAGGTTCACCCAAAAATGAAAACGCAGTCATTATTTCCTCTCTTCCATGCCGAGGACTTGTTTTAAAACGTAGGAAACTACACAAAACATAAAACAGCTCATCTGGCGCTTATATCTGTCATTATCTCTTCATAAATGTGAGGATTTGCTAATCAGCACTAGAAATGTAGAACTCAGACTGATGGGAATGTCAGTTTTGCACGTTTTTAGGCCATTAAGTCTGACATTTACATCTGAAAGTCTCGCAAGTCCCAGCTCTGGTCAATAGATTATCAAAACATCCTTTAAGGAGGTTGAGAAATGAATGAATCAGATGATTTATCAGATGATCAGATTCCTGTTTCTGTCTTACTCCCACATTCCAGTCTTCCCTCTGTGTGTACAAATGATGCCTTTTTAAAAAGGTCAGATAAGATGAAACTTTGAATCATTTTCCTGCCAGCAAAATGTTATCATCAGAGATAAAGTGATCAAAAGGTGATTGAGGATGACTGAAACTGGATTATATTAATGATAATGATGATACAAAAGTACAGGCAGGTGGATTTGTCTTCTTTAATGTGGGTTTTAGATGTGATTCATCGTTGAATGACGAGGTTTAATTTTCTTTTACCTAACATGTTACGTTGACAGCCATTAGGAGCGTCTGCCTGACACTTATTTCAGCTCTTTTAACTTTTCATAATCCTGGCTTAGCTTTTTGAACTCCATCCTGAACGGCACTCACAGCCTCTGTCTGAAACTATCTTGTTTTAAAATCCTGTTACAGTTCCTCTTTAATTTCTCTGACCTGCCCTCGTCACCTAACCTGTCCAGGTAACAGTTTGAGTGAGAAAATGCACATCTTAACAAGACCCAAGCTGCAGTTCCTCACTTCTCTCTAGACATAGATATATGTCTATATGTATGTATGTATGTATTTGTGTATTTATGTATGTATGTATGTGTGTGTGTGTGTGTGTGTGTATGTGTGTATGTATGTATGTATGTATATATGTGTATATATATGTATATATGTATATATATATGTGTATATAAATATAAATATAAATATAAATATAATATATATATATATATATATATATATATATATATATATATAAAATATGTCATTTATTCTGCAGGATGTTTTTCTCAACAAGTTAGCTTGTGAGCTTTCTTCAAAAACAGTTGTCTAGTTCTTTGTTTTCTTGGATTTTCAGAAGCCCTGTCAGTCAGTGACAGGGAGGCATTGTTTATGTTTTGACGGACAGGCTAGACGCACAATTGGGGGAAATATCATACATTTTTTGAATGTCCAATAGCCCACCACTAACATTTTGTCATAGTCATTATCAGGGGCTTTTATGTCCTGACAACTTCTGGTTTAGCAAGTCTACCTTATAAAAATGAAAATGTTAATTACAGTTAACTGGCTCAGTCGGTGGCTGCTCAACATGGAAGATCGAATATTTCCCTACCTGTGAAGTCAAGTTTTTTTTTGCTTTTTTTTTTTCATAGGAATGATCAGGGCTCCACTGCCAACGCTGTGTCTAGATTTATATAACTTGTCCTTGGTGGACGCATATATACTTCGCTGTGAGAAACTATGTAGAGTTTAAGATGTGCACCTGAATGCGTCATTAAGTCCATCTGAGTGACAGACTCCGGTACTGTCAGACAGCAGAGGACAAAAAGCAGAGATAAATCTACGTCGATGAACGCCACCAAAACGCTGCAGAGACGCTCAGAAGAGTTCTTTATTAAATTACTTTCAGTACAAACTGTGAATGTGGCGGAGAGTCTTATGAGATTTACTCACCAAACTGAAATCATGTCCTCATTTGGTACTTGGCAGACTCGTTTTCTGACTCAGATATTCTTATAACCACATTTACAGTGGTTGTAGAAAGTGTGTACTGGAAAAACGGATGCTTTATGTATCTGCGACTTTAGGAGCGTTCTGTTGGAACATGCATGAACTCAGTAACGACACACAACACTCTCTTTGCTCTCTTGAGCAGTGAACTCCACAACAAAAGAAACAGTTGGCTCCTTCTTGTGAGCCGCAACAAGTTTGCAAGAGAAAATCAATGTTTATTTACAAATAATACCAAAATGATGGGAGTCTGGAGGCCAAAATGAACAGAAAGTTTGAGGAAGTCTGGTCTAGCCACACAGTACCCAGAACTACGTTTCCTAAATTAAGAGAAAACTACATAAACTCTCAATGAAACAAGCAAGAGTGGCCACATTTCCAAAATCACGGTCTCTGTCATAGTAACTCTGAGAGTCCTCTGTGAAGATTTTTTCTGTATGGCCAAGTTGCAGCAGAATTAATCCAGAGGAAACACGGAGGTCACTTTAACGTACATACGCATGTGCACACACGAACGCGTACAGTCACACACTGAGGTATGTGAGGAGGAAGTACTGTATGTTATTGTGGTAATAGTGACAGATGTGGAACATAGAGTACCGTCTGTGTTCAGTGTGTGTCATCCTTATAGAGATGCTGTAACGTTGAGCCGATAAACTCTTGTCTTCTCTCTCTGGAGGTAGATCAGGACACTAGAGCTGATACGATTAGCTGATTAATCAATTTGTCAATTAATCAGTTAGTTTTTAAGTCCATTTTTCAAGAAAATTCTCGACATGAACTGGCTGAGTTTGTATGGAATGATTGTTTGTCCAGTACTTTGATTTATGATCAAATGCCGACAAAATCAACGACACTCTTCTCAGCCTCAGCTGCGCTTTGTGTTTACTGCTGATTACCGAACCCTCACGCGCTGACATCCAGGTGTTAATGTTTTTACATTCATAACATTCAGCAGTGATTTGAGCTTTTTAAAACGTGGTTGAATGAAACTCCCCCGCACTCACACACTGACAACCTTGACCCACTCAGCACTGCTTCCTGTTGTTTCCTGAACGAGGTGACAGAGCGAGCGGATGCAGGGAAAACAGGCGCGCTGCTGTTTACCTTCATATTTCCCATCAGTCCCTTTTAGCGTCGTCCCTGCAGGCTTATTGCACGTGTACGTCGAAAGAGTTGAAGAGTTTTATTGGAGCTGAAAGGCTCTTAGCTTTCTGCAGCGGAAGGGAAGGGCTGTTTTAATCTGTTTGTGCTCTTCTCACCGCTGCTGGTTCAAGTTATAAACTGCTGTCAGATGTTTGGCGAAAAATGAAATGATAAGCTGCTGTTTGTACGTCACAGAGAGAGGCTGTTCAGACCTGGTGTTAGGATCTCAAGTGGACGGCTGTACAGGTGTGAATGCCCTCAAGACGCATTCAGGACAGAGTCGGTATGCGCCACATATGACTTTGAAGGACTACCTACTCAACTGTGTTCTGTGAAAAAGGAGCAGATGTTGTGAACACACTGTCTGTATCAAGTGATGCAGACGTTGAAGTAGTAACCACAGTATCACCAGACTCCCTGAACAAATCATGCAATTTAGAGAGTTGTGGAGTGAAAAGAAATGTATCAAACTTTGCAGAGCACCTACGGCAAACTCTAAATCATTTGAGCCTTCTTGCATATTAAGTGTGTCAAATTTTACAAATACTGTAAACTATAACCCTCTTTTCAAGGGAGTCGGGGGACTTTCTTCACCGGTGTCAAAGAAGTAGCCGATTACTTGTTTGACACCGATGAAGAAAGTCCCCAGACTCTTGAAAGTTGCTCAATTTCAACTTCATAAACTTATGAATAAACACTGTCTATAGCAAATTCTAAGTCATTGGTGCCTTCTCATAAATTTGGCTTTAAATGTCAGTTTTTCACAGCATCACTGCATCAGCCTCTCTGCTTCCATGTATAAAGTGCATCTTATCTGCCAACATTTAGCAAGGGATTTCACCCTGTATTGCATTAGGTAAGAAACAATAAGTTGAACAACTCTATGAACTTTTGGAAACACTGTCTTTGACAAATTCTTAATTAGTTGAGCTTTCTTGTAAATTCGGCATTACATACAAAAAAAAAAGTTGTTTCTTTCCTTGTGAAACTTGTGTTTACCTGCAAACATTTAGAAGCTGTTTGAACACACTGATATTACCATTTACATCAGATTTATGAAAGGAGACAACATATTATTGATGGTAAACATGTTTAGATACAGATACAGTCAACTATAACCACTTCTTTGTTGTCTGTGGAGGACGATGCCAAACTCCCTTATAAAATTGTTCAATTTTGTGAGTTGTTGAGTTGGATAAATGTTATGAACGCTTTTTCTTATATATTCTTAACTGTTTGGGCCTTCTTGTTAAATCTGCAAATGTAGTGTGTAATCTTCTTTCTTTTTTGTGTGAAAAAGTGTCTGTTTGTCCCAGTGATACATGCAAATAATACATTTTTATGTGCATATAGAGCAGGCAAGTGAGATCTGATCACAAGTGGTCACTCCAGACGCATGTCCATCCTTAACATTATGTCACATTACAGATTTAAAGTTATGAAAGTAATTCAAGAAATTTGCGCATTAAGAAGATTAAATCATGACATTAAGTTCATGAAGCAGTTGTGTGTTTTGTGTGTGTGTTTGTGGACTGGATGTTTCCTTTTGAGAATCGGGATTAAAGGGCTCCATGAACACTTAATCTCTGCAGCACTCATGCCATTATCAGGAAGGCTAAGAGGTGATGGATATGCTTTTGGCTCAGTAAAAACAACTGAAGTTAGAAACACAGACCTCTCTCAGCCCCCTGCTCCAGCTCCTGCATCAGGGTGAAAGGTCACGACAGGGCCTGGAGGTTTTGGCCCCTGCAACCCTGAGGACCAGAGACTCTGGAGGCGTCAGAAGTATGGCTCCAGTTCTGTGAGGCAGTTGAGTTAGAGAATGTGAAAGGGATTGTGCGTGTGCGTGTGTGTGCATGTGCGTGTGTGGAGGTTAAGCCCGGTTGATGGAGGATTAACCATAAAGAGGGGATCAGTGTGTATTAAACACACACTCTTGTCCATTAACAGAACTCTTAGTGTATTTCTCTGCTCACCTCAGAGAATGCGGCAGCTGACAACTGCCTCTAACGTGATTGGACGGAGTCCAAATGCGTCGTCATGGCAGCTGAACAGAAGTGTTTTCACTTCTGGTTCAGGCCTCACCCAGTCCTCATGAAGGGCCTTTTTTTTCAGCTTCCTGCTTTGTCATGGTTTCATAGCTGCTGGAGAATGAGAGGACAGGCAGACACAGAGCTGTTTGTCCTGGTGCATTTTCTTTACTTATTTCGTAACTAGAATTTAATTAGATCACAAAGAATGATTGCTGATAGTTTTCCAGGAACGGCTTTGTTCAAACATATCAATTAGGATGATGAAAAGATGTAAGTGGTTTGCTAGTTTTGCCAGAGGCAAAATAAGTAGAGACATAAGATGACAAGAAGGAGAAGAAAAAAAAACACCAAGAAACACAAAACAAGCATAAAGAGTTGCACAAAGTTGACTAAAAATGACTACAGGTGCAAAATGGCTTGAAAGTGACACACGAAGAGATACAGAAAGACATAAAATGAGCATAAAGAGATGGAGAATGACCACAAAAACACACAGAGATAGAAAATGGCCACAAAGCGACTAACAATCGATTCAAAATGACCAGAAAGAAACACAAAACAACCTCACACACAGAATGACCTCAAAGTTGACTAGAAATATATGCAAAATGATTAGGAAGCAAAGCAAAAACACCACATAGACACAGAACATCCATAAAGAAACACACAACTAGTAGAAAGAAGTACAAACTACCACAGACATAAATCAGCCACAGATGCACAGAACTAGTAGAAAGAACACAAATAAATACAAAACTACTAGGAAGAGATGTAAAATGAGAGAGTGAGTGGGAGAAGACTAATGACCGCAGAAAGACTGAGAACAACCACAAGGAGACACAAAAATGCAAGGGAGAGATGCAAAATGACTACAGACATAAGACAGCTACAAAGAGATGCAAAATGACAAAAAAAAAGGTGCAAAACAACTTAGAAGAGATGATGTTGTTTGTTTTTTGTTAGTTTTTTTACACCACTTCAGTCCGGGGCTGTCATGTGTCTGTGCTTTTATGATACATTCGTGTGCTTCAGTTTAGAGAAGGATATTGTGAGAGTTCAACAGAACTGAGCTTGTCCTCGAATGCTGAGAGAACTCTTCCATTATAAAACCAACACTATGACTTTTCTATCCTCACTTAAAGATCAGACCGATCCCTGTATTTCCATCTGTTATTGTCTGTTTGTTGGAGCAGTGGTGTGTAGCCACGTGGATAATGACTGCTGGGTGTCAGTGACAGGACCTTAGCCATAATTCATGATGGATGTTTTGTGTGTGTGTTTGTGTGCGTGTGCGTGCGTGCGTGCGTGCGTGCGTGTGTGTGTGTGTGTGTGTGCGTGCATGCGGTATATTCAATGCAATCCGTGCAGCTTCTGCCTTGTCACCTGGCTTCCTGCTGTCAGTGTGTGCTGCGGGATCCAGGCTGCATGCTACCTGCACACTGCTAACATCCTGCTAACACCGACAGCAGCTCAGGGCAGGAAGCTACTTCATCTGCCTGTCTGCAGGCTGCAGACTCTGCTCAAGCCCGAATCCAGTACACACACTTTGATAACAAGGAGTAGAAGGAAGAGATGCCAAAAACGACTAGAAAGAGACCTAAAATAAACACAGAGACGCAAAAAGACTACACACATTCAGATTGAAACATTTGACTCTTTCACTGTGGAAGTTTTAACAGAATGAGAGAGGACGCCTGACGAGGGCAGTGACCCAGACTTGAACATTTCACAGTTTGTAAGGTTCTTTATAAAGAGGATCTGGCAGCAGGGAAATCTCCATGTTTCAGAAGCTTTAAATCTAAATCAGATTTAAGTTGGAGTTTGTCCGCTGGAAGTTTCCCGGTGTGGTTTTTCTCCGAATGTGTTTCACCACACATCATGTGTTCCTCTTATGAAAAGGTTAGGTAATGGTTAACTCAGCTGCACTGACACCAGAGATGAGGTCATGTGGAAAACTCTGCTCATACTGGTTATCAGGACATAACATTAGAGAGGTCAAAGGTCAGCAGGTTGGAGAAGTGCCTTGCTCATGAGCCATGGATTAAGATAAAAAGATACGTTTTTTTTTTTGGCTTTTTTTATGTTTGATTTTCTCTGATTTTGTTTTTTCCCAAGCATCAGGAATCAAGTCAATTGATTATTTGTTTTTTGATAGTGGGGTGTTATGTGCCTTTTGAGGCAAATTTATGATAAGTGATTTTGGGCCACATAAATATAATTGACTTTATTTGTCTCTTATTTAATATTGAAAATCTCTTTGATATAAGATATACAGCCTAGATTTGGCCAAAGCAGTACAATGTAATGGGCACTGAGATGCACAGTGGTTATCACCACTGGGTCTATTTCAAACCATTTATACCACAGTATGTCTGAGTTTTAATACTTTAAGGCATAATGAGTCTTCGTGGGCAACACAGCCAATCAATGATCAGGAATGGTTTATTGAACTTTTTTTTCATTATTTGGTGAAATTGAAATGATTCGATGAAGTACTTTGATTTGTCAGTTATGTCATTTGGTGGATTAAACAAAAAGCAACAAAAACATTCACATTTGGCAGATTTTTAAACTTCATTTATTTTTTCCTATACTATTCCTATATATATTTTTACTTCTCCTATATCTCCTGTCTTGTCATTTTTGCATGTGTTCATGAAGTGCAGTCACACTGTTTACAGGTAGCTGCCAAGTTTGTGCTCAAGTCATAACATTAGGAGTACTGATAGCAGTAACCTCACTCGGTACACAAGACTCACTGACGACCTCTTTCTCTTCCTCAGTTCCCTGAATGTGGATTTTTCGGGATGTATGACAAGATTCTGCTCTTCCGCCACGACCTGAACTCGGACAACATCCTGCAGCGCCTGACCTCAGCGGACGAGATCCACGAAGGTGACCTGGTTGAGGTGGTGCTCTCCGGTAAGAAGCTAACTCTAGACACTTGAGATGTTTACTCAGGTACTCCTCATATAGGTGAAGCTTAATACAAGTAATATGTTAAGTATGACTTTTGGATTTAGGTTCTTTTTACAACACTGTTCACAATAAATGCACGCACTTACCAGATGAAGATATTTACGACAGGAGGTGGCGGTGTTCATACTGCTTTTGTCTACAGGGGCCGCCAGAATCAACAAAAACTGAAAGTTCCTTTTAGCAGCTTTAAGTACTGGACAGATTAAAAGTTTGATCTGATGACGCTAATATCTGAACCAAATATCATGGGTATCAATTCAAAATTTGAGAATCTAAATACAAAACCAAATTGATTAATACCTAATCTTTATTTGGTTGAAGTCAAATGTGTAGAATTAGACCAATTCATTTCTATCATCATCATTATTATTAGTCTAACAGTTATTTATTTGTGCATTGACAGTACACTCTCTCAAGTCTCAAGTCAACTTAAAGCAGTTTATATACTTATTTACTTATTTATTTTCATGGTTTGTTTTGTCTCAGCTTCCCCTCCTTCTGTTAACCCACCTCTGAGCGAGAGCGCTGAGGTCGCCTTGTTTTCGTTTCCTTCGCTGCGGCATCGCCCCAGGTCACCCCGTACACTTCAACCATAATATTGTGTATAGGATTGTCATTTCCTTCGTCGTGTCAACGGGTTGGGTTGTAAAAACTAAAGCTGACACCTTCACAGCTGAACACCGGGCCGCTGAGCAGCGGCAGGTTTAAATTACACGGGAGGAAGAAAACAAAGTTGCAGCCTCGAACCGCATCGGGCTCAAACCCGCGACCACTTCCTCCTCCTCCTGCTCCTGCTGCTGCTGATGCAAAACCCTGCAGAGCTTCAAGAGTTTATTTCTCTGTTAGTATGTCTGCCTCTGGTAATAGAACATGTAACTCACGCCTGATGGAGAACAGACTCAAAGAGAAAACAAGCTTTAGGGAGGGCTGCAGCCAGAGATTATTTTCATTATCGAGTAATCTGCTGATTATTTCCCAAAATAACGTCAAATTAAATCAAACTAAATCAAATCAAATAGTTTCTTTTGTCCAACCAAGAGTCCAAAACCCAATGACTCTTCGTTTATTATCATAAATGACAAGGCCGTCGTAGCAGAATGAGAAACATCCCGTGTAATCTCATGCTTTTTTTACTCCTTTGTGTCTGTTCATTTCAGCTCTTGCCAAAGCCGAGGACTTCCAGATCCGACCTCACACGCTGTATGTCCACTCCTACAAGGCACCGGCATTCTGCGATGACTGTGGGGAGATGCTGTGGGGGCTCGTCAGACAGGGCCTCAAATGTGAAGGTAAGAATGTGGAAACAAGACGCCAACAAGAGGCCAGGGGGGAATTTAACTCCCCCAGGGTCATGTTATGATGAGTCTGTGGTTTACACCTGCAGTCACATTAATCCTGAATCAAACTACTTTATTCAGCCTGAAGCACATTAAACTGAAGTGTTGGAGGTGGAGTTGATTTGAGATGCATCCAGACTGCGATTGAAGTGTTTCAATGTGTACAGATCAAGTATAGTATCAAGCTACAAATCAGGCGGTCGTGGACGAACATAATTGCGTCCGCTGTCTGTGGCGTTCGTTCTCCTTGCAGCTTCATTCTGAACAAAAAAGGTTTTACATTCCACCAGTCTAGAGTAAAGAACCTTCTGTCCCTCTGTTCTACAACTGTTGATCAACAGGGTCTACTAATCTTAACACAGTCAGTGCAAATCACACTCATGCTCTTCCTGTCATTCTGTCTTATTTATGAATTTATTTCAGTTTATACATTTTGTGTAAACAGCTTGAACAAGCGTATTGTTGCCCAGCCGTGGGGCTTTTCCATTGACACTTGAGAGATAAACCCTCTTTGTGGTAGGGGAAAAGCACACCTGCCCCGCTTCTGAGCGAGCTGTGGTGATGTCTCGCAACCTGTGACGAACTCCCTCCATCCCTTGTTTGTTGTGTTTGTGAGGTAGACAGGAGGAAAAGACATTTAAAAAATCTCTGTGTATTCAGCTGTTTGTACTTTTGTTCATGGCAGATTTGAACAGACTTCATAAACACTCAACGGGTCAAATGACGTCACCTGAAAGCTCAGTAGCAACTACAGAAATAGAGAAACATACGCACAGGTGAGAGGCTTGTCAGGATATCTGGTCATTTAAAACAATTCAGACTGGCTTCCTCGCCGTTAAATTTATGAGAGTGTGTTTGTGATGACGTAAGACAAACTTTAACGAGTATAACAGAGACGAATAGGAAGCTACACGTCAGTGACTGTTGCTACACAGTGACGAAGAACTTAAAATTGATTGTTAAACATAAAACTCGACTCCTCTTACCTCCGTCCGTCTGAGAGATCAAAAGTTCAGCTTCTTGGACAAATCCAGTCTGATGTCATGATTGTTTTATTAGATTTAATCAGGTTTTGTTCCTGCCAAGGCTGTGTGAAGTGACTCGTCAGGGTTCAGCATCCACTTTGATTCGCGGCATGTCCCATCTGACCTATTCATCAAGGTCCAGGCGCACGTCCAACACGCACGCACGCACACACACACACACACACACACACCTACACCTACACACACACAGATGTTCACACTGGTTTTAACCCTGGCTGTACAGCAGGATGTCTTCATTGACTCTGTGACTTCCTGCCTCTATTTTTCACATCTTTCATGTCCTGATGTCAGCATTGGAAACCTCAGAGCACCAGAAAATCTTAACTGTAGTGATTCCAACGGAGAAAAGAGACGTTTGATGCTGCTGTCAGCTCAGAAATACGGCCTCTTCTTATATAACTTGTTTGGAGGTTGAAACGATTAAAAAGCTGAGTTTTTGCTCTGACAGAAGAATCTGCCCACTCACTCTGACTGTTGAAGCGAAGGACGAGAAAAACTTGATGGAAGAAAAGGACTTTAGTCACTTGTGTAGCTCAGTTTTAATTTTTGGTAAACAAACTCTGTAACCTGAAGCCACATCCTGAACTCTTTAACAGTCACGTACCTGCATTCTGAAAATTTCTACAGAGACATTTTATTTGTCTCACCATTTTAGACAGTGGTTCAGGTCCTTGGTTCAGATGTGGGTCTGCTACATGGATAAACCATTTCATTTTCACATCTTGAACACACATATCCCTTAATAGGGTTATTCAGGCATCTTGAAATAAATGGTTTGATACTACTACTGGATGGCCTGGGTAACTAGGTGAAATATCACGTGTTATTTCCTCCCAGAAAATCCCAGGGAAGCACGTTGCCTTTTACAATTGCCTCCGGTCAGCATTGGGAGCTAAGTGACATTACAACATTGAATGGAAAAGTCATGTCCTAATTTCTTCAGGAAAAAGCCAACAGGTTAAGTTACAAAAAGAATGGCTCAGGAAATGCACTTACTAGCTATCTTGCCAAGACTTGGATGAGAACATCGATATCCCTCTCATGCTCATGTTGGTGTGCAACTAGAATTTGGAGTTGATTATCTTAATTAACAAGTTGTATCAGGTTTGTTTAATCCTTACATAAATTGAAATGTAAAATTAAGAAGTTCCCATGTCGATCAGTGTCCTGTTTTTTAAATCTGCAGCTGTCTGACGCAACACCGCTGCTGCTCTTTTTCCTGGCTACAAAGCAGCTGGTTAAAGGTCAACGTGGAGGAAACGGTAGTAATATGACATGATTAAAGGTCCAGTGTGTAAGATTTAGGGGCATGTATTGTCAGAAATGGAATATAATGTCCCTAATTATGTTTTCAATGGTGTAGAATCACCTGAAAAAAAGAAATGTTATGTTTTCATTACTTTCACTACTATTTAAATGAGATCTAACAATTATTACATTATCAGTGTTAGAGTTGGAGCCCCGTCCATTCCTAGCTGTTGAGTAGTGCATGAAGCCAAAAAAGCTTGACTATGTGGGATAAGAATTTCCCAGATCTTGTTGTGAGCCCCAAACAGCGGGCACATTAGAGACTTCCACCAACTGAGCTGGCAAACTTCCGTTTAGGCCCCACGGCTAACTTGAATAGGAGTTAAATTATTTAATCTCGCAGCTCGTCAGAATTGTTTCTGAATGTTTCTGGAACAGAGCAACTGAAATTATGATCATGAAATGAGTCATTTCACGAGGTTAGTGAGGCTCAAAGAAATGTTTACACCATTTTACCACTGCTTCTTTCACAATGCAAGTTTATGTGAAAATGTAATATTACCATGTAATGTCGTAATTAGATGGTTAGTTAGCAGGCTTCACTAACCAGTTTCATAAACATTTATTGCTCTAGAGGTGTAAATAATACTCGCTTCATTGATCTGTCTCTTGTCTGAGGGTAAATATATGTGTAACTTGCTGTGGTGTCTGTGGTTGCCAAGAGCTCTGTGCCTTCATGCAGGCTGCTGTATGTTAGCATGCTAACAGGCTAAGCTAAGATGGCGACCATGGTAAACATTATACCTGCTAAACATCAGCATGTTAGTATTACCTTCTTTAGCCAAAAATATTTTGGAACGTTATAGTTTGAGTTTAAACAAAGTTTGGCTGCACAACTTGGGCTTAACTGAGCCACTGCTGAGACAGACGGACTGGTTGATCATATCAGAAGTGAACACCACTAACCAAAAGCCTAACAGCTGGAGAATCAAATGAAATGACTTGACAGCGAAAATAATTGAAACATTTTTTTTTTTTTTCTTTACAGGATGTGGACTGAACTACCACAAACGATGTGCGTTCAAGATTCCCAACAACTGCAGTGGGGTCAGGAAGAGACGGCTGTCCAACGTCTCTCTGCCGGGCTCGGTCATGTCTGTAGCTCGTCCACCTTCAACTGAGTTCACCCCGACGCCGCAGGAGGAGGTACGTTCACCACCGTCACCTAAAGTCTGTCACACCAGTGAACCAACTTCTTGTTGGTTAAGGAGAAAGATGATTTTTTGCTGGGATGTTTTTTTTTTCTCCCTCTTGTTTAGTCTGATTTGTCATCTTTCCTCTTTCCTGTCATGTTTCCCTTCTTCTTAACTAGTTAAATCTCTTTAATCAAGGCTTGGTGGTGACCATGAGTGACCCCACCTTAACTCAGCTGTCTGGCATTCAGACATCACTGACTAGTAGATGTTCGTCTTTCACATTTGTTTTTGTCCATGTGACGTGTCAGTCTGCACGTGTGCAACGTAACAGTGAAAACATGGTTGATTTGGACATTTTATCAACAAGCAAGTGGAATGGATTTGATAATGAAACAGTAGCCCCTTTCACACAGCCGTTTGCATGCGGGGATCCTGCACCAATTCTCCGCACCCTCCCCTGTGTGAAAGTTTCAGATGCGGAGAGGGGGGAAATTTCGCTGCGGCTCTGATCCGCCTCTGGAGGTAGTATCAGGGCCGCATTATTGGTGAGCTGTCCCAGTGTGAACAGATAATCCGGAGGCGCGGAGCGAGGGCGTGTCGGTCTGACAGTCTGCTAACTGCACAGGTCCTTCACTCAACTAAATACAGAGAAATGTCCCACAAAGCAACGTTACAGGACCGAACAAAAGTAACGTAGTAATGTAACTGTCGTTGGCAACTTATATGAGGGGAAAAAAAATACCACAGCTGTACATGGAGAAGCGTCTGTCCTCCTGTCCGTCCTCCCGACTCTTCCTCACATTTGTGCCCAAAAAACAGCATCCGTCACCAGCAAAAAACTTTAACTCACCGAGTGTTTGTGACGAAAATAAATCACCGCGACCGTCAGCCCTCCCGACGGAGACTTCAGGGAACTTTACCCCAGAAAACAGCCTCCGCCCCTGCGAGTGACAGAGTCAGACAACGTCCAGTTTACTGATGGTGATTATGTATAATTATGTAATTTAGCGCGAAAAACTTAACTCCGTCACTTTCCGCTCCGGAGATAATGCGGAGACGCTGTGTAAAAAGGGCTACTGACACGGTGCTCTGATAAAATGATGGATCATGGAGTGGGTGTATTTTTATGATGATGGTGAACTGACCCTTTAAAAAGATGATGAAATAACCATGAAGTTACTGGAATATTTTAACAGCAGCTGATTTGATTCTCATTTGAAACAATGAATGAGAATTTTCATTTCTCTCAGTGTCCAATTGCTCAGTGTGTGTGTGTGTGTGTTTGTTTGTTTGTGTGTGTGTGTGTGTGTGTGTATGTGGGGGGGGGGATAACAGTGTGATGATGGAGCTGATAAAACTTTGTTCCAGTTAGCGTGTAGCTCTGACTGTGACTCATTTTGTTCGGTGGGTTGAACGGGATGGAAAATCCAGTGGTTTGCCTCCAGGCCTCGGAGAGAGCGAGACAGAGATTGTGCGTGCGTGTGTGTGTGTGTGTGTGTGTGCACGCGTGCGTGCATGTGTGTGTGTGTCAGAAAGAAAGAGAGAGAGAGAAACTACTGGAAATGGCTCACTGGTTGCACAACGTAGATCTGCAAGCGTGGAAAGTGTTTTAACATCACGTCATTATCATGATCTGTCAGAAATAAATCAAACCTTTAAATTGACTTTCACTTCACTAACAGCTCATCGTCATGTGCCTAATTTTCTACAATACCGCTGACCAACAGCCAGTAGGAACCGATGTTCTTACAAATACTTGATTTGGATCTTGACACGTTAAAGGGTGTGTGTGTGTGTGTGTGTGTGTGTGTGTGTGTGTGTGTGTGTGTGTGTGTGTGTGTGTGTGTGTGTGTGTGTGTGTGTGTGGTGTGAATTTGGGATCAGTTAATGTCATGGATTTGATAAAAGTGTTTAGCTGAAACCTCAAAAAGAGTTCAATTCAACAAGGATTTATCATAAACGGATGCTTAAATAGCCAAAGCAGCAACAACAACAAGCATAGAGTATAGAAATATAGAGTGTGTGTGTGTGTGTGTGTGTGTGTGTATATATATGTATGTATATATGTGTGTATATATAATATATACAGAAATACATATCTAGCACTTTGATATTTGTTTAAATGTAAAGTGCTTTACAAATTAAATATATTATTATTATTATTAATATTATTATTATTCTTAGAAAATGCACACACACACACACACACACACACACACACGCAGTAAAATATGTGTTCCTCTAATTTCTAAACTGGTGAACCAGTTAAGGGTTGCCCATCCAGCCAGACCCCAGCATGCACGGGGTGAGGGACAGGGTACATTCTGACACACATATAAACACCTACAGGCAATTTAGAGTTTCCAGTTCAGCCGACTTCACATGTTTGGACTGTGAGAGGAAACCAGAGCACTGAGAGGAAACCCAGACAAAAGACAACACATGCAGATGAGTCACACACACGTCTTCTTATTGTAACAGGATATTTGTTCCCACATGTGTCCTTACAATCATTTTCTGGAGAACTGTTAAGTATAGAGAGCTGTCATTGAGTGCTTCATCAGATATTAACATTATGTAGTGTTACTTATTACTGTTCCCCCCCCCGCAGTTTCTGAGTGCAACACCACTGTCGGAAGAACTCATTGCAGTTGCAAAACAATATTCTATCTTGAAAACTTAGTAAAGCTGTAAGTAACACTGGGATCCTATCCTCTCACTGAAGTCCATGTGTCGTTTTTCCATCAGCTGAACAAAAAGACTTTTAAAAACGTCTCTCTTTTAGGTTTCATTCACAGACATGAGTTCAGTATCGATTTTAGGGGGAGACCGGTTGCTTGTTGAGGGTTGGCTGCAGTTGAGAGATGTCACGGCTCTGCCATACTCTGGAGCAGGTCCATCACTGCTGCGGCTCGGCTCCACTCAGTTCGGCTAAACTGGTGACGGGAAAGACAAATCGAAGTGGCTTGGTTTGATTCGCTGCGTGCTAGTTGAAAAACGGCAACAGTGCAGAATTATCTTTATAATAGCCTTGTCTCCAATAATGGCTTTTCTGTCCCATATAATCATCATCATCAATCATCATCATCAATCACGTAAGGTAAATATATGGACTATAATCTGGTGCATTATCCCCGTGCATTTCAACACAGTGATAGTTTGGGTTTGACATGTTGAAGTGTATAGTCTCTTTCACAACATTTTGTACCGCTCAAAACATGCAAAGGATAAGGGATAAAAATGAGAGCCCGACTGATACTGTTTTTTGGGGGGCCGATACCTGTATTAGGAAGTAAAATCTTTTAATATTAATAAGTTGGATAAATAATAAATAACTAATAATAAATAATAAATATTAATAGTTGGATATACAATTTCTATTTTGCACTGTCAAAAAATTGTGACAAAGTTATGTAACGGAGGCAAGATATTTTACAGTTTCACAATAAACTGTAATATTTAAAATGGCATCAGTGTACTGAAACAGTAAATTTATTTAGAAATGTATAATCTTTTTACATTTCTGCATTTTAATCTCTAAAAAGAAGTAGTTTTTGTATTTGGACATACCGAGCAACATATAAGCAGGCACTATTGTTCAGTATCTGTGAAAGGCCAATATCGGCCAACCAATATATTGATCAGTGTTCAGCTTGTTTTACACCAAAAAAAAATCGAATTAAACATCTTAAGTGGAACTAATGTTACATTTCTGGCAGAAGACAAGAGGATGTTTTTTTTAAGGAAATCAGACAGGCAGAAATTAACAAGGTGGAAATATTATGTGTACTCTGGTAGGCCTCAGCGGGTTAATGGTGATGATTATGATCTTTAACACAAACATATTATCACATCTGTCTTGTCAGAATCTCTTCATTGATCATTTCGACATTGATTCAACACCACATGGTTTATCCAAACACGATCAATCAGACTGATGATGTGAGAAGGAGGATTATCAAACTGTTCTGTACTAATTCAGGCCCATTGTGTCACATGCTTCCTGCTCTTGCCAGGCACGGCGGCCTGTTAGCAGCATGTTGTACAAGGACAGCCATTGTTCTTGTGGATAGAAAAGACTTCATCGGTGTTCTACTTTCCCAACGAGGGAACAGCTCTGCAGATCTCATGTCTCAGCTGAACCACCTGAACCCTGATTGTTCACTTTGTTTCTGATCAGTCACTTCAGAGGGAAGGGGGAGAAAAAAAACTTTGGTGTCTTTGATTCAAAAAGTCTTCAAATGTAATTCAGAAATTAACAACAGCTGTACTTTAATCTTGTAAGTTTGTTTGCCATCTAAACTTCTGAACACAAATCAAACAAACTCGTCATTCTTCCTGACCCTCCCTCCTGGTCGAAGCAGCGTCCTCTCCTGGGTGCAGGAAAGCGCAACTCTCTGCTGAGCGGTCGTCCCATCTGGATGGAGAAGATGGTCCTGGGTCGGGTCAAAGTCCCTCATACCTTCTCTGTCCATACCTACACCCGTCCCACCATCTGCCAGTACTGCAAACGGCTGCTGAAAGGCCTCTTCCGCCAGGGGATGCAGTGTAAAGGTGACAACAAACACAAGTCAGCTCATCAGATAACTATTTTATGGATTCATTAGCTTGGAGGGTTGGGCAGTGTGTTAAAACATTCCTGCAAGTTCGCACAGGTGTCACTCTACGCAGGTAGAACACTAAAACTACCAAAATTTAAAAAAAAAACAAAAAAGACAAGAATAGCCCCAACAAATTGCCTAGAAACCTAACTGCTGATCGACTCAATGGCTCATATATTTTTTCCAGTTGCCAAAACCTATTAGCTTGACACTGTGGTCACCAGATGAGAAGGATTGACAAAATTAGTCACCAGGGTCATTTTTTTGGGAATAGATTAATGTTTGATTATATTTTCTTTTAATTCTATGTTTCTCCTCTACTCCAGATTGTAAATTTAACTGCCATAAAAGATGTGCAGCCAAAGTACCTCGAGACTGCCTCGGGGAGGTCGACTTCAATGGAGGTGAGTTTGTTCAACTTAGTTTAACAATTACTTTGTACAAACAACACGCCTAGCCGCCTGGTATTCTCTTTGTAACATAGATATATATATATTTTTTTTTATATATATATGAAAAAACAAAAGTTTTAAGGTTAATATCATACTCCACACTGGTCTTTTTGCAAAAAAAATGTGTTGATTTTTGACTTTATACATTTTCTTGACTATTGTTTTATTTGTGTTTTCCTTTCTCATTTTGTTGTAAAACAAATCTGAAGCAAGAATATGGGGTTTTCCTGTTCACTTCAATGCAGTTGCAAGTTTTTGTCTACATTTTGTATTATGTAGCTGACACCTAGTGGCCATTAGATGAACAACAGCTTAATGAAAATGAGAAAAATCGCAATTTTATTTATATTGCCCATTTAATGTTACTCAAAGACATTTCACATAATATAAAATTAAAAAAAAAACGCACTGAAAAGGTAGTTTTAAGTGTTGTACTCAGCCTCTTTAAATTGTGTCTCTGCAGAACCTACCAGTCCCAGTCCGGACTCCGAGGCGACGATGGAGGTGGACAACTGTGACGTCAACAGTGATGGTGGTCACAGCATGGACGAGCAGGACGAGCTGTCTACGCCTGATGACAAGCTCTTCTTCATCGAGGGTCCCTGCACGGACAGCGAGAAGGACGACGAGACGATCAGAGCCATCAGGTGGACTGAACCTCTGGATGTCACACACAGATTACATTATGTGCCTGTTAGTTTATGTTATTATCGTGTAAACTTTTAGTGGAAACCAATGCCAGTTTCAACCCTTTAATCTCACACCAGGCTTTTTTTAATATATACTTTTAAACTTATATTAGCTATAATTGGATAGAATAGATCAAATATTAGGTTTTCTTCACCCAAAATGTAGAATAAATATAATTTGAAGTCTTTTAATTGGCTTCATAGCTTTTAACCAAGCTTTAATTTTGAATTGACATTGTGTAACATTTGACAGACAAAAAGTTTAGTACAATAAAACCCAACCCTGCTCAGTTCAATACAAACACATTTTACATTGTTGAATTTCCTCTGTGTCTGTGTTATTTGTTGACGTGCAGCCCGTCCACCAGCAGTAACATCCCTCTGATGCGCGTGGTTCAGTCCATCAAACACACCAAGAGGAAAAGCTCCACAGTGGTTAAAGAGGGCTGGATGGTCCACTACACGAGCCGCGACAACCTGGTGAGTGCCTTGTAGAAACTTTGAATCAGGGCGAGAATGGCAGACTCCGCCAGTAACATTTAAAATGCCCATACAAAACCATTCATTGATGTAAATATATTAATGAAGACCAATTAACTTCAAAATTTTGAAAGTTCTTACTTTACAGAATGTCTTCTCTTATTAATCAATTGATATCTAAATGGTACTTTAATGTTGAGGCTGAATGAGGTAGAGCTAGTTTGACTACTACTATATCCTGGTTGCTGTTTTGTTTTTTTTACTTTTAATATATGTAAAATAAATAATACATCCCATAGTTTGTTTAATAGTTCAACATCCCAATATTCTTTTATATGGCTCTACATATTGAATTAATATGTGAAGAAGAACTAAGTCTAAAAAAGAGTTCAACAATGGCAAAATAAAATAATTTAGGAAATTCTTCTTCTTACCCCCCATCTCAGTAATGTTTTGAATATGTTTTTTATTCAAATATACAGTAACCTGAATACGTCAACATATTTTATTCTAAAACAATGCATCATATTGTACAAACTGATCAGAAAATACGTATGTTTGGATAAAAAAATCTTAACTATATCGGTCACATATTGGAAGTGCAGTTGAGTAAAAAGTTGTATCCAAAATGTAGTTGAGTAGTATAAAATAAGAATATAGAATGAATTCAATCAAGTACAAATATCAAATTGTGAAAGAAGAACTCGGTCTAACCCTGTGGGTGAAATCAAACATGTACAGATATATATATATATATATATATATATATATATATATATATATATATATATATATATATATATATATTATATATATATATATATATATATATATATATATATATATATATATATATATATATATATAAAAATAAAATGCTTTTGAATCTCTAAAGTTTTTATCCTGATGAGCTTCTTTTGTGTTTGCAGAGGAAGAGACATTACTGGAGGCTGGACAGCAAGAGTCTGACTCTGTTTCAAAATGAAAGCGGAGCCAAGTTTTACAAGGTAGGAGAGCCGCTGAGCTCGGATCTGGTTTCAGCTGCTTGGCCAAACAAAGCAGCAACGTGAAGAGACGACTGTAGGGAGTCGGGTTCATACATTCATGAGACAGTAACACACATTGAGGTATAATTATATCCAGCGTATTCTGAGTGATTATTCTTGTCAGGTCTGACTGTTTGCAGTAAGTTGTAACCTTCCAACAGGAATATTTAGAAAAGAAAAATATAATAAATGCGGTGACAATAAAACATTTGTCCTCAGACTGAGCTTGGCACAGTGATGACAACAGAAGAGAGATATTTGGTCTGTGACAGTGAAATAAGAAAAAAAAAGTTCTATACCATTGTCTTCAAAAATGGAGGTTGAATTATGAAACAATTCCACAACAAGATCCATTGAGTAGCTGTTCTGGAGATTTTTGTTTTATTGTATTACACAATCTTCCTTCTTCTTGTAGATGTTAGATTACGAGCATTTTAAGACACTAAATGGGTTTTATAGTGAGATTGTTTCGTCAGTTACTGTTTTCAGAGTCAAAAATAAAATTTGAGGCTCAAAATTCAATTAATTGTCAGTGACATGCAAACAAACAGGATTTGTTGTTTCAGACACCCAACACAATGCCTGATGAGGTGCCTTGGTATGATAAAATGATGATGAAATCAGCTTACGGGATCCTCACAGAATAAGGGTGTGAAAGAAAATAATGTTCGAGCTTTACAGCTTTAGTGGTTCAGAAACTTTTGTGATGCAGTAAAGTCAAAGTTTGAACTTAAATATCCACTAAGGAGAAATTTGTTTCCTTGATATATCAAATGGTCAGACATGAATCCAGGTCAGTGCAGCCGCAGCTCTTTCATTCTCTATCATCTGCTCCACCTCCTTTCATCTCGTGTCTGCCAGCGACCTGTTGCCCTTTACCACAAAGAGCTGCTGAGACCTTCTTTTGAAGAGTAGGCAAGAACGGGATGAGGGAGGACGGCGAGGCAGAGGGGGAGATTTGTGGTGGTTTTTTTGGGAACCTCGGGTTGCTTCCCTGCCGTCTGTCTGGCTCATCGCCACGCTGCCTCGTGCCCAGAGCGGCCGAGGCACGTCCTGCCTTTTAATCAGAGCGGCAGGATGAATGGACACTGAACACAGTCTGTGGTTAGTGGTGAGGAGGGGAGGGGGAGGACTTGGCAAAACACAAAACGTTCAGCTGACACTGAGGGGCATGAAGACCCCACTGGGCCGATCGTTCTGCCTTTATGTGTTTGATCTGGCAGGGTTTGGGTTGTTAGGAGGGGTGGGGTGCTTTTTAGGGGAGGAGGGGGCTGAACTCTGCCAGAGAAGGAAGGAAGGGAAGTTTCAAACACTCAGACCCAAAGAGCATCTCATAGTTTAGCAGAGAGAGGAGAGGTGTTAGGATGGAGGGAGCTAGGAGTAAAAACCAGCTGAGGAACATTTCGAAACCATTCAGATGCTTTTTGTTGACTGAAATTATTTTAAAATGGTTTTAGAGTAGAATTTGAAGAGGGATTTCTGAGCTGAAAGTGGTGGTATGTTCAGTAAGAGGAACATTTCTTAAATATATCTTTAATGAGGTGTTTTTATCCTAACACACTCCAGGAGATCCCCCTGTCTGAGATCCTCCAAGTGGAGCCAGCGCAGGACTTCAGCAACCTCCCCCAGGGCAGCAACCCTCACTGCTTCGAGGTGATCACAGGCAACATGGTGTTCTACGTCGGGGAGGATAACAATGGCCTGTACCACAACCCCGTCATGGCGGCGTCGGGCGTGGGGCGGGATGTGGGCCAGAGTTGGGAGAAGGCCATCCGACAGGCGATGATGCCCGTCACGCCTAAAGCCAGCGTCGGCACCGGGCCGGGCCAGGCGAAGGATCACAGTGAGTATCCATCAGAAGCTACCACTTTAGTCCAACGTCATGTTCTCTTTGGAATCAAAATATCAAAAAAAATTATCACATAGTGAAGACTCAAGGGGAATTTTACCGATTTCCCCCAAACATACTTCGATTTTTAGAAAGAAATACAGTAACTGCAGAATATGGAGGAAGTCTGTTGTTAGATATGTAGCCTATTGAAACTAGCGAAACCAACACAGTATCGAAAGACATTGCAACAACCAGGCACACTTACATAGAGACAGTTCAGGTCTTTTGATGTGGGGTTGTATGAGCTACTTCATCTTAGTCAGTGTACCACTTGCCCTGAGTTTTATAAACAAAAAAGAGTGTGGTGTCCATGTACATGTCCGTTTGGGAGTATAATATTAGTCTTAGTAGGTTTCTCAACACTTTCTGTCTTTCTGAATACTTCCTGTCCGTGGCCTTAAAGTTAAGGTCTATTGGTTCCTATTTAAGATGTAAGTCTTTGAAGAGAAGACTCAAAACTATAAAGTTTCATTTGGTCAAATGTTCAGTATTTTCCTTCTTCTATCAAGCATTAGTTAAACAGGAGAAAAAAGTGCATTTTATGGGACTATTTTAGCTGCAGATTTGTTACATCAGTGCATATTTACTGAATGGTAACTGTTGGTCTTGTTGTTTGAATGGGATTAATTGAATTAATTAAGAGAAAAATATAAAATATTAGACTTAAACAAGTAGACTTAAACAAATGATGTGTCATTTGGGAATTTAGGAAAATGAGTCTGGTCACAACTAAAAAAATAAACTTCCTTTCTCCATACACATACTTTGATCTGTATTAATGCGTAACGTTTAACAAAACACAGATTTTGTATAATGCTTATTAGAAAGCCCTACCCATTAACTTCCACAAGGAAATGAACCCACAACTCTGGCAATTTAACTGAATGCCTTTACCCTCTGACACAGTAATGGATTCATTCCTCTAATCAGATTAGACTCTGATGTGTTTTTATGTTTTAATGGATGTTTGGATTTAACTGTAAAAAGGTTCCAAATATTGTTTCAGGAGACAACTGTTATACAACCCGACCACCTCCACCTACACACTCACACACACACACACAAACACACAAGCACACACACACACAGAGCCTGACCGCCTGCTGACATTTCAACATGATTGAAGGGATTTCAGAGGATTTTCCGCTCTGATTCATCTCAGGTTAAACTGTCTTTTTGTCTGAAAATAAGAGTTTTAAGTTTAATCCCCAAATTAGATCTCCGCCACTAAATGCCTAAATGGAGCTCATGGAATTAAAACAAAATAAAAATAAAACACCATTAACTTTGATTGAATATCTTCATTATTATAAAACAGTTGCGAGGAAGCAGTCAGCCGTGTTTTCCACCTGTTGAACAATTAATGTTGAGCATCAAGTTCTTTCCAAAAATAGACGTTTTGTTTTGCAATGAAATTATGGCGACACACATCAATAAGTTAATGGAGAGATGATGTAACAAGGCTTTTTGCTTTTTTATCATCTCCCTGGCAAACGGTCTCACAGTTGACCTATGACACTGAAATAATTCACAACAGAGTAATGTAAAATCAAGAGTATGGCAGGACATGAAAAAAACCTGCACTTTAAACAAAGCAGGAAAACATTAAACTACATTATCAAACCTACTGAGGCTAGTGTCAATAAGTTATATAAACTCCACTTACAGTGATCTGCAGGCACGCAATTCTGTTTTCACAGTCAGCATGTTCTGATTTATTCATCCGGTAATCTTTTTTCAGTCTGTTATTTCAGTCAATATTTAAAATTGAAATAATGTTATTTGACTGTGGGAGGAAAAAAAGTAACCAATAGCATTTCAAATGAAATGTCACTCCGTCCTGCCTCTGATCATGAAAACACATTTTACTGCAGCTGATTTGTATTTTATTTGAGTTCTTTAGTTCTTTAAAATATCCTTTTTCAAAAGTGTGTTTTTATATCACAAAGCCAACCATATATTATGTGTTTTGTCTGTGTTTCTACTCAAGCCTTCATAATGACTTAACTAACAGTGAAAACTAGCGCTTGTCTCCTCTTCCAAGAAAATGTTAAAAATTGCCGTGAAAATTTAATTACTCACAATGAACAAAATGACCCCAAAACACAAAGATTTAAGAGAAATTGTCTTTGCAAAATAAATGATGTATTTCATGGATTTACTTGAACTTCTACCCAATTAGAAAGTGCCCTATATATGTGGGGATAAATATGTTGACTATTGACTGTAAAAGGTGGAGTTGAAACACTGCAGGCCTCTTACTGGTCAGTTGGAACAGCCAGAGTAGTGGCCAAATTGCATAATTACAGCGTCATGATATGCACTCATGTCCAAAAAAACCCAAAAGCTTACACTGTGAAAGAAGCATCTGTAAAACGGTGGATACATTGGTGTCTTATGTCACCATAGGAATTTGATCCAGACAGGGCAGAACAGAACAGACAGGATGACAGACACTTAACCACATAGACATGCAGTGTTTTCTTTCCTCATAGAAGATGCTGAAGACACGACCTGCTACCACATTACTTGTGTTTGGTCTTGTAATGTCCCTTTGTGGGTCGAAGTGTTGGACATTTCTCTTTTATTTGATGAGTGAAGGATCCGTTTAGTTGACAGTGAACACCATCAGACCGACACACCCTGATCTGCGCTGGCTGCATTACCATTCACCCAGATGTCTGCGGAATTTTAATGGGAAAATAGTTGGAGGAAGTGTTGCATTTTCATTAACAGCAAGCAGATTTTTACCCAAATCTCATCATATATATCAAATAGGGAAGTATTGTCTTGTTTCAAAATAAAAGCCTTTTCCATTTAGATCAATAAAGGCACTGCTGTTTAAGGGTTTTAACTACAGATCAGGACTTCCCACAGTTCTGTCGATAAAGTTACATAAACTCTCTGAATGATGACCTAACGGATGGCCTGAATATCAACAGGCTGCCTTCCTCAGCAGCAGACTGCTGCTATCGATCGCAGAGGGGATGACCCGATCAAACCCTGACCTGCGATCTGAAATCAATATCAGCTCATCAGTGGAAATTCACTCGCACACAGAATGCGCCCTCGGCTTTTTTAATGCCAGGCTGGATTAACATTAACAGCAGTTTGTGAGAGGAAATGGGAAACAGAGGTTTTAATTTAGTGAAATCTGGAAAATGATTCAGAGATGGAAACATCCTCCGAGTTCTTTCATCATGTGTTGAACAAACAAACGTGTTGGTTTGATCTCAGCTGGAAATCTCCTCTGTCACTTCATTCCTTAACAAACAAAGAAACAGAGGAAATGAGATTTTAATGATTTGAAGGTTAGAAAAATAAAACCTCACACGTCTTTGCTGTAAGTGAGGGGGTTTACACGTATGTGTGTGTGTGTGTGTGTGTGGTTTATGAGTAACAGCATGTGTGGCTTGAACATTTATATAATGTGTTTGTTGTCTTGTGTCCCCTCAGAGGAATTATCAATCAGCATATCAGTGTCCAACTCCCAGATACAAGAGAATGTGGTAAGTCTTCTCTCATATCATCTTCTTATGTTACAAATGTCATAACCAACATGTTCTGTCTTGAATTTTAAAATTGGCGGGAAAGATAACAAAGATTTGAGTTTACTAAGGAGTCTGAATTTGAGATCAAACAGATTTGAGTCTTTTGAAGTCCTAATGCGAGAAATTAATTCAACCGTTACTTAAATCTTGAAAAACATTGAGGTAGAGACTTCATTTGGAATATATCCAAGTAAGAATGTAGACAAATGACAATTAGGTCTTTGTTTTTTGCACTGAAATATGAGTATACAGAGTTTAGAAGTCTATCTGCTTAATACATTCTATTATAACCACGTCCTTTTCTCTTTCTTATACATACTAATAAAACTGATCACAAAAATAAACCCAAATAAGAAACCATTGAAAAGATAAGTAAAATGATAAAAAAAACAAAAACAAATGATTCAACTAAAACAAAAACAGCCTGAGGTTTGTTTGTCAGTATGTCTCAGTAACAACACCACACTGTAAAAATAATCTTACAAATTCAAAGTCAAAGTTCTCTCTATGCAAAATGGCCTCTTTCATAGTGTTGAATTAGGGCTCTATGGCGGACATTTTAAGCCCTTTATGGCCACTTTCTGAAAGTCTGCATTTCTGCAGAATTATCCTCAGTGTGTAGTGTTGTAATGTAAAACATACGGGCATCATGTGTTACCAGGTTAACCTCCAAAAACACTTGAAATAAACCACTATAATAATGTTCTATCATATCACATGTAACAAGGTAACAATAGCATGCGACTGTGCCCACAGTTAGAATGTAACTTAAGCTCATTAGCTTGTTAATATGTGTACAGTTAGCGTGTTAGTATGCTACGTCAGTATTAATCTCAGAGTGTACCTGAGCTTGATGTATCTGGGTAAAGATAGTATTTGTCCTTATTATTAGTAGAAATGGTTGTTTTCTAATAGTGAAATTAGATGATTTGCTGATTAATTTGACCTCTTTGTTGTTCAGGATATCAGTTCAGTGTATCAGATCTTTGCTGACGAGGTCCTCGGCTCTGGACAGTTTGGGATCGTCTACGGAGGTGAGTCCGGAAAATTCAACAACACTGCACTTATTACACTAATTAAAATGGGTTTGCTGCTGTCTGACCATATCACCCTCCTAAATCTACCAGAAACGGCCTCAAAGTGTTTTATTTGCGACGCGATCACATGACTGTGAAGATTCAGGAAAATACAGAGAACTACATTAAACATTAATCATCATGTTTTACCTTTTACCTGCTGATTCCACATCACTCTCTGTCAGCAGAGGGTTAAAAAATGTTCTCCCTTCCACTCGTCTTCTGCAGGTAAACACAGAAAGACGGGCAGGGACGTGGCGATCAAAATCATCGACAAAATGAGGTTTCCCACCAAACAGGAGAGCCAGCTGAGGAACGAGGTCGCCATCCTCCAGGTGCGACACGCCGACTGTTAGCAGCGTCACACAACATTCAATCAAGTGATATTTTAAGATATGATCTAATCTAACTCGTGTCCATCTTATACTTCTCATTTTACATGTTGTAGTGCAGTTTTTGGTTTTCTTGATTTGTTAATTAAATAAAATATTGAAAAGAAAAATGTAGTAAAACTTTGTTTAAATGTTTAATCTGTCGTCATTGTTCTCGTCTTGTGTCTGACAGAACCTCCATCACCCGGGCATCGTAAACCTGGAGTGCATGTTCGAGACACCTGAGCAGGTGTTTGTCGTCATGGAGAAGCTCCATGGCGACATGTTGGAGATGATTTTATCGAGCGAGAGGAGCCGACTGCCCGAACGCCTCACCAAGTTCCTGGTCACGCAGGTCAGTGAAACCGGGAACAGATATGATCAGTAGTATCTCTCACCTGAAGGAGCTCAACTCCTCCTTGAGATAAAATGTTTCATAATGTTGCTTTAATTCAGCATGTACATGTTGTATCTGTAGATCCTGGTGGCCCTCAGACATCTTCACTTCAAGAACATTGTCCACTGTGATCTGAAGCCTGAGAACGTCCTCCTGGCCTCAGCAGAACCCTTCCCTCAGGTGAGAACAATTAATGGATCACTCTCTTTTCTTTCCGTAGCTTTAAATGTTTGATGGGACTTCAACATTCACCTCTCTCGTCCTTCAGGTGAAACTCTGCGACTTTGGCTTCGCTCGTATCATCGGTGAGAAGTCGTTCCGTCGCTCAGTCGTCGGCACGCCAGCATATCTGGCTCCGGAGGTGCTTCGCAGCAAAGGCTACAACCGATCTCTGGACATGTGGTCAGTGGGCGTCATCATCTATGTCAGTCTGAGCGGGACGTTTCCCTTCAACGAAGATGAGGACATCAACGACCAGATCCAGAACGCCGCCTTCATGTACCCACCCAACCCCTGGAAGGAGATCTCAGAGGAGGGTACGGGATGGTTCAGGCTCTCCATATTTTTAATTAATTGCCATTACTTTGCAGAAATCCATTTCACTATGACATTAAGGAGTTTTTTTGTACATTCTTTGTTTTGCATTTTTTTGTATATTGACCGTGATTTCACTTATAAAAGCAACAAAACAGGAAAACAATTAAAGGGGCAAATACTCTTTATAGGCACTGTACATTTCTCTTTCACTGAGGCTGCAACTATCAATTATTTTTCACCATTAATTCATCTGCTGATCAATTTCATGATTATTTATAAATTGGTTCGTTTATAAAACGAAAACAAAAATTTGAAATATTCAATACAATTTCCCAAAGGCCCAAAGTGACGTCTTCAAATGGCCTCTTTGGTCAAACCGGCAGTCCAAAACCCAAAACACTTGCCATAAATAACAAAGAAAAGCAGCAAACGTTTGACTTCTTTTCACTAGAATGATTGATATGACTTTTACATTTATTTCAAGACCTTAAGGTTCATGAAACCTAAATGGGAGACGAGTGTGCTGGCTGAATGATTCAGAGCAGGTGTCCTGTGTGTATTTTAACGCTGAGTGTTTGTTGTTCCTCTCAGCCACAGACCTCATTAATAACCTGCTGCAGGTGAAGATGAGGAAGCGCTACAGCGTGGACAAATCACTGAGTCACCCCTGGCTGCAGGTAATCGGACTGATTTCTACTCTGACGGACCTTCAGAAACACTGCAGCAGGAGAGGAAATGTGTAAATTCTCCAATCAAGTCAACTTTCTCTTTTAATATAGCATAATATCACAAAGGAACGTAGGCCAGTGCTGCAGGAAAATGTTTAGGAGTACCAGCTGATGCTTTCCTTTACTGAATTTTATTTAAAAAAAAATAATTTTATGATATTTTTGAAAAATATTCAGTGTTGTAAGGTAACTTAATTAGACATGTGTCCGTTTCAGTGTGTTAGTGTCTAATTGTTACAAAACATAGTGCAGTGAAAAAGAAGGTAATGACAGCTGTAGGTATTTTAACGACAGAAAATTCGAAAGAAAGAAACCGTTTTAAACAACCTTCACAGCCATCTGAGCATGCTGCACATTTCTGAGTTTACAAGGTGCATTCAGGGGCACTTGAGCTGTGTGTGAAATGGACAGACAGCAGAGAAGACTTAAGCATGTCTGTAAATAACAGCAAAAAATGGAGGAGACTTTAAGCATAGTTTTTACTCATATGACTGTTTTGGTACATTCACCCAACAGTGTCGCTGAAGTTCTACCTGCATCTGGTGCTTGGCAAGAGCTACTTTTGGACCTGCACCCATGTGGAAAGGCATATTAAATGTTTGATTTTTACAAACTACAGATCTGTTGGGAATGAACCAAAAACCGTTTCAACTTTGACAGAAAATGTTGTGTTCACGTTGGAGTGGATCGCAGGAAGAAGATGATTGAGAAAATGTGTTTTCAGCTGTCTTAAGTTTGAGAATTTAAACTGACTGAGGCTCACTCTTGTTGTTCTCTTCATCTTCCAGGACTACCAGACGTGGCTGGACCTCAGGGAGTTTGAGACGCGGCGAAGAGAGCGCTACATTACCCACGAGAGCGACGACACCCGCTGGGAGGAGTACGCTGACGAAAGAGGCCTGTACTACCCCAAACACTTCATCATGTCTCCCAACCTGGACGACATGGAGGAGGACCCCTAGAGGCAGAGGAGGGTAAACGCCTCCTACGTGGAGGCAGCAGAATTGAGAAGTTCATCAGCGTGACGATCTGGAGTCCATGGAGGCTGTCACTGTGGAGACCGGGAGCGTTCCCTAAGGTGGCATGGGACTACATGTCCGCTGATCATCAGGACGTGGCTCTCAGACAGCTGTGAGGACACTGTGATGATAATTCAGGTCCAGACAGTTTCACCTTTTTTAAAAACAACCCGTGAGCCAAAATCTCTAGAGACTTTCTTCCCAGGATTCAACACGAAATAAACGTCTGCACTGCCAGTCAAGTCGCAGAAGGGCTAAATAAAAAAGAATTACCTAAAAAAACTTTATAAACTTTTTCACCCAAACAGAATATTTTTATGAAGTCGTCGTTGCATTTTAGATGTTATAAAGCTGTCCAGATGTGGTGTTTTGTTAAAGTCGTCCTGTGTGAAGCTAACTGGAACCCAGAAGAAACAAACATGTCTTGATTGTGTTTGATTATGATGTTCATTTTTTCTTTGTTAATTGTTGGGATGTTTTTGCACTATTGGGAAACTCTTACGGAGAATTTCACTGATAATACCTTTTTGTTCGTTCATCTGCAAAAAGTAAACTTCTTAATTGCTTTATGAGATCTGAGTTGAAGAACAGAGCTGCAGGTTTATCTTCTATACAGAGTTCAGACTGTTTGTCAGGTTTTAGAGGTATTTTAAATCTTTGACTTGTAATTTTTAGAAGGAAAAGTCAGAAAATCACATTCAGACTAAGAATGAGAAATTATATGTTAATCTTTCTCATATTACCACCTGTAAAGCCAGAAAAAACTGTTGAAAATGATGTCTTAAAACTCAGGACTCAAACTCTTTTTATAAAGCAGACATCAGGCTGCTGCATGGAATATTTTTGCAGACAAACAAATGATTGATTTATTTTAAGAGTGATTTCTTCTAAAACTTTGGATGAAGACGAGCTGAGAATCGAGCTGCTATTGTCTCTTTGTCTTTCTGTGGAAACTGCCTGAGAAAAGACTGAGCTGAGGGGTGACGCTGGTCCTGAGAATTTATTTCATGCGTTTTATATTTTTGCAAGAAATGTCTTGTCATGTTGGTGACTTTGATGGAAAAATATTAAAGCCGAATGGTTTACCTTGGGAAAATCTCATTTTATATTCTGGCTGTCTTATTCAGAGCAACTTACAGATGCAGCAGCAGAGAGAAACTTGTTACATTACAACCAGCAGCAGCATCATTTGTGTTCACTTCTGCATATGGATCCTTGCTTTAATTCCCCACTAATTATTCAGGCTAAGGACAAAACAAAGAAGATAAGGTGAAGTATTTAAGTTAACCAGGACTAACTTTTCAGTCTAAACTTCTTCAGGTGCTGATAAAACAACAGAAGAGTTTGTGGTTTTAAATCAATTATTCATTAGAAATTCACATCGGTGAAGTGAGTCTGCTCACCCTGCTGCTGTCTGCTGCTGCGTACCACCAGACCACAGAGCCGCTTCATTCCTCAGGCCGTGAGACTCCTCAATTCATCCTCCACCTTCTGGTGTTGTAGATGAGTACTAAAAGAACTCCAGCATTTCACAACGAAATACAGCTGCTGTTTATTGAGCAAACCGCTAAACGGACATCTCCATCTTTTTTTAACAAATGGCAAACTGATATGAGCCCCGACTACAGCGGAGTTCCTCGTCTCATGCTGTCAATATAGTTAAAATCGCTGTCTCAAAGACAGACATTTGACAAATATGACGTTAAAATCTGAAAAGACGCATGCAGAGTCTTGCAGTGTGTGGAGCTAAACACACAGCAGGACAGAGTTTCTGTTCAGAGGAACATGAAAGTTTAAATGGTGAATTTTAGTTAGAGTTACAGTAAAATGTACTTGAGTATTCTCACCTACAGAGTACAGTGTGGAGGTAAATGTTAATGCTTTAACTGACATCTAAAGTTGATTAAGTAAACAAACAACATTCTGATTTTGGAACAACTAAAATAGTTTTTTGAGGCGGTGGTGAAAAAGTTAGCGTGGAGCCGTGCTCAGGATAAATCAATTCTTATCTTATTTTTGCAACTTGTTTGAAAACCTCCTTCAAATCTTTATACTGTTGTTCGGTTTCAGGTTCGTTGTTTATCCTGCAGAATGTTTTGGTGAGTCGTTAATAGTTCATTATGTTTAATATACGACAGACATGTGGATTTCACTTGGCTACACCAGGATTTAACAGTTAACTCGGCACTAGTTTTGGAATGTCATTTTTTCTTTTTTCTTTTAAATAACCAAGTAAGAAACTGATACCTTTAGCTGAAATTGTGTCCAACCCCACGCTACAGTCAGGTTCAAAAGGAAATTAAGTTTGAATCAATCAATCTGGTGGCAGCTTCAAGGTGAGAAACCTTCTAAACATCTTTTGGAGGAGTTCGATAAAATCCTCCTTTGTTCCAAATGTTCGCGTCAGACTCATTAAACCTGAATCAGAGGGAGGGCTGATAACGATCGGCAGCAGGATGTTTGGAAACGATCATTTAATTACCAATCCTGAACACGATCGCTTCACTGCGCCGCTCCTCTGGAGGACGGACGCTTGCTTTGGCAGCGGTGACCCCCCCCCCCCCACTACATGTGTAACTGAATCTTTTAATTGCTACCGGAGCAGCGGCCAGCCCGCTGTGAATGGCCGCTGCACAACTGTGAGCTCAGCCAACCGTTTCAAGATGTGGACGGAGGCTGACGGGGAAGAGATCGTCCTGATGGGGACGACCTCTGACCTTTTGTGGTGTCGCAGGTTTCTCCCGCGGCTCAGCATCTCGTGACCGACAGCTTCATTATGTAGAATTTTGTTGTCATTTGGAAGATAAAAATGGCTTTTTTACTTATTTCGGCACACAATTTTTTCCGATCCAAATTAATTTACAGTTGAGTTCAAGAGAAACTGACTTTTTAATGCACTTAATGTTCGACATAAAAACCTAGTACAGTATCTTCAGAGATATCCCATAATATTTGTCAAGAGTTCGGAGACATTTCCAGTCTTTTCCGAGTTGCTAAATGAGGTTTGGAGTTCGTTTCAGCCCATCAGGAGAACTTGAGCTGGGTAAATCCGGCCACAGGCAGCGGCGCCGGGCTCCTCTTCTCCAGCGTCAGCCCCTCTACTTTCTTGGGTTTGGCCAGCCGGCTGTGGTGCAGCAGGCTGAAGAAGTGGAAGCGCTCGCCCATCTTACTGGGGTTGGTCAGCATGTCGTAGCTGCTGATCAGCTGCTTCCTGGTGGACGGGTCGCTGCAGTTCCTGAGCAGAACCTGTGGGAGAACCAGGTGAGTTATACCCTCCCTTTATTAACCCACCTCGGTCAGTTTGTATTCACTGCACATTTCAGAGCTGCATTCTTTCAACTGACTGGGGTTTTTTTTGTCAACTGTAAGGCAGTGACAGTGCTGCTGAGCTTTCTCTGGAGACCCTGTCTGACCGTCGGTCTCACCTGCATCCTGGAGTCAATGCCCATGTTTTTCAGGAACGTCCTCTGGGTGACGGGGCCCAGACAGGCCGCGTCGCTTCCGGCAATCCTCCGCAGGTAGCTGAAGTCCACGTCAGCAGTGAGGTCGGCCGAGCCGGGGGAGGACAAGACGTCATGGAGCTGGTGACCCTTAAAACCCTGACCAAAAAACAGTTTCCCCATCAGGTTCTGTTCACTTCAGTTCTCTGAGCCAAAAACACAGTCACAAACGCTGTTTTGCTGTGAAGCTCCAGGAATGTTTTGTGGACTACGAAACTTCACCTGACTTTTGGCTGGGGGGGGGCGGAGATGATGACCTAATTTGGGTGAACTGTTTCTTTAAATGTTACTTCCCTATTTTTCCTTGAAACGACGACAGTTCAAACCTTTCGGGATTTAATGATCCTGATTCTCCAATCATGGATCTGCTCATAATGAACAGATATCTTTAGGTGAGTCGATAATGACTGAATTTCCTGTGACCTGTTCCTTTAAATTATTTTGTCAATACTGAGGAAATGAGAGCATCAGAGGCAGATGAGAGGTCCATCGACCCTGGCTTCCTCTCCGCCTGCAGCTGACGGGCTTCACTGCTTCCTACATCTGTTTCCTTCAGCTACAACTGAAGAGAGGACGGGACGAAATGTCCAGAAATGTCCTCAGCGTCCTCCTTTGAGGTCCAAAAGTCTCACATTGTTCCTCATAAAGACTCACATGTTTATAAAGAGGAAGGAAACATGTAAAACTGTAATGGTATAATAGTTCTAAATACAAATTCTGAGTTAAACACTACGCTCTTATATTACATGTCTCTGAAACACAGGTTTTATGAGCAGTTTGTTGTATCTGACTGCATTAGATTCTACAGGTGTGCCTAAGAAAAATGTCCCATCTTACTCTGAATGTGTCCGTCTTGGTTCCATCGTGTCCGTAGTCGGCGATCAGCGCCGCACCGCCGTCCTCTACGATGCGCCGGGCCAGCTGCTGAACGATGACTCCGCCCTCTGCACACACCTCCACGTGACTCCGACTCTCATCTGCCTGACGCACACAAACAAAAGATTATCTTTCCACACCTGTGAGGACCGACTCAGCGACATGACGATACATACTCGTCATCTGGGAAAATACACCTAAATAAGACCAGAAATGTTCGGTTAATCATCACCAACCGCTGCTTTACCGAACATCTCTCTTGTTTATAGTCGCCACATCACTCACTAATGCCTCTTTAAATCTATAAAGGCAGCTGAAACAGCCAAGTGTTTCAACTTTAGAACAGACGACCTCAATAAGAGATGAAGAGCTCTTTTCTTCTTCCCTACTCTCTAAAGTTTCGTAGTTTGATGACACGGAGGCTGAACTCTGATTTCAGAGCAGCTTCTTCATCCAAACAGACTGATGGTGATGATGATGATGATGATGATGATGATGATGATGATGATGATGATGTCAGCCTCTGGCAGGAGGTTCAAAGTGTCTGAAGTGAGCCAGTAAAGCCAAATCAAACAGGCTGTGAACGTATAGCTGGTGGAACTGTGGGCAATAAAAACCAGATGGAGGCTGTAAAACAACAAACCTCAGAGTTTATCTGAGGAGTTCATTTCCACAAAACTGCACTGAGTCTCTTCATTCTTAACTTCTAAGCTCAAACTATACAACTCTTATAAATGTCCTCAAGTGTAGTTAAAAACCTCCTCTGCTATTAAAAAAAAAAAAAAAAAGTCTCGATCTTTGTAGTTCTGGTCTTTTTTAATGTGTTCAGAGCTTAAGTGCCACATAAATCATTTTAAACAATAGTTTATTATCATTATTATTATTCAATGCTGTTAGTCCACAGACAGAAAATATATCTTTGGTAATCATTTGTTGAAAAATGAAAAATATTCTCTCATTCCAGCTGTTTCAGAATCTGTTGATTTATTCTGTTTAATATTGAATTTCTTGAGTTTTAAACTCAAGATTTGATTTAGAGATTTTTTTCCCTACATTTTGTACTTCTTCCTAAATAATTGTAATGTCCTTGAGTCAATTTTGAGAAACACCAGATGTAAATCTGTCGGAGTTTAAGGACTTTTTCTTCCATTCTTGTCTTTTGAAACAAGACGAGAAGACATAAAATCTGTAACTCCATCTGCTGAGGAAGACTGTGTGATACGTTTAAAACCTCTGGACCACCTCCAGGTGAGTCACCTGACCGAGCCGCTCGGGTGCTGACCTGTACGAGTGTGGACGAGGACAGGGTGGGAGACGGCGCCGCCACGAATCTCAGCTGGTCCTCCTTGTCCGGGTCGATGTCCACCATCACCTCCCTCCAGCCTTTCTCTGTCCGCTAAACAAACAAACAAACAGACGTACACAGGTGGCTGTGAACAACTGAGGGAGGGTTCTGCTTATTTCTTATTTTCATAGCTAATCATTTATCACAGGTTTTAAAAAATCAAAATTAAGGTCATATCTGGAGAAAAAAAAAAAGGGTTCCTCTTCGCGGGATGGAATTAAAATTATCTCAATAAAGGTACGTCTTATCTGACCTTATCTTAAATCAAACATGAAGGTGATAAATGTTGACACAATCTAAACAAAAGACCATAAAAACCTGCTGTTCAGAAATTCACACTGAAAACTACAAACTACTGCAGCTAAAGCATCTGATCACTCTGCTGGTACCTTTTTTATTTTCACATTTTTTAGAGATACTGTCTTTCTGTAAAGGAGTAAAACTTTTCAGTTCATGTAAGCTCCGCCTGGTGGTAGTATGATATAATTACACTGTGACTGACAGTAACGCAGGCCACTAGTCTACGACCCAGGCTCACTGAGACGATTGACTGAAAACAGAACACAGTTATCATTTGAAAATCTTACAAACAAAAGCTACTAAAAACATATGTAATCACACCAGGATTCTGCCCACAGAGGCCTTACACTTACCTGAAACTTGTGGATCGGCAGAGCGTCAAAGAATTCATGAGCGACAAAGATACTGAACCCTGTGAGAAGAAGAAGAGGAGAGAAAGTGATTGTAAGAGAATTCTCCTTATTACACCTTATTGCCTTATTAACTTCCTCCACCCTCGAGTGCTCTTGGTTGGTAAAACATGTAATTTAAGTAAGGGGTTAGGGTAAGGGGTTAGGGGTTAGGGTTAACCTATTGTTCTATTGTTATCCACATGAGTGCCTGAAATGTGTTATTTTATGCCACATCATTGTGTTGCACAGCCCTAGATTTCTGGTGATGAAGCACTCGACATTCCTGGTTCTACTCAGCTGTTCTTTGTTGTACCTGTGGGGACGTCGTCTAAGTGGCGGTACCAGGACACCGGCAGCCCCGCGGCAGTTTCCCCGCTGCGGTAAACCGGTTCGTCCTCGGCGTCGGCCTCCCGGCTGCTGTCCCCGGTCAGATTCTGGGCCTGAAGGCGACTCAGCGCCGGACTCACCTCGACCAGGTGGAGAGACACCGAGGCCCCGTCGAGCACCGACCGCAACTGACCGAACACCTGCAGGGAATAAAAACACAGAACGTCATTTTTCAAATGACCACGATCATAATGTTATTATTAACATGTTCATGTTGCATCAGTAAGGATACAGCAGAGAGGAATGCATTTAGATCTGAAAGGTTTGCAGGTTTGTGAACCTAATTTTGAACCGTCCTGAGCATTTTGACAAATAATACATTTGTTTGAATGAAACTAGGTATGTTCAAATTCCTAGAACAGAAGTGATTCAAGAACCAGAGCTAACTTGGTTAAAAAAGAGGAATTTGTGGGCAGAATACCAGGAAGTAATAAACCTCAAACTTCTAATGTGTTTGTAAAATTCCCTCCGACTTCTCAGCTCTTAAACAGACTGTCGATCTGACGATTTTCAGTCCTGCTGCTGTGAATAAAGTTCGTACTCTGAGGACGTCGCTGGCCAGCGATCCTTTCCCCGGGCCGAGCTCGACCAGCTGCAGCTGTTTGGGTTGACCTGCTCCCATCCACTCACTGAGGATCCACACACCGACCAGCTGAAACAAACCGGAAACATGTTCACAACACATTTAACGATTAACTGTTTATTCAGGCGGCAGGAAAACAAACTGTTGAGAGTTTGATGTTTGATTTATCATTGCAATTAATTCAGTCAGTTCTCAATCAAAGAATATTAGTTTGCTTTAATTCACTTTTTATAAGTATTAGTTGTTTGGGGAGTTTTTATTCTTGATGAAGCAAAGAAATTAATCTGGTACAGTGATTGGACAGTTTTAATAAGCGGTTTTTCTTTTCAAAACTTACAAAAAGTTTTTCAAAAACAAAAAAACTAGATTTTAAATTGACATTTTCCAGGCTTTCCATGTATTTATGGAATATTTTTATTGATGGTGATTTATCATATACACTGTAAAACTTCATACAGTCAACAGTAAATGTAACATTTACATTTTTTCAACCTCACCTCTCCGAAAATCTGACTGATTTCTGGTGACGTGATGAAATCCCCTTCAGGTCCCAGCATGTTGTTCTTCACATAATAACCCTGAGAGACAAAACAAATCGCTATGATTGAAGGACGATGAGCAGCAGCGAAAGGTGCGAAACATTTTCGGGTGAAAACAAATAAAGGAACAGTTCATCTTCAAACAGAAAATCTAAGAGTCATTCATAAGAGTTAAGGACACGCTGGAGAACACCAGGCTTCTTTAGTTTAAACATTATTTTAGTCAGAATGCTTGTTGGCTGTTGTGACGATAAATGTAAGAAAAGGTTTATTTATCGACACTTAGAATTGGAATGAAGGACCCTGAATTTGGAAGCACCATGGACAGAGACCAGTTAAAGCCGCTACATATGTCTCCCCCCAGTGACCAAAGCAATAATGACAGTGGGGGGAAAGAAAAGATTCAAACTTTAATATGTGTTTCAGTATTACTCCAAAATACTGACTGATCATTACTGACCGTCACAGGGTTGGTGAGCACCTCTCTCATGTACTCGGCCACTGTAATGGGACCTGTGGATTTTATTTTGGAGGTCAGGTGTCTCAGCATGGAGGGCTGAGGCTTCTCATCTGTTGACGGGCTGCAGAAGAATCTGCTCTGAGCTCCTCGCCACCGCACTGCCAAACACAAACATTAAAACAGACAGTTTGTATGATAAAAAAACATTTTCTGAATGAGATGTACACTCATTTACACACACTGATCACTCGAAAGATCACAAGATCGCACATCAGGAGTTCACGTGTCCCCACAAATAGTTTACAAGTGACTCTTTAAGGTCGTACGGTGCAGCGGTTGTGCCCCAGTTTTCAATTACACCTCCAACATTTGACTTGTGCTCTGATTTAATTTTTGATTAATATATCGCAGTAATTTACAATTCAGAATCTAAAATGAAAATGTGGTAAACAACATGTAAATCTTTAGCAAAAACATGGATCCAATATCACTAAATAGAAAGATGTGATATGGATGGCATAACTGGGTGGGATGTTTATCTGTTTATCTCAATTCAATTGTGTTTACGATGATCAGATCATGTCTGCACTCACCTGCTGCCGATGGACCGACAGGAGGAATGAAGACTCTGCTGATGAGCTGCAGTGTTTTAGCACCAAGACAAGCCCTCATTCTGCCGTATGTAACTACGAGTACAACTATAGTACTTTTAATATTAAGTCTGATATCATTGTATTAAAAAAAACGTAATTGTTATTTAAATCTAACTTGAACCACATGGACAAACTCTGCTCAGTTCTCTGACAGGATAGCGGCTAGCCGCTTAGCATTAGCCACGTAAGGTACAAGTACGTCAGCGGTCAATGACGAACGGAACCGAAGCAAGGAATAATGTTTCAGTTTCGGGTATACACAATTAAAATATAAATATGTTTATTTGTGTCCGTCGGCCATTTAAAGCAGCTGAAAGCTACAAAGTCCTTGTGCAGGAACGTAATGCTAACGCTGACAAAGTGATAAACATTAGGTACGCTGCATTTAAAGATGCATGTTCCGGCTAACTCTTTCAAAATAAAAAAAATGCTAGATATGTTTGTACAGCCAAAACAAAACGTATCGTTTTTCAGTTTAACGTAGCACAAATCTGACTCAGTCTGAATATTTGTGTGTATTTCCTTTATTTGATGGTGAATTCATCAATGTAGAAAAAATGCATCCATCCTCCAGCTACAAAAGATGCTTGCTCCCCTTTAGTGACATGTACTATTTTATTTTGAAAGACACTCGAGCATTTCCTGTGTCATAGTGAACTTGACACGTCGAAGGAATGACAAACGCTCTGATTGGTCGAAAGTTGGTTACGTATGACTCTGGTTAGACACATTAGCTGCGCACACTTTCTATACAAAAATTAAATTAAAAGAATCTGAAAGAAATGTTTCATGTAGATTGTCTATTTAAGCTTACGTTTGAATTGAAAAAATATATTATTAGTTTTGTTTGTTGAAGTCCGGAAGCGCCGTCGTGACGTCGCCTTTCACATCCGGGTCGCGTCTTCCTCATGCTGCAGCAAGCATGGCAGCGAAAAACAAGCACCGTAAAAAATCCAAAGCGACCAGAAAGGTGACATTTCAGCCCGAAGAAAACGACATGGAGGCTGAAAACAGCGGCGAGGAGGAAGATGGCGAAGTGGCAGCTGTTGGAGGTAAAGACAAAGCGGAGAAAGATGAAGAATTCAACCTGGAGGAAGTTTTACGGCTGGGAGGAACACAGGTGAGTTTACCAGATACAACCTCACTACAGGCACAGCTTCTGTTAATAAACGTGGAGGTGTTCGAGGTTTAACGAACGTAAACCCACGGAGACAAATTTTAATGTGAAATTCAGTTACATTTCTATCAAACATGAGGTGACGTCAGTGTAAACCACAATGTTACTGTAACACCTTTCCTAACCCTTCTAAAAGTTACTCTGTGTTGACTAACCCATATACATATACATATACATAACCATGGCTGCAAAGAAGGACTGTATCCATTGACTAATCTTCCTGTAATCTAATAAATTATATTAATATTTTAGTTTGTTGAATGCCAGAGAATGGTGAAAAATTGCCAAACCCAAGTTTCCAGAGCTTAAGGCAAATTTGTATTAATATAAAACAGAGAACATCGTTAATGGAACATGTTAGAGGCTGGACCAAGAGGAGAGCTAATCATTTCATCATTTCAGCTCTGACTGTAACAATAATTGAACAACAAGTGAAAAGACAAAAATCTGGAAATGTTGTGGGACTTGATAATCTGTGAGAATTTATTTAATGGAAAACATTTCTAAAAGTACATTTTTAGTCCATAAAATGTCACAAATCGACGATGTCCAAGGTGACATCTTGAAATTACCCGTTTTGTCCAACCAACAGCCCAAAACCTAAAATTGCAACCAATCACTTATCAAAAAAAGTCTGCCAAGTAATATTCTGTTTGGAACAGAATCAGTCAATTGA